>BMAW01014654.1:107419-121307 GCA_019974015.1 Nephila pilipes
TATATATATATATATATATATATATAGAGAGAGAGAGAGAGAGGGGAGAGAGAGAGAATTTATATATAGAGAGATATTTTGAATTAATTAAATATAATAAATCGTGAAGTTCAGATTTACTTGCTGTTTATTACACTTTAAATGGGAGAGAGACCATAGCCATATGACTGGAGATACAACTCCGTAATTTAATATACAGTACAAGAGTGAAGAAGAGCCAGAAAAGAGCAAATTCTCTCTTACTTTCGTTTTTATAGTTGGATTTCCCCCTTTCACACGTAATAGATCACAAGGTATAGGTGTAGGAATTCCGAGAGATTTACATGCCCTCCAACAGTCCTATCGGGATTATCCCTACAGGTCCTCAATCGTGAGCAACCTTCAGTAAATTTTTATGAACGTGTGGTAGCATAAATTAAAACATAATTTTGATTTGTTTCAGGAAATAAGAATGAACTCTTTACTTTTGCATATATATATATATATATATATATATATATATAATGATTTAGCTTTAATTCATATTAGTTTAGTTTCTCATAAAAATAGTTTTTAATTTCCTAATTTTTCCCTTTTTCTCATTTGAAAGTAAAACGCTCGTTCTTATTTCTTGATACCATTCCTTTTCAACTTTACTTTATGCAATCACGTGTTTTTAAAAATTCACTGACAATGCTGTTCCCAGGCTTCAGACCTGCAGGGATGATCCCTACCAGACTTGAGGTCTGCACTTAAATTCCCTCGAAACCCTCCATTCATACCACATGTTCTATGACGCTTATTGTGATCGATCCCTGCTATATAACCAAAAACACAGCGAAACGCCAGGTACTCTCTTGCTTTTACACTCTTGCTCTCATAATCTTTATCCAACGGCGGAGTTGTGAATACCGCCGTTGAAAATATTAATTTAAACTAATGCTGGAGAAATAATTAACCTTTAGTATATCTATTAGCCTGTATTTTGGTGCCAGAAATAAAAACTACTTGATGGTCTTTTCACTGTTCAACGATAAGCTTAACAAACAAACAAACAAAAAATTACAATTCTGCAGCTTATTTGCATTAAAATAAATTTGAATTACACAATACAAATTCCGAGAAACATATCTGCTGCAGACCTAGAACTGTCGATCACAATAAAACACTAAAAAATAGCTCCTGGAAAGCTAGCGTCTATCTGGGCTATCTGGATGATCTAAAAAAAAAAAGAACAAAATTAACTTCTTTATATATCGGTATACCACGTGGGTTTGATATATGCGAGCAACTATGGTTCGCCCACGATACCCACGTGATTACCATCCACGTAGCGAATGACTGCCAGATTTTATGGCGCAAGAGCCAAAGCAGGCTATTCCGCTACTCTCCTCGTTCACTACGGATTCTCAACACGCAGTGAGGAAATAGTCTCTCTCTACGCTATATATATATATATAATGTGTGTGTACTTTAAACTGAGAATTCAAAAGTCTCTTTATATATCTCTCTCTTCCTTATATTAACTATTCACCCGCAATAGTTTAGTGGATATGACAGGGGACTCGAGGCCAGTGGTTTTCGTCGAGTCATTGGTTCGAGCCTTGTTGCCACTTAAGACCCGCCGTGTAGCCGTGATTGATGCCCGTTAAATCATTCATGGCTCACCTCTTCTCTTGGTATGGAGTGGAAATTAGGAGAGGGGTTGCCAGTTAGGTGTCGTTCTCGTTACTTATACGAGGCTCAAAATTGCGAGGTCCATCGCCAATAGCCCTCGTGTTGCTTCTAGAACGACGTTAAGAAATCAACATTCATTAACTATTCTAAATTTTAACTGGATTTCTTAAATGTAATTTATGGCCGCCAATATGATTGATATTCATTGGGAAAGGAATAAATTTTTGACTGATAAAAGAAAGCTTCTAAACTCTTCCTTTTCCTTAAGGTGATAAAGCTTATCTATGAAAGGAAATGCGAAAAAAAAAAAAAAAAAAAAAAAAAGGGCGCCAACTGCGCTTAAGAAATGCATCGCAGATAAATTGTTCTTAGTGCGGTGGATGAAACGCCGTATCATCTCCAGTATTTTAATCATAAACGAAACTACTTATCAATTTCCGTTTGCTATGCTATTCTGAATGCTTCATACTATTGTATTGTTTGTTGGAAAGCAGTTCTGTATTTTTCTTCATCTGTATAATCCGTTTGTGTTGATTCGGTAAATACTGATGATTTCATTTTGTAATGTTTATTAGTTAAAAAAACAACTGTTAGGTATTCAATGTTCCCGTACTGTCTGATTTTGAGCTGCTAGGATCTCAAAGAAATGGTAATGCTCTTAACTTTTACTTGAAACTTCGGTTTTATTTATTTATTTTTTTTTACATGTAACTGAAAAATTTAATACTTATTTCGGGAGATTAGATACATAGTTTATTTACGAAAAAAGAAGTGCATTCATTCTTGTAAATATTTTTCGCTTCGAGTAATTACTGATATTTGTCGTTAAAGTATTTAAGTAAAACATATTGCTTTCTTTTTATGGAACTATGAAGTGCCGTAAAACACTTTCTGAAAATTCAATATATTTCTCTTGTTATTTTTTAAAGCATGTTTGTTTAACAAATCCGTTTTCTCACCTTTTATGTACCACATTATTTTAGTGTATCAGTACCTTAATTTATTAGTACTTTATATGTCCCAGCAATTTATTCATCTATTTTTTTCTAGAGCGTTTATTATTCTAATTTTAAAAAATACAGTTATTTAAAATGAATCACCTGATTTCAAAATGCTATATTTTCATAAATAAACCACACAGAATGATAAGTAATACATGAGGGAAAATACGGAACATTTTTTACAATTGTTCGATATAATATCTTTTATTTACATCTGTAATATCAATTCTATATGTAAATTCCTATCAAACACGTTGTGAAGTATCAATGGTAATTGATAGTACAGCAGCAGAAATTATTTGCTTAAACTCACATAATTTTGTGCTTAATGGTGGTGTATATACTTTATCTTTTACGACTCCCCCCCCCCGAAGGAAGAAATCGCATGGGGTCGTATCAGGTGACTTATTTGACCAGCTGTGTAACATCAAATCACCTGGTCCACTGTGACCGATGTAAATGCGAGGTAGTTCCGTGAAAGCTTCTAAAATAGCTTTAATGAAATAGCTTCACGAAGAATACACCAGGGTTCATAGTATAAAACTTTCACAGTTTTCCTTTGTATTCGTGCGTGTGTATTACTTATTCTAAACCGTTTATTTTTGAAAATATTTGAATTTTGAAATCTAATTAATCATTTTGAATAACCCTGTATTTCTTTAAGACTTATATTCCATAACTATTACATAATGTATTAAATCTATGTTAAAAGAGACCCGTAGAACAATACCCGAATATGTACCAGGAAAGAATTTAACAACGACATCATTCAACGTCAAAAAAAAAAAAAATCGTTGTTCGTTACATGAGCTGCAAGATTGAAAAAGTGAAAATTATTGCCAATTAATTACTTAAAAACTCATCAAATTGTATTTGAAAATATAAAACTACCAATAAAATAATTTTTAAAATTTTTTTCTTCAATTTTAATCCTGATTTAAATATAAATCGAGTTATTTGCGCCAAGCTAATGGATTTCATTGACGTCCTTCAGTAGAAGATCTGTGCATATGAATTATGTGATTAAAAGCTTTGTATAGAGCATTTGATTCACCATGAAACAGCTCTTCAGGTTCGTTGTTAAACTCATTTCGAATTTTTTAGCAATCGAATCATTTATGTGTACCATTAAACACTGCTTTATTTATTTGCAGGAGATTCAACCGATTAAATTCTTGGTAAAGAGAATGAATTGCCTTATTTAAGACATTTAAAAGTTGAAAAAAGAGAAATAACTCTGGAAATTTTAAGAAGAGAAGAAAGAACACCAGACATGGCTAAAATTCTTCTGCTTACTTTGTTTTTGCTAGTACTTTGCAGGCTGTCTTTTTCCACTATATGTTCTCGATTCCCCTTATGCTACTGCACCTCAAGTTCATTATCACGCAAGAGTGTATTTTGCTTAAACGTCACGAACTTAGCACCTGTACAAAATCTGATAGCAAGATATCCCAATATTTACAGCTTAAAAATAAATGGTCTAGAACTAACGGACTTACCCAGTAAAGCATTTCAAGGTCATGTTATAACTGTGTTGGGCATCACAGCTCGGCTAATGAATGTACGCGATGATGCTTTGGAAAATATTTTTGGACTGCAAATTGTAAATTTTCAAAACTGTCAATTTGCCACCATACCAAGAGCATTTTCAAGTCCATCCATTAGAACAGTCCAGCTTGTTCATGGAATGTTAGCGGGAGTTGAAGAGCAGCTTCAAAACAATACGCAAATGACGGATGCTCTGTTGTACAACAACAGAATCATGCACATTTCTTCTAATGCGTTCCTCAATGCGAATGCTCTTCAATATCTCAATCTATCCAGCAATTTACTTGTTGATTTAGATCCGGCAGTTTTCGAGCCCGTCGGGCAATTGAAAAGTATAGACCTGTCTAACAACCGACTCCTGACTGTAGATGGCTGTTTTGATGCTCTTAATCCCCAGGTAAGGCTCTTTTTTAATGAGTTTTCTTCTACTCACATTGTAGCTATGTCTGGGTCAAAACTTTAAAAGCTTTTTCTTACATTTTAAAGCGCTCGATTGAACTGAATTTTCGAAACACTATTGTTTGGGATGACAATACGATAATTTAATTATAATTGATAAGAATTAATTGATTTAAACTAATTATTTAAAGTATTAAATTTTACGCCAAGTTTCTCGCCAAATGGTTGCCAAATCCGTCGCCTATGTCTAATTATGTAACTATGTCTGGGTCAAAACTTTAAAAGCTTTTTTCTCACATTTTAAAGCACTCAATAGAGCTGAAATTTTCGAAACACAATTATTTTGGATGACAATATCATAATTTAATCATAATTAATAAAAATTAATTTATTGAAACGAATTATTTAAATCAAATTTTACACCAAGTTTCTCACCAAGTCAGCAAATGCTCGTCAAATTCGTTGCGAAGGTGAAAGGTTCATTGCTTAAACTCTCTTTTGTTAACTGGCGACATCTATGTGAATCCATCTTTTCCTTTATAAGAGAAGCGATGCAGGGAAGCATCAACTCATGTTCGCAACATTTTTCCCCATCTTCAAGGCATGCGAATGTTACTGAAAATGAATGCTACTGGCAGGTGAATGTTACTGAAAGTTTAAGGTATGAAAAATTATGTTAATTAGTGTGAAGTTTGATAGAAAACCCCTGTCTAATAAACTCGTTTTTAACTGGTGTTATTAACTGTATAGAAATTTGTTACGTATTTCAACTTGAAGACGATTATATCATTCAAAAAAATGTAACCTTTTTGCTCCAGGTTATACAGCTCAGAGTGATTAGTGGCATCAGAAATAAAACCCACGACTGGACTAAGACCGTCGGCCGCGACCATGACCACTAAGATACCGCGGCCTCGAAATAGAATAATCCACAACATCATTTATAATATTTAAATGCAACGAATGTTTCTGGAAATCTGTCTTGTGACTTTTCATATCTTGTACCTTTGCTACCACTTTCCGTTGACATTTCTGTGATTGTTTGCTAAGCAATCCTTTTGATATGTCCTACCTTCCCTTAAACTTTGTACCTCTATTTATGGGCCGCCCAATGCAATTGTGGAAACAAGTTCACAATCCTCGCTTGAGAAGTCTTTCCAGTACATGTCGTTAGTCATTTAACGTATACATGAAATTACTTTAATTGTTATACATTGTAATTATTTAACACATCAATCAATAACTCCCGAGACTAAAATTGAAAACAACATTTTTTTTGCAAAATTTTTTTTTATTCATTAACATAACACCTTTTGTTAATCACCTTTTAGGGTGATACAATCGTTCCAACGCTTTTCCAAATCTTTTTTTTTTTTCCCTCAAAAAAATTTTTTTTTCTTCTTGTTTTTTTTTTTTTTTTTCCGCAAGAAATCTTTTTTGTTGCGAGTAAATAGCGATAAACAGATTTCTGAATCATCGACTCGTTGCTGTTTTTGTTCCATCGAAAGCAATCGCGGCACCCACTTGGAAAAAACCTTTTTCATGCTCAATTTTTCATGAAGGATAGTAAATACACTTCCATATGATATCTGTGTCATCTCAGCAATCTCACGGAGCTTCACTTTACGATCTTTCATTATAATTTTTGTCACTTCACTCACATTTTCCGGTGTAACGGCTTCCACAGGTCTACCCGAGCGTTCCGCGTCATTTGTGTCGGTACGACCACGTTTAAACTCGGCAAACCACCGACAAATCGTTGCTTTTGATGGACAAGAGTCCGGGTAACATTTTTCAATCCATTGTTTCGCTTGCACGGTGTTTTTACCCATTAAAAAACAATGTTTTATCAGAACACGAAACTCGGTTTTTTCCATTTTTTAAACAAACTACAAAACGACTTTACTCCAACCTCGATAACTCAGCTGTTTCTGGTCCGATCGACTTAAAATTTTGACACGTTTCAAGCAAAGGTTAGTACTCTAGAAAGACCTGGTTACTGGTTTACTACGAGCGCCATCTCTGGGTTAGTCTCGGAAGTTATTGATTGATGTGTTAAATAAGCAAAATAAGTTAAGATAATATTCCTAGAGATGCAACCTTTTCTAGGAATGCCTTTTTACGTGATTAATGTAGTACTGAAATCACTGAAATTGCAATGTCATCTTGTTTATTTGTGAACCAATTAAAAGAAGAATTTTTTGCAGTCCAATTAATGCCTTCAATTTATTTAAAAAAATAAAATTTAATATTCTTAATATCTTGCATTATATAAATTATTGAAATTAGCAAGCCCGTGGACTGCTGGTATAAAAAATTATAAAAAAATCTGCATATCACAGTAATAAATGGACACTTTTTTTTGCATTAAACACATCGCACTTAGGGTACTAAAATATTACAAATTTTATATTTTTAAATTTTTGATGTTAAAAAAATAGACATATTTTGAGAATTGGATAAATAGAACCTTCGAAAATTGAATTTTAAAGTTGCAAACACATGTGCCACATAAAAATATTAGGAGAGAAAAATATTTGTATTGTTTTTTCTTTCAAAATGTGGTTTTTAGTATTCTGATACACTTTCCTCAAAACCTACTGAAACAGCACCTCATCTCGAAATTATTTATTTAAATTTATGATTTTCGGGACTGACGCATTAATAATTAATAGACTAGGCCTAATGGATCGTATAGTGGAGAAAAAGGGCACCCAATCAAAGATGAGAATTAGAATAAGAATAATGACTCAAAAGACAATCGTTTGGTGCCTTCAATTAGTTTATTGAAGGCACCACTGGAGCAATAGTTACCTGTTAGTTATCAATTCTTACTTGGATGAGGATGGTATTTGAGGTGCCCCATCGTTGATGATTAATTGGTGTACATAACCTAGAAAGTGTAAGTGTCTCGAGAGTGTGTCGTGTGAACGTGACTATATAAATGTCGTGTGCGTGTCTTGTGTCAAATCTCTTGAGGATGAGGGGTAACCACAAAGAGAGAAAGCATCCGCTTTCCTCCTGAAAAGGTGATTCACATTTTGGAGGAAAACGGGGTCTACGAATCTTTCATGAGTAAATTTAAGTATCCAAGAGAGACCATTCCAAATTAAAACTCTATTCTTCCAGAATGGTGGGAAGTACGAAACACTATTTTAACCATAGTACTTATATTTTGCACATTATGAACTAGGATTATTTCCTATGTAGTGAACTTTTTCTTCCTTACCACTCACGATTTTTTAAATATTGCATGCATAATATTTGTATAAAAATTTTGGGGAATTTGAACAGCAAAATTTAAATTTCTTAAAATTTTATTAAATTTAATTTTGTAAATTAATAATAATTATGATCAAAATGCCTATGATTTTATGTTTATAAGCACTTTTTGCAAATTTTTAATGTTATAAATAGGGTAAGTTATATGTAAGATGTACCAAATGTAAGTACACGATTTCTAAATGTCGATTACAACTACCGATTACAAATTGCTCACACATAATTATTTGCGTATATCAATGTAATCCTCTTAACATAAACAGATACATGAGTATACATATATCTTAATGTGAAAATATGACTTCCTTTGCTTTTAATTTAAGAAAATGAGAATACTTTAAACTTGGCATAGAATAAGTTCATTTATCCTAGTCGAATTCGTTCCTCGGTTATCTTATTTAAAATCATTATAAATTATATATATCCCATATCCATCTGGATAAGGCTGTAAAGAACGCTTCCAACTGTCTATTTCTGACCGACACACAAGTCCGCTAATCACCCATATCCATAGCATAACGCCTTGTAATTTTGCGTCTTGCTCAGACGAAAAAAAAAATCTATAGACTTCTCCACGAAATGTTGGCCTCCACCTTGATTTCAAACTTACCTACCGCGATCATATTAAACTTATCTCTGAAAAAGCCTCCAAAAAATTCTACGCTCTGCAACCACTCCTTGGCGAAAAATCAAAACTTTCTCTCCATAACAAGACTCTTGTTTACAAAACCTATATTCTCCCGACCATCACCTATGCATGTCAAATCTGGGGCTCCACTGCACTTTCCAACCGCCTTAAGATTCAGCGCACACAAAACCTCTTCCTCCGTACAATTGCACAAGCCCCAGGTATATGGCAATCCGTTACCTCCACAAAGAACTTCAAATCCCATCCATTGCAAAAATGATCTCAAATTTATCTTCAACTTTCTACAATACAATCCCAAACCATTATAATTATACAATCAACTCCCAACAAAACTACCTCGATCAAACAAACCACCTCGATCAACTTGTTTCCACACTTGCAGCTCCCTTTTAAACAAGGACAGAACTCACGACTTCCATCTCCCCTTGATCCTTTTTTCAAGTTCTGTTTCCATTGCCATGCCACTTTAGACGAAGCAAAAGCGGCTGTTTAGCCGTTGGATCTTCAAATCACGTAGACTACTCGATGTTGCAACTGCTGTGGTCCTCAGATCGTTAACTATTGTCCCCCAAACTCAAAGAAATTTTAAGTCTTCTTAGCCATCAGCCATTAATGCCTGGGGGGAAGAGGAAATCACATGCTAAGTTTCCTATATAAACAATCAGTTCCTGACTCAAACTTTCTCCAACTATCCCAATAGAACCCTAAAATTCTTCAACCCACCCTTCTCAGAAATCCACGAAATCTTTATAAGGTTTAACTTTCAACAAATAAAAAAAAATCACTCAAATACCTATCTGATAATGCTTTCCAGACACACTTCCCGTAATTAATAACATATTATTCAATGAAAAATTTAGCCACCCCGTTCTCCCTCCTTCTTGCTAGATGGAGATTGCCAAATGTATGACCAATAAATTAGACGAATTAAATGAACATGATTGGTACAAAAAGAAACACACATGAATCCAGCTAATATGTACTTTTCGCGTGCACCGATCATCCATGTCATTTAACACCAAGTAAAAACCTACATGTACTAGAATTTCAGCTGTCAACTTAATGTTAAAATGCCTTTACAGGTCAATTGAAAAGTCCCCGGCCTACCATAGTAAAACACATTTTTTGGGGGGCAAAATTAGTTTTTTTTATTCAACATAATTCCATTCAAGGGTGTACAATGATTATAGCGACCCTCCAACCTTTAGATACCATTTTTGTAGTACTATTTGTCCTTTGCTTCAAAATAGGCCTCAGTTCCGGCGATCACCTCTTCATTCGACGAAAATTTCTTCCCAGCGAGCATTCTTTTGAGTTCTGAGAACAGGAAATAGTCGCTGGGGGCCAGAATACGGTGGATGAGGAAGCAATTCGAAGCCCAATTCATGGATTTTTGCCATCGTTTTCACTGACTTGTGATACGGTGCATTGTCTTGGTGAAGCAGCACTTTCTTTTTATTCAAATGCGGCCGTTTTTCGGCGATTTCGTTCTTCAAACGGTCCAATAACGCTATGTAATAGTCTCTGTTGATGGTTCTTCCTTTTTCAAGGTAGTCAATGAAAATTATTCCATGCGCATCCCAAAATACAGACGCCATAACCTTGCCAGTCGACTGTTGCGTTTTCCCACGCTTTGGAGCGGGTTCATCGTGTGCAGTCCACTCGGATGACTGTCGATTGGACTTCGGAGTGAAATGATGGAGCCATGTTTCATCCATTGTCACATATCGAAGCAAAAACTCGGGTTTATTACGCTTGATCATCGTCAAACACTGCTCCGAATCATCAACTCGTCGTTGTTTTTGGTCAAAAGTGAGCTCGTGCGGCACCCACTTCGCGAGCTTTCTCATACCCAAATATTCGTGAATGATATGATGTACACTTTTAGTTGATATCTTTAGAGTGTCTGCTATTTCATTCCATTTCAATTGACGGTCATTCAAAATAATTTTGTGGATTTTTTTAATGTTTTCGTTGGTAACGATCTCTTTTGGGCGTCCACTGCGTTCACCGTCTTCGGTGCTCATTTCACCACGTCTAAACTTAGCATACCAATCCTTGATGGTTGATTTTCCTGGGGCAGTGTCCGGAAACTCGGCATCAAGCCAAGTTTTTGCTTCAACTGTATTTTTTCCCTTCAAAAAGCAATATTTTATCAACACGCGAAATTCCCCTTTTTATCCATTTTTTTTTCACAATAACAAAAGTTGCTTCACTCAAAATGCTATAATTCACAAACTAATGATCCGACAGCTATCACATTTTTTACACGCATCTGTTGAGGGTTAGGGCTAACTGAAAAACATATGGATTTAATTCTAGTAGCGCCATTTATGTGTCAGGCCGGGGACTTTTCAATTTACCTGTTATTTAAACTCGGGACACAAATGACAAAGTCGAAACCTGAATCGGCATCCTCTCTCTACTTGGATAATGCAAATAAGAGTGTATAATGCATAATTTTCATAAAAGATTAGTTATTTCGAGATTTAGATGCTAGTAAATTAATAATCAATTTCTTTTCTCTCTGTTCGAGATTTCTCTTCGGAAATTTTTCTTGTATCTGATCATTCTAAATTTAATTGGTTTCTAAAAATATTTGAGGATATGGAAGAAAAAAGAAATAATTAAAAATGAGAACAGAATTCTTTAAATTTATAATAATTATTATATAACACGTGAATTAATTTTAATAAAGCTTTTAGGTGTAGTAAAAAAATAGAAGACTATTTTAGGAGAAATACGATTTCCTAAAGATTTCATTGAAATATTTCCAATTCATCCCTCAAATATGTTGAATTTAAAAAATGCAAAAACAAAAACATGATTTATATAAATCTTTCCAAAACTCCCGTACTTACTAGAATAGAATCCATAGATCCATACTGAAACAGAATTAAACTTAAAATTATTAAGTCCTGTTTCTCAGAAACTAATAAAGAAATAAATTTAAAATTTAGGAATATGCTACTAAATGTTTTCTTAAATTTAAAAAAAAAAAACCTTTTTTTCTGAACATCATTATAATTTAATCGAAAATTGCTGTATTTTGTTTTGATATAGGCTCTCTAGCTAATTTTTTAAGAAAAAAAACAAAAATTTCACTTCATTGCATAAAATTACGTATCTGGAATATGTAGTAAAAATTTCAGAATCAGGCATATAGTAGGGTCAATACAAATTTAGGTAGATGTAACTGAAAAAATGTAATTTTTAGAAAAATGAGATTTTATTATAAAATCTCATCTCAACAAAATAATTAAGCATCTTAACTTGTATTGCCTGTGATATGTTTTTAACTTTATATTCCAGTTTTTAAAGTCTTTTTCCTCCCCTTTTTTCCTCAAACTGGTCAAAAAATACATACGTTGTCTTTTTCAATTTTCCCAATCAAGGCTTTTGCATCATATTCCCCATGTTATATTTCTAATCTTTGAAGAATTTTCAGTTTTGATGAGTTACCATCATTATAGAAACATATAAAATGCGAAGAATAAGCGAAAGAGTGTCAATTTCTACAGATAACTGATTTTGGAACACGTGACCATGCTACGTAAATATGAAAGCTTTTATTAAAACTTAGAGCATGCCCACGTAAATATTTTTTTAAAATACCAGGTTATGAAATTTCTTTAAACACTGGACGCATGGATTCCACAACAGCCACAGGAAGATAATTTTTATAAACCTTTTTTCGTTTCTCTTCAACATTCTTCAACATTTTCGTTTCTCTTCAACATTTTTACAATGTTGTTGAGATGTTTAATATGTCAAACTTCTCAATGACATTTCTTTTTCGTTTCTCTTCAACAACCATGTATCTCCATCAGCAAGAAAAAATTCATGCTGGGGATATTCATCTGCGGACAGTCTGTGCAAAAAAAATGGCCCAGATAGCTGATTGAGTATCTAGTAAACACATTCTGTAAATTTTTCCAAATAGTTAACTCACGTTTATTATTAATGTGACTCGTTTATTTTATATTCGATTAAACCTCTTTTGCTCCATAAATGTACTTAATGTGAAAAAAAAAAGAGTTTTCCTTTTGATTAAAGTTTTTATTCGACATAATCTTGTTCTCGTTCATTTCATTACGTGTCTAATATATTATAATTTTTCTGTAAGATATTCATCTCCACAGATGTTTCATCAAATTCTTTAGAATCTATATCCCCTAAATATGTGTATATAGAGCCTCATACAATATCAATAAGCTTTGAACTATTTTCATAAACACTTTTGACTTTAATCTAATCCCTAGAATCTTCAAAATTACGTTTCTAATTCCTTAGATGAATCAGTTTATTTTAAGTATCGGTACTTGGAGATTATTTCGAGAACTATTAACTTTCTAGTGTCTATGCTGGCCACAGTAACAACATTAAGAGACGAGTATTTTCATTTTTGTCAAGATCCATCTATAAAAGCTCTAATGTTCCCATTCTTTTCAAGTTCACAAGATGCTTCTACATTTTATCAGAATTTTATCAGATTTCTGCATATTATAAGATTTAGTATTATTAAATTCAACAGAATGCTCAGTTCGCAACGGATAAAGTCGAACTGAAGAAGTATATATACTAACAAGTAATATATAAATAAAAAAAAATTAAAATCAATTCCTTCTTAGGTCAACAAAAACAATTTTTATTTTAGCTACTTTTTATTAAATAATGACAATATAAATATGTATATACATACGACAGAATCATAATATTAAGTGTCAAAAGAAATTTTTTTCCAGCGACTGACGGTATTTATTCCTAAATTTATATCCCACTAAATATCTTATATAAAAGAAATTTTTTTCTCCCATATAAAACTAAAATTAATTATGTGAAAATCAAATAAAAAAAAATTTATGCTTCGACGAGATTCGATCCGAAGACATGAAGATTCTACGCCGACGCTCTACCAAATTTGCTATTGCGAGATAAACGGCATAGTAGAAACATTGGCTTGTTTCTTAATTCCTCCGGTAAATTAAATGGTTGGAATGCAGTTTATCCCCACCACCCTTGGCGACAGGAATTATTTGGCGGTATTTTGCCAAATGTGACTACCCTGGTCCGCTTAGCAGACTTAATGTTCAGCCAAAAAGAAGAAAAAAATCGCCAAGCTTGGCAATTTTTGAAATCACGCCAAGTGGTTGGGCTAAACTGAATTTTCACTAATTAAATTTAATTAAATGAATTAATGTTTGAAAAAACTGTATTTACATCAAGTGTCCTCCACTACAATTTTAAAAAATGTATTTGAACTTGAGTAGATGATTAAAAAGTATTTATTAATGATTGAAAATTTGAACAAGATATATATATATATATATATATATATATATATATATATATA
>BMAW01014654.1:126307-147798 GCA_019974015.1 Nephila pilipes
GTTTATCAAGTTAATTAACCTAGTTTGATATTTAAAAGAAATGGTGCAGTACGCAAGTTTTTATTTCCACAGAAATGCTTTAAATAGCATATATTCCAATTTTCATTCGAATTCAATTATTAACAAGATATTTGGGGGGGGGGGAACAGTTAAGGGACCATATATTAGATTACTTTGTGCTAAAGATTATCAGCGATGCGTTTAATATTTTTTTCTCGGTTACAGTCTTTCGATAAAATTGGTCTAATTGTTGACTTAATATTTTTTTTATTTGTAATACGATAAAGCAATCATTCTCAAACTTTTCTACTCACAACGCTTCTTTTTTAAATAAAGTTTTCTCACGTCACCTAAAACCCTTTGTAAAAGCACGATCAATTATAAATAAGGATAAAAAAAAATTATGAGTTTCCTCTGAGTGCCTATGAAGAAGCCAATGTTTTCCAGTGTGTCGCTTCGTGGGTCACTTCAATAAAGGATTTTTTTAAAAAAATTAAGGCTTTTAGCTCAAAAATAAGGCTTATAACTCGTAATACTTTTCCGGTTTTTTTTTAAAATTTGCATAATAAATGGATCGAGAATTAGAAATTACAGTTAAGCCTAATTGTTTCGAAAATATTACAACATGTAACGAACGCTGATCTGTAAATATATTTTAATATTATTCAGAAGCAGTCCAATTTACTTGAATTCTACTTACTGAGTAAATATGCATAATTGGAGAATTTTTGTAAACGGATAAGAACAAAGCAAAATGAAAGAAATTTTAGAAATTTCTTTTTCAGTATGTGTTTCCTTTGTTTTATGTATCAGATACATTCTTTGGAATTTTTTTTTTTATTTCTTCTTTTTACAGGCAATCCCTGGTCTTGTGATTGTAGACTCTCATGGATTTTAGATTGGATAAAGGTGAAAGGATCGGATTTGGAAGACGAACCCATCTGCCAGTCACCATCGCATTTACAAGGCAAAGCAATTCGATTATTAAATCAGACAGATTTAGATTTCTGGCAAGATAACTGCCCACAAGTTTGTTCCTGTAACTGTACCGCTGATGGTTTCAATGTATACACGACCATTGACTGCAGCAGCAAAAGTCTGGATAAAATCCCGGAGATTTTCCCTGCGAATGCGAAGGAAATCGACCTACAAGGTAATGATATAGCTTCTCTAGATGGATTTAAACCTAATCAGTTCCTGGATCTTCAAGTTCTGAACTTCGAGAACAATCGCCTGTTGACGGCACTAATGGATTTACCTCCATCTGTTAAAATTCTGAAATTGGCAAGCAATAACCTGACTAGATTCCCTTTCAAGGAATGGAACTCAACGCATTTTGATTTGATGACGTTGTCCCACAATCCGTGGATTTGCGACTGTGAAACTTGGAATTTCAAGGAATGGTTAATAAAAAATAAAGAATCGGTAAGTATAAATTTAGCCTTTAACAAATCACAAAACCATCATCATTAGTATTATTTTTATTCGTTCACTGAATACATACACAACAAGTCAAATAATTTTTAAGACTGGGTCTGTTAAAAAATTTAAGGGGACTTGGCACCTTTCAAATGCCGAAAATCGATGAAAATATCGATTTTTCAATTTTTAGCTCAAAATGTACCTTGATACCTCTGGTATGATTGTGCGAAGTTTTGAAACGATCTGATTGAAAAAATAGTACAATTTAGATTAAATATGTTTTACTTTATTTTATAGTAGATATTGAAATTAAGTAACAAAATAAATTTTACAAAATATTTTGAATTTTCTATTGTACATTTCATATACTTTTACTTTATTTATCTTATATATTTCATTCGTTTTTAAATATATTTAATATATGTTTCTTTCAAAGAGCAGTCAGATGAAGATTTTCAAATTTTTCGCATTTTCGGGCTGAGACAAACTTTTTATAAAAGCTTATATTTTTGTTAAATGCTTTCAAATTCAACTGTATTATGCTTTATTTTAAAGGAATATATCTATACATTATATGGACAAATTATTGCAAAAAATAGACATTGTTTTGATATTTTTTTACTGATTATTATTCTTCAAATAGCGTTTTCTCAGTTTGGGATTTTTCATGAAACCATTGTCTTTAAAACTACAAAACTTTAACAGATATTTATTAAACTTGAATTTTGATGTGTTTGTTTTTTATAATGTGCTTGATAAAATTAGAGATCCATTTTTCAATATTTTGAATAGAAAAAATATTATAATAGAAAATGTAGCAGAAATCATGTTTTTTGACGTATTTTCCATAGATGTATGCTTTTTAATTTTTTCCTCAAAAACTAATTTTTTTATTGCAAAATCGATCCCTAAAGTTGTTACATATATTCTTATGAGCCTGAAAAAAATTTTGGTGTCAAAATAATGATAATTGTGAAAGAAGAAACAATTTTAAAATCGTTGAAATTTTTTAAGAAAATTTAATTTTTAAAATTTTTATCAAATTAACCCTTTTTTTCATGGTAAAATTACTTTGTTTAATAGTAACTGTTAGTAATATACACAAAAGATAAGTTTAAACACTTAAATAAAAAAATGGTTAAGAGGTGCCGAGTCCCCTTAATAAAAAACGAGTTTTTTTTAAATATGGTGTTTTCTTCGAAACTTCGCACTTTGCGTAACATAATTTTTATACCTTAAATTTTAAGTAACATTCGCCTATCTTGAAGATAAGGAGCAATGTTATGAACATGAATTGATGCTTCCCTGCAACGCTTCTCTTATGAACGAAAAGATGAATAAAAAGAAATGTCACCAAAGAAATGTCAACCTTTGTCAGTTAACAAAAGAGAGTTCAAGAAAAGACCCCTTCACTTTGGCGACGGATTTGGCGACTTGGCGAGATTATTTGAATAGTTTCTTTGTTGATTTTCAAAGATTCTTTCTTGATTCCCAGAAAGCACAGCAATTGTTTGCTACAAAATCACGCATTTTTTCAACAATCGTTTGTGTTCTAGATCAACTTGGTTAGCGGCAGAATCGGCCTTCTCCATAAAGGGACCTCGGTGCAAAAAACCATTTGGGGTTCTAAATTTTTTGTAAAGTAAAAAGAATTACAAACATGAACATATATTACTAATGCATGCTTATTCAATGCGTCATTTTTGTTCTTATGCTAATACATTTATTACTTTAGAAAAATTGCAATTTTTTGCAACTTCTTTTTCGATGCTTAATATAGCAAGTGCATTTAAGCGTTTCGCTTACATGCTTGATAAAAAGAAAGTTCAATTTAGGTGAGCATACTCGAGAATTCCCCGAATCAAATAACAAAACTATTAGTTTAGTTTCAAGAATTAGTTTGAGAGGAATGTCCTATATTCATAGATCTACTATTAAAATAATGTTTGCGATAAAATAAATTTTATATCACACTGACAACGATAGGAATATTGTCAAGTTTTCACGTGCAAGGGTTATATTATTTTAGTTCTTGATCATGTTGGGGACCCCTCAATCGCGGGGACCCGGTACATAGCATCCGCCGCAACCTCTAGATGGTTCTGGTCTTCAGATACACGTACGTTCTTCTGGTTTATCTTTTCTGTCCAAAAAACGTTTGCGCCACAGAAAGAAAGCATTCGATCTACTTAAACACAAATCACTGTCAACTTGTTTCAGTAATTCGTTTTCGAGACACTATTATCAAACTTTGCATTATTATTTAATTACAACTTTTTTCCATCTTTATAAAACATCTCTTACGATTTCAATGAATGACTGCACCCTGTTAGAGTAAATTTAACAAATGCATAATTTTTGGCAGTGTGCTCAGCAAACGATACAGACTTTTCACTCACGCTCAGTAACACAGGTAGCGCAAGTGTAAACCGAGATATTTCTGCCGCGAGCAGTTTTCCGACCTCGAGGAAAGGGAGAGAGTTGGTGACCTTGATGCGGCAGCGTTGTTTCGAACACTGGACGAGTGGGTCCAAAGTTGACGTTCTTACCAATCAGGCCGAAAAGACATCTCATCGGGCTGGTTGAATAAGGCCTTTTAACGTTGTCGTAGAAGAAAGTAGATGCATACTCCCACTCCAGTATCATCGTGATGATACGAAGAGATTGTTCAGAAGATTGTTTTTTGATTTTGTCAGCCATTAATGCAATTGATATACATCCTCTCCCTGTTGAATTGAGTTTTGCTTGGGACAGTTTCCACTTGAGTCATCGGCTGTCTCGTGTTGAGTGGCGGGTCTCGTCGACATGTGCGCCAGAGCCGGAATATCACTTTTGTCGTGATTTGTGTGTATTTGTCTTAGTTAGACATACAGGAGCAAGAGTTTTTGCGTCGGGGGCATATGCAATCAGTTTATATAGGCTGTGCTACCATCTAGTGCGTCCTGACTCACCGCTTCGGCCGCCGGTTGTTTTCCGCATTCGAGGAGGGGAAGATAGTTGATGACCTTGATGCGGCCACGTTGTTTCGAACCCTGGACGAGTGGGTCCGAAGTTGACGGTCCTACCAATCAGGCCGAAAAGACACCTCATAGGTCTGGTTGAATAAGGCATTTTAACTTCTAACGTCGCTGCAATCTAAAGGCAATCTTAAGCATTATCTTTGACACATTATGAACACATTTCTCTCGTACATTTCCAATTATTTAGTAAATTGTTCATGAAATTAAATCAGTATTGTTCAACAATTACTCTCAAACCTAGACTTGTTTATTTATTTGATTGGAATGATGTATCGCTTAAGAGAGCAGCTTGTTTTTATTTCTCTCTAATATGTATCCAAAGTATTTATCTCCTCCAGTGAATTGCAAAAATAACTTTAAGACCTTTATACTTATTTGTGAGTTTTTAGGTTTTTAAAAATATCGATAAAAAGTCTTTTTTTCTATTCTCGCGGAAGCATTTTATTGAATCCAAACAAATGTAATAATTTACACAAAAAAGAAATCATTTTAAAAAACCCACAAAATTTAGCAAAATTTTGGAAATTCAAAATCGAAAACAGACAAAATCATTTAAATAAATTCATTTCGTTAAAATTAAGAAAAAAATAAATTTATCAGAAAAAATTAATATTTACATAAAATTTTGATTGTATAAAATTTTTTCATGCCTAAAACCTTCGAATTATTAGTTCTGACTGTGAAAGAAGTAAAAAATATCTAGAAAAGAAACCTTTTTTAAATCACTTTTAATTATCAGAATTAAGGAGTTTCTGAAAGGAAATTAGCATTTAAAAATAACTCTTAGCCTTTTAAAGCATTGTTTAATTCCGTTTTTTCCTACATTTAAAAAAATTAACGATTTATATAAAATGGAAATAATCTTGTTACTGTTGCGCGAAAAATAGAAAAATTAAATATTGTTTAAGATAAAAGGATTCACTAATAACTGCAAGCATAATAATAATTTTAAAATGTGTATATATATATATATATATATATATAAGGCTATCATTTTTCAACTAATTAATATTTCTAAAATTAAATTCTATTAATATTAATTTCTTTTCAGTAAATCTGATTTTTTAGCACAGTCATTGGAGAAGAAAATGTAAAAGTTTCTGAAAAAGATAATGGATTTATTAAATTACATAAAAAATTTAGTTTCTTTTTTCAGCGCAAAGGAAATCTCCAATAGAATATATACCTTAGAGCAAATATCTTTTCCTTTATGCGAATAGAATATTCGGTATTTATTACGAAACTGTATATATATATATATATGTATGTGTGTGTGTGTATATGCATATATAGTTGGCACAAAATCAATCATAGATTTTAAATTTATTCTGTAATTAGATCACAGGATTATGACAATGATATTTTTGACACTGATTTAATGTTTAGTATTTTTTTAAAAAATTATTTTAGTGAGAAGCAAACGATTTTATAGCGGTGTAAAATAATTGTTTTCTGCAACGGCAGACGATTTTTCTTTTGCACAGAAATTGTTTACAATAACTGCAATTGATATTAATTAAGAAATTATTACGACTAATGCATGTACATAATTTTTCTTGAGTTAACTATTTATAACTGATACAGATAGTTTTAAACTGTAAAAGTTTAGAGTTAAAAATGCATTTGAATGTCAAATTTCATCTTTTATTATATAACATGGACGAGAGAATTTTGTATGCAAAATGAGAATATATATTTTTGACCTGCACTAACTGTATACCTAACTGTAACCCGCGTTTAAATAAATAAATAAAAAAAATTTAATAGTTGCTTACAGGAAAAAAATAATATGTGTCTATAAATTTTAGGGAGCTTTAAAGTTTTACTAATGCATTTTTGTTCGTTATATCAAGGTCACTGATATACAGGAAGTTCGTTGTAATAGTGGTGGAAAATTATCAAATAAAGTTGTAATTCAGCTCAGCAAGCAAGATTTGTGTCCGACTTTAAAAAACAAAACTATAATCATAATAGGTATGTATTAACTTTCAATATATAATGCATTTACATAAAAAAAAATATCGTTTATTTTAAAAGAAAGATAAATGTTTTAAATGAAACTTTGATTGTAAAGAATAGTTTTAATGTTAAATGTCTGATATCTTTGATAAGCATAGTAAATTTTGTTTGAAAAAAGTATTTTGAAATTGAGTGTTAATCCCTTTTAATGATTGGTGTTTAGCGTTGGAAATGTTTGTAGCAAAACAAGTCGAAATTTAGAAATATTTTATGCTCATGTGCCGAATTTCATGAAAAACGTAGAATAAACAATTCCATCAAAACAAATAAACAAAATACGATTTTTTAGGTACAATTAAATAAGAAACTCGAAGGATTTTTTTCTTAATTTGTGGAATTGAATCTTTCCCGCTGCCTGTATATATATATATATATATATACAGATGAGGGACAAAATAATACGAACACCTGTGAAATAATGGAAAATCTTTATTAATAAGGGGTTGGACCACCCTTTGACTGAAGTACAGAATTAATGAGACCTGGGATAGATGCATAAAGGTCATGGACAATATTTAAAGGAATATTAAGCCATTCCTCCTGCAGAACGGTCTCTAATTACGAAAGGCTGGATGGAAGTGGAAATCGGAAACGAAGTTTTGACTCCAAATATTCCCATAAATATTCAATAATATTCAAGTCCTGAGACGGAGGGGACCGGGCAAGATGTTCAACTTCATCGTCATGCTCTTCGAACGATGCTTGAACACACCTAACAGTGTGGATAGGGGTGTTGTCGTCTTGAAAAAGCGGTCGCTCTTCAGGGAATACAGTCTGGACAAAAGGATGGACATGATTCCCTAGAATGCTTAGATAAAGATTGGATTTGATTCTCCTGTGCAGAAGAACAAGTGGTCCAAGACCGCGCCAAGATATCGCACCCCATTCCATAATGGAGCCACTCCCATGCCTCACAGTCGGCAAGGGGCATTCAGGATTAAACGCTTCTCTGGGCGTGCTCTAAACATAAACGGGTCCGGTCGTCTGAAATAGGGTGAATGACGATTCATCTGACCATATTACCTGTTGCCAATGCTGTGGGGACCAGCCTTTGTGATCTCTGCACCATTGGCGTCGCTTTTAAGCATTAGTTACTGTCAACAAGGATTTACGAATAGCCACTCTGCCATAAATGTTCACAGCATGGAGTTCCCTTTTGACAGTTTTTGTTGAAAGGGGGTCCTGGAGATGACCGTTCATTTCGAATGTTATCTCGGATAACTATTGCTTGTGCTTTCAGGCTACTATGCCCTTCAACACCCGTCTATCCCTATCAGCAAGCTTTGACTTTTGGCCTCTGTTGTGCTTTGAAGACGTCGTCTTACCCTCTTTCGTGTACGCTGACATAACGGCTGATAACGTACTACTTGCAAACTCCAAAAGGTTTGCTGCTTCCATAACTGATGCTCCACTTAAACGCGCTCCAACAATCATTCCTTTTTGGATCTCTGACAGGTCTGACACTTCAACTTATCACAGACAGTTCGATAGACGCAAACAACGCAGGTGACTGCTGTTGAGAGACTGATACCTTCCTCTTCACGCTCACTAGGTGGCAAACTTCTGTTGCAGGTGGCGCGACTGTATTACAGATGTGAAATACGTCATATCTTTTCACAGGTGTTCGTATTATTTTGTCCTCTCTCTCTCTCTCTCTCTCTCTCTATATATATATATATATATATATCGCTTTTCGACAAAAAAAATCCTCGAAACCCTGTCTATACGCCTCTTAAGTGTGACCCACGATCAGATGACGAGGTTGATATTTGAATTGGCATTCTATTCTACACAACCACGCCACGCCAACGAGAGCTTGCCTATTTAACATGCATTCTGGCTCTGTTACACACCGGTTTTAGTTCGGTTTTGCAAAATAGGACCCCTATGCACCAGTTTCGAGGTTGTTATTCTATCAACCACGAGCTAATGCTTACCTTTTTCAACCATGAGTATCTATTATTTTTTTTAGGTTCTGTAGCATGGATTGTCGCGAACGTTCATGTTTTTTTTTTTGTGTAGTTTGTTAATCCGCGATTGGCAATGTTAGTCGAAATCAAGAAAGCAAACAGAGCTCGAGAAAATGGTGATGACGTGCATACGTCAAATTCGAATCTCTCCCAACAAAAATAATTCATCCCACCTTCTGATTTGAACCTTTTATAACTATATCTGTTTGTACGTCCACGTGAACATGAACTGTGAAAAAATCTGGAAGCTCTCCAGAACCTTTGAATTTGAAGATCGATAAAACACAACAAAGGAAATGCACTTGAAGGCTTCAGTCTACGGACCATTTTGATTTCGTCAACTTAATGTTAATTCTATGGAATTTCGACTTTAATTTTCAAATCTTTACTATTTGATCTATTTGAATGCAATAAAATGAGAAAAAAGTACAGAAGGCTTCTGCGGAATTACTTTTTTCCTCCGATTTTTAAAAATACGCTCTATAACAAACAAACAAACAAACAAAAAACGTTGCACCAAGAAGGAGTTGTTCGATGGAAACAAAAATTGGTGAATAGGAAAATTATGTGCAGAATAGAAAATGATTAAAATTTCAGAAAAATTGAATGATTATTTCAGAGTTACATAGTTATAAAGTAACGGGCTCAATAAGGTGTTGACCACCTCCAGCCTGGTTGCAAGTTGCCACACGACGTGGCATGGAGTAATAAAGCTCCTCAATGGTTTCCTGCAGTATTTCTTGCCAAATTTGCTCCAATTGTCACCAACATTCCTTGAATGGGCTAGGTCACCAACATTCCTTGATAGACGCAGTCACCTTCCCATCATATCCGAGACATGCTCGATTGGAGAGAGATCTGGATGGCCAAAGAAGTGTTTGTCAAACTGTAAGAAAATTCATAGCAACACATGCCGTATGTGGTGTGGCATTATCTTGCTGAAAAATAAGGTCTGGTACTGCAAAAGGAACGGTAGCAAAACCGGTCTCAGAATGTCGTCAACGTACCGGTGTGCTATAAGTGTGACTCAAATGACGACCAAAGGGGTCCGGCTATCTATGGAAATGGCACTCTAGACCATAACTCCGGGTTGAGGGCCTGAGGGGCGTGAAATAGTGAAAGCATGCCCTGGATGTCTCTTGACACGTCTTCGATGATCGTCAGGACACAGTTGGAAGCGGGATTCGTCGCTAAACACTATATGTCCCCAGTCAGTATCATTCCAACCTGATCGAGCCAAGCACCACTGTAATCTGGCTCGACAGTGTGCAAGCGTGAGTGACAGGTGGTGTAGTGGTCGGTACGAGCGTAGATTTCGCTCTATCAACCGTCTGTGAATGGTTGTGGAAGACACTCGTGTGCGGGTCGCACGTCTGATGGATGATAACGATGAATCAGGCGCTGTGACTGCTGATCTGACAATCTCTCTATCCTCCCGATCTGCTGTAGCCCTAGGTCGACCACTATCATCATGACGCTGATATCTGCCATTGTCCACCCACTCTTGCCAGCATCTTCCATTCGCCGCATCGCATCGACCCATATGACGAGCGATTCTCTGATTTGCCCAACCTGCCTCTTTCATTCCAATTATACGACCTCTTTCAAACTTTGACAGTTGCTCGTAATGAGCTCGAATCCTGCGGCGAGGCATTTTTTCAGTCGTTGAAAGGTATCCTAAATCGCAATGTAGCAGAAAATTTGACCGTCAGATTGAGAATCGCTTCTTACATACACCTGCTGAGTGTGCAGTTCCGATGCGTTGTAGCTCCCGCTATTCTTTTATTGTACACCAAATGTTAATCGTTTGCGTGTTCGGTCCCAAATGTCCTAGCATATAAAATTTCATCACAATCGAGCAATTTTTTTTTTTTTTTTTTTTTTGTTATAGAGTATATTTTAAAATATTTTTTTAAAGACCGGAAAAGTCACGAACGAAATTATTAAAATATGAATAAAAATATTTTTAAAAATTGGAGGAAAAAAGTAATTCCGCTGAAGCATTCATAATTTTTTGCTCTTTCAGATGCACTTTATTACATTCAAATAGATCAAATAGTAAAGATTTTAAAACGAAAATCAAAATTCCACAAGATTAACATTAAGCTAACGAAATCAAAATGGCTGGTAGACGGGATCCTTAAGTCCATAAGGCTCAATGTCCCCGTATTCGAATGGTGTAGAAGAGTGAAGAATTTTGTGCTGGCTGGGGTGTCTTCCTCGTCATTTGATTGAGGCTCAAAATTACGAAGTTTATCACTAATAGTCTTCGTATTGCATCCAAGTATGACGTTAATAAAACAATCAATCAATCTATCAATATTTACAAATTTTATTTTATCTTAACAATAGTTATTTTAAGTAACAAATTTCTCAATTTCATCAATCTTGCATTATTCCCGTCGCTTGTATTTTCCCCCTTTGTAAGGCTAAGGCAAACATGCCAAGGCTGATAAGTAAAGCAACAGACTATTGTTGATGATATATGTGATTCAGAACCTCGTAATTTTAACTGAAAAATATGGCCTGGGGCACCGACTAACACGTGTGGTGTAGTGGCAAATATTTCGAGGCATCCATTTCGTTTTTAAAAACCTATTATTAACAAAGTTTCATATGGCGCGCACACAATTACATCAGAAATCATCTCACAGACCAGTAGTTCCTAAAGTAGTACCTACAAACCACCAGGTGTCCCGTATATCATTCAGGGGGTCCGTAGAAAATTAAAATTGATTTGAGGGTCTCTGAACATTGTCAGGGAGTCCGCACAAGGTTTAATATATAATAACAAAATTGTAATCCATTTTTATACTATGGAAATTTAAATAAATAACAATAAATAATAATTCGAGATAAAAAAAAAAACCAACGTTTTTATATGGTGGCAAAGTTTATTAAAGAAAATTATTGAAACATTAGTTAAAACTAATCGCAAATATCTAAATATTGCATTGTTAGGCAAGTAAGAACGGTTCCCAAAATTTCAGATCTCTAGCTTGATAGGAAGTTGGTTAAATTAATGATAGAAAATTTGATGACACACTGATACACACACACACAGACAGACACACACCAAGTGCAATACATAAAAACGTTAAAACTAACTAAAACTAATTAATTTTTCCGGTAAATTAAATGATTGGAATGCAGTTTAACCCAACCACCCTTATCGATAAGAATTATTTGGCGGTTTTTTGCCAAATGTGGCTACCCTGGTCCGTTTTACGGACTTAATGTTCAGCCAAAAAAAAAACCCGCCAAGTTTAGTGCCAATGTTTGAAATCGCGCCAAGTGGTTGGGCTAAACTGCATTATTGAAGAAAGTATTAGTTAAAACTTGTCGCAAATGTCTAAATATTGTATTGTTAGACGAGTAAAAACGATTCCCAAAGTTCCGGAGCTCTAGCTAGATGGGAAGTTGGTTAAATTAACGATCGAAAGTTTGATGACACACACACACACACACACCAAGTGAAATACATAAAAATGTTTTAAAATAGTTGTGATTTTTCCGTCCTCAGTAAAATATAAATATAGGTGGGTGCTTAAAATATGTTCTTAAAGTATGATAAATAGGATTTTATGCGCTCTTTGATTTATTGTTGGAATTCCTGGAAAGTAAAGACAGTGAATTAACACAATTTAATTAACTCAAAAAATGATACAGCCTATATGACTGATTTATTTGCCAAATTTAACGAAACTAATTTGAAACTACAAGGTGTCCAATTAAATTTAATCAAAACTAAAAACGTAATATCTGCGTTTGTTGCAAAACCTTTTTCTGTACAAACAGAGCTTGGGAAGAGGAGAATGTTCTCGGTTTCCAAATCTTTCGAAATTTCATAATAGAGATGACGATTTGCTTGCTAACTGTCAACACTTAACAGCTCTTCATGCAGACCTGAATCAAAGATTTGAAGACATTCTTCACTTGGATTTCTCGACTGGGTGTGGAACCCTTTTGCGAGTGGACAAACTGAGATCCCAAATACAGATGAATCCATACTAATACAGGAGCAGCTTATTGAAATATCCACAAAGGAGGAATTTAAGCCAATGTTTGAACAAGGATACCACAAATTATGGTTACAAAAACAGACCCCAATTTTATATCTTAAGATCCCAACTTTATGGGTTATTGTACATACACATAATGCAGGATATATACTGCTTTCCCGTCTTCCTATTTGGTAGAACGTGGATTCAGTGACATTATGAACCTCATCACAAAAAAAAGAAACCGACTAGAAATTAGTGCTCGTGAGAATTTGCGGTTGCTACTCAAAAATTGAGCCGGATATAAATACACTCATAATGTCTCATCAAGTTCATCCAAGTCATAAATTTTTTAAAAATTTTATTTTATATATATATATATAAACGAAAGTTATAATTTCAATAAATACTTCTTCAACAAAATGTTGTTTTTTAATTTGGAATTTTTATACCATACATTTATATAGCTTTTTCACTTGGGGGTCCGTGGGCACGTTTTGTCTATAAAAATGGGTTCATGGGTTAAAAAAGTTTGGGAACCACTGTCACAGATCAACACTCTGGCCAACGCCGCCAAACCATCTGGATAAAGACTCAAAGTATCAGTATCTGCTTTAGCAGAAAATAGTGACGTCAATGAAATAAAGATTAATATACATTCCAAGAATAAAGTAACAGAATGTACAGAAAACGAAAAATACGAAGTATGCGAGCGATGACGTCATACACGTTTCAAACATACAATTCAATGTCCTCATGTTGGTGTTTTATGGGAACAGATACGAAGGTGTCAGCTGAGGAATAGAGTTCGTTACCCGATTGCAGAATCAGACAATTTTTTCAGGGTTAGGAGGCTTAGTCCTGCAGTTCTAGGCAATAGGAAATTATTCGATATTTAATAAATTTACTTATTTAATTGCTTTTTATTATAGCATTAAATATGTTCAACTTATATATGAGCCGCTCAGAAGCCAATGCGGTTAAGTCCAAATCACAAAAATTGAGAAAATTAATGTTTTTTGATACATTAGTTTTTAAAATTCTTGGTTTATTAATTTAATTAGAAAAGTGTATAAAGTCTTTTTTCGAGGTGTAAACTCTGCAAAAGAACAAGATATATACAGAATGTGTAAATAAAAACGTAAGTATTTATTGAAATAATGACAGCATCTTAAAAATTTTAGGACTTATACCTTTTGGCAGCTGAAAAAGATAAGAACTTTATGTAAAAATAATAAAATAACATTTATTGTCATAAGTTTTATGTTTATTCATCATAACAAACATCATCTTCTTCCGAGTTATTTAAATGTAAATCTTGATCTCCACGTGTTGTCCTTAATGTCCCGTAAAAGTCGTGTTTAATTGGAGGTATATACTTTAAAAAACACATGATGTCTTTTTTTGTTTCTCTTGAAATTGTTCTGCCATTAGGATATAATATAGGTTGAATTATATTTTTTAAATTTACTGGCCTACCTATTTTTGTTTTTTTTTTATATCAATTACATGAAAGGTATCATCCTCGTCAAAATTATATTTAAACTTAATGCTGCTTGGGTTTGACCTTTCCAATTTTATCCATCTCATATTAAGCCAATTGACTGTTAGTCCACATGTTGATTTTTTTCTGTTGGTAACAGCTTCTTCCAATGGTTTTGGTCTGCTGCGTTTTCTACCAACTTTTCCGTTATTTTGATTATTTTCTATATTTTCGTTATCTGACAATGTATCAGAATCAATATGGTTAACTCTCCTTGCATTAGGATGAAATATCGGTTCACTTTCACTGCGTTCTATTTCCATTGACATTTTTAGTTTTTATACCCTTACAATAAATCTTTTTTATTATTTTAAAAAGTCGGAGTTTTTACAGTTATTAAAGAAAATTTATTTAATGTTTTTGATAACACAATAATTTTCGCAAACACTTCAACATAATATTTTTGTGTTTTGACGCACATGCATAAAACTCAAACAATTCTAATTAGAAGTAACGGTTACAGTTACTATGAATTTCTTGTTTTTCAGTGTTACCAACAAATATCGAAAGAAGAAGAATAATTTGATTTTTATTTCAAAGTTTATGTAAAAAAATATTGATAAAAGGTGGACTTATTCACAATGGCTTCTGAAATTATTATACAATATATTCAGAAGCTATTAAAAAAAGGGCTGTCTAACCTAGAAAAAAGTAACCAACGAGTAAATTCTTTAATAACTAAGAAAATTATTATTTATTTCATCAAAATTTCCAAAAATCAGAAAATATCAAAAAATGGACTTAACCGCATTGGCTTCTGAGCGGCTCATATATCACGTGTTGGTAATAACAAAAAAATTATGCAAAAATTACTACGTTTACGCTCTTAATAGCTTTCCCAATAAACGAATTCTTCATTAAAATTAGTAATTATAAGCAATATGAAAAAATAATGAAAGCTCTAAAAATTTTGTCGTCCTTCAAATACTTTCATTTAATTAAAAAAAAAAAGTGTAAAGAATATATTTAAAGCGAGAGTTGATTTTATACGAGATTCATGAAATTTAATTGCAATTCACATGAAAGAGTTATATATATAACACATCGATCAATAACTCCCGAGACTAACCCAGAGATGGCGCTCGTAGTAAACCAGGTCTTTCTAGAGTACTAACCTTTGCTTGAAGCGTGTCAAAATTTTAAGTCGATCGGACCAGGAAAAAGGTTTTTTGAAGTGAAGTGAAAAAGGTTTTTTCCAAGTGGGTGCCGCGATTGCTTTCGATGGAACAAAAACAGCAACGAGTCGATGATTCAGAAAGCTGTTTATCGCTATTTACTCGCAACAAAAAAGATTTCTTGCGGGAAGCAAGATTTGGAAAAGCGTTGGAACGATTGTATCACCCTAAAAGGTGATTAACAAAAGGTGTTATGTTGATGAATAAAAAAAAATTTTGCAAAAAAAAAACGTTGTTTTCAATGTTAGACTCGGGAGTTATTGATCGATGTGTTATATCCAGTATGAAAATTTCTTCACCATATAAAATTACAAATTTAATAAAAAAAGAGCATATTTAGAACCATGTATTTTTTTTAAAAAAAACATCTTAATCAAAAAGATACATATAAGTATGTTATTTAAGCAATGCGATGTAATAAGCACGTTTCTCTAAAAAGTTTTAAAGATATTTTCCTTTAAATACATATTTATCTTAGTGAGAAATTTTCTCAGTGAAATATAAACAAACATGAAATTCTTATCACATTTCAGCAGTCGTAGTTCTGTTCGTCGTTTTATGTATATGTTGCTGTATCTTCCGAAAAGCCCTGATCGTCTTAGGCTATTCTTGCGGCTGCAGCTGTGTCAAAGATAACGAAAAAGGCAAATATTCATTTGATGCATTTCTTCTTTATGCTGATGAAGACGAAGATGTCGCTTTAGGAAACATTGCTGAAGGTAAGATTTACAGCATTTCATTGTTTTTAGGATTACATATTGAATTCAAGTTAAATTTGGTATAAAATTGAATTCTTTTTATACTACAGTACTCGAGAACAATAAAATAGGTATTCGAATTTTTCTAGTTGTAAAAATGTTCCAAAGATTACCAAACTAAAAAAAAAAGTGACATATGACTAATCTAATATAAATTATTTTTTCTTTCTAATTAATATTTAATTTCCAAAAATACTTAGGTTTAAATAGTTCTAAAAAAATTTTATGAAAATAATTTGTTTCAAATTACATAGTCATATGTTTACAGTTTAAACAAAAAGACGTAACTTTTATAAATATGCATTCAAGATTTTACAACATTCTTATTCAGATGCTTAAAATATCTCCAAAAAATATATTTAGTTAAAGAATTTTTTTTTTTTTTCTTCTGTGATTAGGTTTGGAACATCGCATTCCTGGAATAAGTTTGTTTATTCCTACCAGAGAAGTATTTTTGTCATCTTCATCAGTTAATACTGAATCTTCTCTCGCAGACTGTTGTAAAGTCATCGTATTGTTGACGAGGTAAGTATTCTCTTCTTCTTAAACGAATAATATATTTTTTTTTTTTATCAAGATAGAGAATTTAATGAAAATTAATTTAAACATTGTACTTTTGGTTTTTTTCATAAGTCCGTGCTTAGAGCATAAATTATTCTTAATTTCTTTTCCTGTTATACTCTCAACACAAATCTGTATATTCTCAACACAACCATTTTCTTGAAAATTTATAGCTTTTTGATTTATTATTCAATTCTTTTCAAGACTCTAAAAGTAATTGTTTTGTTAAAAAGCGAAACTTTCAAAAAAAAAATTTCAAAAGAAACAAATAGGCAATATAAATAATTATGTGTGTGATCAGTTAAAGTTATATTAAAATATTGCATACATTTAATATTTTTATCAAAAGATTTTAACTTATTGATTCTGAGAGCAAATTACTTTAGTAAAACTATAATAAAATAGCAAACGATTTGTAATTAATAGCAGATTACTTGACAAAGATAACAGCCACAAAAAGTATGTATATTTACCTCAATTGATTTAAATAAAGACATTTAATAAAATAATTTAATCAAAATTCATTTCATAATCAGTAATCAAAAGAGAATAGTTCCAATCGTTTTGCTTAATTCTACTTATGAATGAAAAAGAATACGGAAATTATATTTCCTGAGATTATTTCAATCGATTTTTTTCCTTCTCATACACAGCCAGATGGAACTTATATTCAATCATTCTTTTCACCAAGATTTATGTAAAAAATTCGAAGATAACCCTATAAAAATTTTTAAGCTATCGTCCAGAGCAATGCCAAATATTTTCACAATCATGATATCTCAAGTATAAAATAAAGATGTGACAACAGTATAATAAAAACATGTTTTACAGCATTTTTAATTACGATAAACGTACTTTTATTATCAATTAAAATTAGTAAATTTGAAAAACCTTATACTGTAGTTGTAGTAATTTTGATTTGTATTAAAAAGTAAATAATTGAATGATGCAAGAATTTTTCTTCCACTTTTGACTAACATTTTTGAGGATTTCAGTTTTCTAATAAAAAAAAAAAAAACAATAATGAACGTGTACATTGCTATAAAATGAATCGTTAATTAGTATTTTTTCATTTTATCTGCGACTTATTTCCAATACATTTTTCAATTGATTTTTATTTTCTTATGAGAATTTTTTTTTTCATTTTTTGTAACTAGCTGTCTATTTTAATACAGCAAGGCGCAATTTTTTAATCAACATTAATTAGGCTTTTATCAATTTGTAATGTTTAATGCCGCTACTTTTATGTATTTAAATTATCAATCTCAATTTTATCTTTTTCTTTTTTTTTTTAATTAAAATTTGATTGGAATGAAATGTGTTTAAGAGAAAAAAGGAAAAAGTTTCTTCCCGCATTTTTTAAAATTCAAAAACAGTTTTGTCTAGTTAATTGGATATTAAATTCGACTTGGAGTGTACAGATCTATATTTAAAAATATTTATAAGTACTTTAAATTGCAGGAAAGAAAAAAAAATCAATAAATTTTATTGTAGTGAAATGAATTTAAAGTAGTATAAATTTGAGACATATTAATAAAAACATTTTTAAATTGACATATTTGCCGGAATTATAAATGGAAAATGATAAGCGAAGTCTTAAGAGTGAATAAAATATGTTTAAAGTATTAATTATATGCTGAACATAATTAACTTTCCCACTTTTTTTTCTTCCTTTTCTAAATAAACTTATATACATGTATTGCTGTAAGAGTACTTATCAATTTTTTTTTTTTTTTTTTGATAATTTCAAACATTGGCTTCATAAAATCACTTAAATTTAGAAAATTTTTGGGTATTATAAAAACGAATAGTTGAGATCTCTAGAAATACAATTGCATCCTTTAATAAATCATTGAATTAAATGCATATAATTTTTTAATTTTAGCATCTGAATAACTAATTTTAAAAACTTTTTTGAAATTTAACAAAAAAAAAAAAAAAAAAAAAAAAATGGGAATTTCATCTGATACGAGATGTGGCTATCAAATAATGAGAATAAAGTTGCTGCAGGAAAAGTAAGCATGCGCCAAACACCGAAAGCCGATAGTTGTTGAGCATGAAGCCTTCTCTTTCGAATGCAGTGCATCTCGCTTTTGTAAACAAATCCGCATAGCCGTAGTCTTCATTCGCATTACAGTTAATATTTTTAATTCCGCCAGAAAAATGATAAGAGAACAACAAGTTGTTTGGAAACTTTACATGAAACTTGAAAAATCAGCTACTGAAACTTGTAATTTATTGAAAGAAGTGTATGGCAATGAATGTTTATCGCGTGCACGTGTTTTTGAGGGGGTCTGAGAGTTTTCAAGATACCCTAGAAAATTATTCATGCCCAGGTTGTCAAAAACATATGACAATATCGAAAAATCGGTAATTTGTTTCAATCAGTCGATTGCTGAGACTGTAGGAATTGGCGAAGATTCTGTTCGGCAAATGTTTTTACTAAGACAATGCACTGGCTCATTCCACATTGTCTGTCAAGAGATTTGTTGCCGAGTACATCATCACAGTGTCAAACCATCAGCCTTATTCGCCGGATCTTGCTCCATGCGACATATCTGTTTCTTAAAGGGAAATCTGCATTAAAAGGAACAAATTTTGAGTCAGTTGAAGCTTTGAAAGAGAAAGTGGCACGCGTTCTGAATGAGATAATAGACTTCCAGAATGTTTCGAACAATGCAAGGTTTGCATCGAGCATTATAAGAATAGAGGAGGGTATATATTGAAGCTGATAATAAGTAAATATGTATGACATCAAAATAAAATGTTTTGCAGCATCAGTCTCATTATTTAATAGCCACACCTTGTACAATATTCATCTGAATGTTGAAAAAAGAAAATCCATAATTAAATTATATGTGCTTATTTTAACATTCCTTATAATTATGTAATCATGTGAAATTTTTAATTATTTATAGGGAATTCATCAAAAATGACCAATGTATGCAACTCTTGAAGGCGTCTATGGCCTGTTCTATTGAAATTAGTTCGAAAAGAATGATATTCTTAATCCGAGATCAAAAGAATCTTCTGAGCGAGGCGGACATTACTTTAAGAGCTATAATCAAGAACAGCGTATCGTTACGATATGGCGAGATTTTATTCTGGCAGAAATTGAAATACTATTTGCCGAAAAAAAACAGAAATTTTCAAAAATTGGAAGAATCGGAGTCTTTTGTTCGGGAGGAAGACAGAAGTTAGAATTATCAAAGGAAAAACTTGTGTTTAAGTAATGGATTTGTATCAGTTTTGACTTTTTGTTTTTTTTTTTTTTTAAAAAAAAAGAATGTTTTAGGAAGAATATTTTTTAAAGGTAGAATATATTTTATAGATGGTTTTCCAAAAAAGTTTGAAGACCTAGACGGAACAGCCGAAGTCGTCTTAAAATCCCATTTCAAATACACTTCCTTTGCTGGAATAAAACACTGACGGGTGAAAATGATTAAAAATGACTTTTAAAATACTTTTTCAGTCAGGTGATCGCTCCTATTTTGACAATGTTGCCATGGTAACGCTGTCGAAACGACTGGATTAATTATTTTATAATTAATCAAGAAACTGCTCTAAATATACTCGAGGTAAATAAGTTTTATTTGAAAGTAACTTTTTCTTGGAGCTTATAGTTTTATTTACAGGTACTTAATGAAAAGTAGACTTGTCAGCAGCAATTAATTTTACCTGTGTATCATTTTAAGTTTAAAAAATTGATACAATGGTAGTTTAGTAGGTTCAGCAGAAACTTGAATAGGGTTTTAGATCGAATGTCACCAAGTGATTGTTTATTAGCGTCGCACTGGGCAACAACTCGAGGGATATATTGGCGACGGACCTCGTGATTCTGAACCTCGCCTAAATGACGAGGAACAACTCCTGAGCAGATACCACCAAAGAAGATTCCTTAAATGCTGACCCGTTCCGAACTGAATTTTTTTTTCCAATTGACACTGCTGGCGAGAACCCGGTTTATTTTGAACTTTCTTTCAATTCAATTACAAAAAAATAAATGAATAAAAATGTTCCAAAAATAAATGTCTTTATTCACTTTTTTTTTTTTTTTTTTGGAAAATTGCTCCACTTCTATACATTTTGAAATGTTTTTGTCCAATACCAAAAAGGTACTAATCCCTCTTAATTTCAAACCTAGGTTTGAAATTAAGAGTGATTACTTTTTTTCTGTGTGAATAAAAATTAAAATAAAATTCGCGCGCACATAAATTCATTCACTCAACCGAAAGTCAATAAATGGTAAATTAGTAGTCACTTGCCGATATATGAACGAACAAGTCACATTTTACGTAAATATTTATAATTATAGACTATTACTTTAGAATAGACGCTTCAAGATCACAGATCTCCCACCGCCGTAACCATGGCAACAACGACTGAGAATGGACATCACTTTCCACCAATTCGTTTTATTTTTGTAAACAGACTTCTAATGAAAACAAAATTTTGATTTTCATGATTGTCGTTGGGGCCCCCCCCCCCTCTCAACTATATCATATTAAAATAATTGTTTAAAATCTGTATAACAATTTATAAATATTGTAAACATGTAACTAAAAACAATTAATTTTCTTACGCCTTCGTACAATGGAACTAAACAATTCATTGGAACTTTTTAAATTGAATAAATTTGTATACGCAGAGGTTTTACATTAATATTTTATAAGGATTTGTTTTAACAATTTATAAGCTTTCATTTAAAAAAAAGTTATTATTTTGAAAAAAAAAAAAAGAAAAAAGAAACGCGTTATTTATAGATATTTAAAATAACATTTAACGTAAAGCATGTCGAAATGCACAGAAATTCACACCTCAACGGAAGAGATGAAAATAAATGCAGTGTCGATTATACATTAGTCGCTACCATGGTAACCGATGGAGGAGAAAAGAAAATGAGTGACCTTGACGCGCATATTCTAAAGTCAGGACAGTCTGTAGTAGAGCACGTACCACCATCGTATAAGAAAATATGTAGTTTTTGAAAGTTTCAAATTTCCTAAAATTAGACGAAAGCCG
>BMAW01014662.1:0-11968 GCA_019974015.1 Nephila pilipes
TACCTCGGCCTTCAACTCGATCATAAACTCAACTTCCAGGACCATATCAACTACATCTCTGAAAAAGCCTCCAAAAAATTCTATACTCTCAAATCACTCCTCGGCAAAAATTCCAAACTCTCCCTCAAAAACAAAGCTCTAATATATAAAACTTATGTCCTTCCTATCATCTCCTATGGCTGTTAAATTTGGGGAGCCATCAAGAAACTCCATAAAAGAAAAATTCTAAGAATTCAAAACGCCTTCCTCCGATCCATCGCTCAAGCACCAAGATTTGTTGCAAATCGCTTCCTCCTCAATGAACTTAAGATCCCTTCCATTGCTCAAGTTACTTTTGATCTCACTACAAATTTCTATAATAAAATTCCGAATCATTACAATAATACTATAAACACCCAACCAACTTTTATCGATCGTACCTACCTTGTATCCACACTTGAAACTCCCATCTAACAAAGATAGAACTCGATTCTTTCCTTTTTTTCATTCAACCCTTTTTCACTTTCCTCCCGTCTGACCTACTTTCCAAACGTTACTTTCTCCCCTGCCTAAAGCGGGGATCTTCCGTTTCTACCAGCTGAATGATCAGCTGTTTTTTCTCCCGTACCTTCCCTACGTCACTCCCTTCCATGAAGTCGTTCCCTCTCTCTTTCATCCCCGCAGAGCTTCGCTCTCGCTCCCTTCTACCTTGCTTTACTTATTCCTTGTTAAACCTCATTCCACGTCCACCTGAACTCTGTTTTAAGTCCTGATCAATGTCATGTTATTATCGGCGAAGAAGAAGCGACTACTCAGCCGCTGGCTCTTCATTTAACGTAGTAAACTCGATGTGTAATACAATCCATCGGAAGCTTTCTCTATGCTTCCACAACAGTCAAATTTCTTTCTTCCACTGAGTCTAGAATATATTTAATCTTTTGCTTATGTAGTACATTTTAAATGGGGCTTTAATACTCTGATCGAGTGACTAAATCAAAGAGGTGGTATTACGCGATAAAAACAGCATTTGAATGTTTGGAAAAAAATTTGGGGGGATTCGTGCTAGAACAAAAAATTAATATAATAAAGTATATTGGTGAACCGTGTTATTTCAAAATCGTGTAAAAAAAGGAGATGGGTGTGTATGTATATATATATTCACCGCCCAGTAACAATTCTTTTGAAAAATAACTTTTTTAAGCATTCGAATCTGACTTTAATGTGATTTTTCATCGAAATGGCTTTGTTTTCAACTGAAAACAACTGCTAAATCCGACAAATGTGACTATCTTAAAACTTGGAAGTGTTTTACTCTCTGAAGGGCTTATTAGATGTGTGTACCAAATTTGTTTAAATTTAGATGGATTGTTTTGTAGATATCGCTTTTTTCGTGCATACATTTGGTAAAAATTTCGTTCTTCAAAAAACACATTTTAAATTTCTGCAATTTTATATGTTTTCCCTTCTTTCTCCTCAATAACGATGTTTTTCGTATGGATCTAAACTTTCTTCTTGAAGTGTTTGTGGATGACAGTGAGGGATGTTTTGAATCTTTGAATCAACAGATGAACAGTATCAAATGTTATTTATTCTCATATATTATAATAAGTAAACAGAAAAAACAATACCCACTTCCTTTAATATTAATAATAATCCACAGTAATCACTAGTAGACTGCACAATAACAATAAAAACACCTAAATGCAATGTTTGTAACCCAACAAATATTTCTTTCGGCACAGAACTGCATTTAACTATAATAATTTGCATTTTGGATTTGCATTGCAAGTATTTGCTTGAGATCCAGATCATACAAAAACTGGATTGATGTTTTGTGGCAATCCTAATAAATTTTCCTGGTAAAGAAGTATTCAAATATTTAGCTCATTGAAATTTTAACCAGGGTTCCAGTTCGATATGGCACATTCCGCTTTCTGTTTGATGTTTTGCGGAGCAACAAAGACAGCATTTTAATTCCGTAACATTGCTCCGAATCGCAATTCCGTTAATAATTTTCAATTTCAGAAATTCTTAGCCAGCTTACTATCACAAATACTGAGTCTTTTATATACTATTCAGTTTACGATATTCAGTTACGATTTTTTTCAGCCTCGATAGAGGAGGATGTGTATTGAAGTTGATTATAAGTAAATATGTATGACATCAAAATAAAAATGTTTTACCGCATCAGTCAGATTGTTTAATTACCTCACCTCGTTTTTTATCTTTTTGACTGCGTAATCTTTTCCATAATTGTTTTTTGCCGCATCAAAAGCTTTAGTGTCATTATAGGCAATGTATCATAACATTTTGTGATTTTTACAAAAATACAATAAGTCCCTTTTGGCTCCTTGTTCGATGCGACTCCGAGGCACCCTAGCGATTTTTTTTCTTTCTCGTGATGTGTACTGTCCCTGGTAAACACGAATGACACACCCCGGCATACCCTAGCAAACCCTTTTTGTCAACCAAATTTTTATTATTAATTTTTTTTTTCGATTTTTTTCATACGCCTACGTCACAGCTTTACACTCAATTTATTTGGCACAGCTTAGTCGCATCTGGCTTTTGCGCCATTAAGGCCCCCGTCGACACGCCACCACGAATTTCCCTACCTAATGTTAATCCTATGGAGTTACGTACTTAAAGTATCACATCTAGAATATTTATTTTAACTGCAAGGAATAAAGTGCATTTTAAAGAGCATTAAAAAATGAAGGCTTCTGTGGAGTTACTTTTTTCTCTGATTTTTGCAAGTATTTTTAAATTTTTATTAAAGATCTGAAAACTTGCATCCGGCACACTTAACTGATCATAAAAATACTTTGAATAATCGGAAAAAAAAAGTAATTCCACAGAAGCCTTCCTTTTTTTACCCTCTTTCAAATGCATATTTTTTTTAAAAAAATTAATTTATTTCCCGGCTTGTAATTTGTTGAGTCAGCAAAGTAAACAAGGAAAGAGGGGAAAGCAAAATTAAAAGTCCCGTCTTAGTGCGCAAGGATACATGGTAAAAACACGCTGACAAAAGGAGATTTACAATCCTTCGAGGGGAAGTCGGCCGATTTCTGGGAATTTCTTAGTGATCTTAGGATCCCCCCTAGTTGCGTAATATCCGTTGAAAGTTTGTCTAGACAGGTCGTCAAAAGATTTATGATCCTTTCCGGTGAAGTCGGCCGATTTCTAGGAATCTGAGAATTCTTCTTTTGCATGTGTATAATTATTATTATTGTGTATCACTGTTTATATTATATTTAAACCCCAAAAGTAACTATTTTATTTCAATTGACACAACTGTATATACTTATTCAAGAGATTACCCACAAAACATTTTAACTATATTTAAGAGAAAGATTGCGTGACTACTTATTCCAATTTTTTCAAAACGCCTTTGTAATAATCAGATTAAAATATATCGAATTTTTATGATTAAATGAAGAATATAGAAAAAAAAATTATTCTGGTTCTCAGATATGTGAACAATTTTACATGAATAATACATTTTGCAAGAACGGAAACATTATTTTACTGCATTGAAACAACGTATGGAGTAGCCGAATGGTTATGCTCGCTATTTTGTGGCTAGTGATGTTTGAGTCGAGCCGAGTGTTCGAGTCCTATTTTCCTAGAACTGCCAACATGTTTTAAATTTAAAAACAATAAATAGCTCTCATGTTTCTTCCAATTGCGATGCTAATAAATAGTCAATCCTTACAAATTTTGTTTTCAGAATTCGACCTCGAATTAGCTTCCCCCATTTCTTTAGTCTAATAACTAATGCAGAATAAAAATTATTAAATAGATAGTATATGAATAAAGGTTTGCTAATAAATATTATTCACTCAATGGGCTATAGTTTTCCATATCCTATAAATGTCGTACCTGACCACTTTTCAAAAATTAACTTGTTTTTGCGTATGTATTTTATGTCTGCTTTCGACAGTAACGAACTTAATTTTCAAAAATACGTCATAATAAATTTCTCCTGAATTTTTTATTGGATTGAAATAAAATATATGCGATACATATTTGATACCTGCTTTCACCAGTAATGAACTCAATTTTCAAAAATATATCATCATCAATTTACACCAATTTTTTTTTATTGGATTGATGGGAAACAAGCATGAAAATTAAATATTTTATTTACTTATCTATTTATGTATTGACTAAAAAATCATATGTAAATTGGAATTAAGGTATGATTGAAAATAAATAACATTATTCAGAATCTTAAAAGGAAAAAAAAAGGCTGCCTCTCAGCCTTTGTGGGGAGGGGGGGGATGCAAAGTCTTGATTGAGATAAAATTATAATTCAAGGTTGATTTAATTATTTTTTGAATATAAATGTAGATATATGATGTATTTTTTTGAATATAAAAGTTTATATGATGTATCTTAGAATATAGCTTTCCTATAAAGTTCATAAAATTAGTTACCATATTTTATGTTTTATTTTTTTTTCTATTAAATAGCATTATATTTTTATAAGAATATGATTTATTATAGCTTAGATTTTGTTATTTATTTGTTTGCATAAATGACGTACTAGAGCATGCTTGTCTAAAGTGTGGCCCAAATGCCTTTAAAATGCAGCCCAAACGCAAATTATGAAAATATTTAAATTTATACATTCAGTTCAAAAGTCTTTAAAAAGCAATTGTTCTAATTTTATAAAGTAAGTATAAATAAATATTTTTTGGATAAAACAAAATCTTAAATTTCATGAAAGTCACGTGCTTCAAATACATTAATCGAGACACACTGGGTCACATATTAGTCTCCATTCTTTGGCTCAATCGGTATTTCTCAAATTGATATATTGATCGGCACTCAACTGAAACTGAAATTAAGTCAAGTTCATATTATTCATTTTTGGATTGACTTTAGAGAAGAATATCCTAAAATTACCAAAAGAGTTGTGGAACATATAATGTCATTTGTTTCGACCTATGTATGAGAAAACGTTATCTCTTTGTACGCTGCGACAAAAACAAAATGCAGAAACAGATTGGTTGCTGAACAGGACATTAGGTTGCAGGTTTTATCAATTATTCCAGGCTTTGAAATACTTTGAAATAAAAAAACAATCACAGCCAAGTCATTAAAAATTTTCTTTTTTTTTTTAAATTTGTTTTAATTTAAAATGTTGTTTTTATTTATTGATATAATACATTTTAGAAAAAAAAAAATGCCATTAGCTATCTTTCCTTTCATTATCTTATTAAGAAGTTTGTGTTGTGATGAAAAAAAAAGAGGCAGTAATAATTTTGTTAATTTGAGTAGGATAAAGCTTTGATATCCTATTTTTTCAGCATTTTGATCAAGAGGTTCCTTCAAGAAAACGGTAAGCTCAAAAGGTTCCCAAAGTGTAAAAGGTTGAATACCCTTGCTATAGATAATCGTTTCATTAAAAACAAAAATTGAGTTAAGGTAATGATTTTAAAACTTTTGTTTTCAATACGAGAGTAATCCAAATAAAATCTTGTAAAAAAAGTAAATGAAAAGTGTATATATATATTTATAGAAATATAAAATTTGCTTTTTTTTTTTTTTTTGGTTTTTATTAATTTTGCTCTAAAAGCAACACGACAGCTATGAAATTTAAAATAAATATATATTACAATCTGTGTCTTTTAGTTACAAAAATCAAACTCTTAATAAAAGTAAATGCCTTGTTATAAATTTTCTTTCCTATTGGGGCAATTAGAATAGGATACAATATTAGCAACAAAATTCAAATAATTATTTCAATTAATACAACCACATACTGACAATACAGCAACCTCATTGAGCAATTTGTTTTGACCAGGTTTCAGCTTTTTAGCCACCTAAGGGGGCTATTGTTTTAGTTGGGTCAATTTTTGCGAACCAGATCACTTTTCGCGTACGAAATCACTTTCCAATTTTTAATCGTTCGCTTCAATTTTAATTACATATAGCTTAAATATATTCACTTTAATAATTAGTCATTTCCTTTAATTTTAGTTACATGTAGTTGATATAATATTCCATTTAATAATTTATCGTTTGCTTTGATTTTAATTACACTTAGCTAAAATAAAATCAATTTAATAATTTACTGGTTCCTTTAATTTTAATATCGGAAAAGTTTACTATCGTCCATTTCTCGATATTTTATCGTTTACTTTAATTCTAATATTTAATCGAGTAATTTAATAATAATTACAAAAAAAAAGCGCACTTTGGGTGGCAAAATCTGTTCTTTGCAAAATTTTGTATATAGAACATTTTATTATATTAAAATTTATTTTCATATAATTAATCAGTATACACAAAATTTGGAATATCACTAACATTGTCGATTTTTTATAAATCAAGTGATACGATTTTGAAAAAAATGAAATAGTAGAAACAGATTTTTTGAAATTAGAAGGCATGAAAAAAGGAATAAAAAAAAGTTGTCGAAAGGGAAGAATGACTATTTTTGAAGCAATGAAAAAGCCAGTTTCTTCCTAGTTTGGGATAGCTTTCAAACACTTGAACAACACAGAAGGGCAATTTAGCCTCAGGAGGGACCGATCCCTACCGCAAAAGCTTGCAAGAAACTGCGTAAAAGAACGATGGAGATCAAATTACCCCCATTTTCTCTTGTTTTGAATGGAGGGGTGAGAAAGAAGGGGAAGAATCGAGGTGGGGAAACAGCTCTACTTCTTTCAGTTCTGTCTAGAGGAAATATATATTACCCTGTGACGTCATTTTCAAACTTCATGATAGCTGTCAAAACATAAATATAAGAAAATGGAAAATATTAGAGCAAAATTGAAAAAATTAAAAGCATCTAAGAAGTTCCTAATTTGAATTCAAGCGAAATAAGGAAAATTAAGAAAAATAAAGCTTGTAATTTCTCTTTTATAAGAGAACTATTTACTTCTGCTCCATATGACCAGTATTGTATGAGTACTTTGTCCGCACTAAGTAACGCCCCTTCCCCCCTCCCAGTAGAGGGAGCTTTCATCGATTCTTACTTTCGGAATCGCTCGAAGGGAGCCTTAATATCACTCACTTATTCCAACAACTAGATCACAGTTAATCCTCGTCTGGTGCAGCATGGCCACATCTGACTTTTGCGCCATTAAACTTTAGCATCACTCAATTTATATTGGATGAGGATCATTTATCATAATTACAATGCATCTTAACTTTCGGTAGTTTTTAAACCCCCCCCCCCCCTACAATACTTAGATAGAAGTTTCAAAGTTCAAAATGTTCCACTTTTTGAAAATAGTGCAATCACACAACTCTTTACAGATGAAAGGTCAAATCCAGAAAAATACGCAAGATATAAAGTTTTGACATCAGAACAATGAAAAAACATCGTTTAAATTTCTGACACACACCGATAGGTTTCCAGTTTAAATATTATGACTAATTATTTTCGTGTTAAGGTTAACTGCACTTTTGTAGCTTCATTGAACTAACACTTATGACATCTTGTTGATTGAAGGACTTCCAATACAGGTATCGCGATTTCCTTGAAACCTTATTTTACAAGGACTATACTATCTAATTTTACGAATATTTTCAATGAAAAACTTCAAACAATTAAAGAACCAAAAATAAAGCAAAAAGTAGAAAGAAACCCAACCTGGATATGCGTGATTGTCGAAAACGCTTTGTGCGAATCATTTATAATAAAATAGCTTGAAATAATTTTTAGAAAACTGGCTTGGTAAATAGAAAACTAAAGTTGTGATTTTCGAATATTATTTTTGGGAAATAATACCTAAAAACCTTCACAAACCTTTCACTTCCATTCTTAAGTGTCACTCCTTCCGGTTTCATTTTCAAGTGCTGCGTATTATTAAAAATGTTATATCTTGAGTTCTACATTACGTATCGAGGACTGTTTCGTAGAGAGAGAATTTTTAAAGACTAGGATTTTATTCAGCTATTTCCAAAATTGTCATCAAAAAACTGTTCCACCTAGTCAGATACCTAAAAGCCTAATAATTATATGAAGTACTTAAATTGAATTTATCATCTAATTTCGGCTGTATACCTTTTTCCTTGAAGATTGAAATCTCTCGGTATTAATGGTATATTGCTGCGATTATGTAGGGGAAGGGAGGGATGAGGACCATTAACAAAATCAGTTAAATTTATCAATAATAGATTTGGCTTTTGATCTTGAAAGGCCGCGTAGAAAGACTCGTAATCTCATCTGACAGTTTTTTCATATCCTCTTTTTTCTTTTGGATTTTTTTCGCCTTTGTTAAGTCACTATTTTCGTATCATCAATGCGAGTTTCTAATTCTTTTCGGAGTTTATATGCTACTTATAGTTCGGAATTATTTTTTAACCATTGTTAAATGTTTGGAAAAGATAGTTTTGTCGAGGATCGTCCCGAGATATTTCGTTTCCTTCAATTAGGAAATTTTATTTTCATGAGAATTCCGCGATAGCCCAGTGGTCAAGACGGCGAACTCCCGACCGGCGGTTCTCGTTTAGTCGTGGGATCGATCCTTGCTGCCACTAAAGACCCACTGTATAGCCGGAAGTGGTGCACGTTGAAAATGTCAGGGCCCAAAGTCCTCCCGTTGGCGTGGTGCGGAAGTTGGGAGCCAACTCAGGTGTCGTTCTCGTCACTTGACCGAGGTTCAAAATTACGAGGTCCGTCGCCAAAAGCCCTCGTATTGCTTCTAGTGTGACGTTAACAAGACCAAACCAACGCCAATTATTTTCATGAGGATAGCTGCCCGGATACTTTTTTTTTTTTTTTTTTTTTTTTTTTGAGGAAAGGATACTGTTTCCGTTTAATCAACATTTTGAGCTATTTTCCAATCAATAAACCTATTTTCTAGGGCTGAGAGATGCCTCTTAAGGGCGCGCGATACGGCTATTGAATTTTCTTTGCCTGCTAGAATCGCTGCGTAGTTCCAAAACTTACAGTGAATAGTTTGTGATATTTAATATTATCATTTACAAGCAGATTGAAAAATACCGGAGAGATTAAAGTGCCCTTGGGGTTTGCCCACCTGTTTTCAGAGTAGAAATTATTAATTTTGTTGGTGAAATTTCGATTTTTAAGGTACGAGTTAATGCTTTCGAGAATGATTGCTTTTGGAGAGGGTGTATCACATTTGATAAGTTTGTAGATAAAGCCAAAATGCTAAACACCTTCGAATGCCTTTACAGTACCCAAAAACACTTCTCAACGATATCGATCAAATCGGACTTTTCAAAGCAAATTTCAATTTTTGTTCATTAGCATTTTCGAGTTGAAAATCTTCTATTCTCCTGCATTTAATCTTTCCGGCCTTGACAGAATTCGATGTGTTTTCCAATTAGACATAACTTAGAGACATTATTATATGCCTTCATTAAATAATATTTTGCCTAGTGTGGATGTTTGGGTAGGAGTTACCAATTAGGGTGTCGACCTCGTCACTTGACCGATTTTTAAAATTACGAGGCATTATTACTTGTTCCTGAATAGCTGCAGATATTTGGCTGCTGTAAAATATGCATTACATGTAGAATTTCCTTAGAAAAATATATTCTACTTACTCATAAAAATATTTTCATTTTTTAATGCATGCTTTAAATTTTTTCTCTCTCATGGAATAAAAATTTTTTTTGTTGTAGTATTGGTCTTCATACTTCTTTGACCTTTTTGTCATTCAACAGCCCAAATGAACCAGGAGTGTTTCTATAAGCCAAACTCCAGAAACGTTGGCAATGCTCTCTGTTGCCGAAGATAAAGCGAATAACGAAATCGATACGAATATGGAAAAAGGCGTAATGGATACTCCCTTGCAACCCAGAAAAAACATACACACGCACAGATTGCATTCCTAATTGGACAACGACAATTCCTTGATGCGAAAAAAGACTACCTCAACACTCTCATCGCTATTGACGAGCAATAGGAATGTAGGCATTTAAATACTCTATGGACTGAACAAGGGATACAAGATAATGAAGAAGATGAAAGAGCAGTAGGTGAGTTTGAAAAATTTCTGCCTTGCGTAATTCCAAATTCCTTCCACAACTGTAGTCATATAAAAAATATCTGAAAGGAATTTAGCTATCCCATTATGAAGTCAGCTATCTTTGGAATCTCATCTCCTAACTTTAACAAAGGACTTAAAATAAATAAACCGGAAAAGAAGAAATTTTCAAAGCAATTTCAATTTTTCTTCATTAGCATTTTGAGTTTGAAATGACATGCGGGCCGCGGTAGCCTTGTGGTCAAGGTCGTGGACTAGCGGCCGGCGGTTTTCGTTCAGTCGCGGGTTCCATCCTTTACCGCCAAAGACCTTCTGTGTAGCCGGGGCTGATGCACGTTAAATCTGTTCGGGTCCCAAAGTCCTCCCGTTGGCGTGGTGTGGATGTTAGGAGAGTGTGTGTCAGCTCAGGTGTCGTCCTCGTTACTTGACCGTGGTTCAAAATTGCAAGGTCCGTCGCCAATAGCCCTCGTGTTGCTTCTAGTGCGATGTTAGTAAAACTAAACTGAAAATGAATGCTCACGACAGTTCACGTGGATATAATATTCTATTCTAACGCACTTAACCATTCCGACCTTAACAGTAATTCGATATTTTTACCGACCCGTGTGGTGACCGGGAATGACAGAATAGTCTCACTGTAGCTCATGCATGTCGTAAAAGGCGACTAAAATGGGTACCCAGCGTCTGGGGGTATAGCCGGGCACCCTGCCCCTGGGGATTATATCAGGGGACCTCAGGGACTTGCCTTCTTCAGGTAAGTATGGGCTTCACGAACCCGAGGTACCCTAGTGATCTTTCTTTCCCATGGGGTTTACTGTCTTTGGTAAACACGGGTGACGCACTCCCGGGATACCCTAGCGATCCTTCTCTATTTTCGACCCTCCTTCTTGTCAACCACTCATCTATTTTTCAACTTCACGTCTAGACCACAGTTTAATCTTGTTAGGCGCAGCATAGCCATATCTGGCTCTTGCGCCAATAAACTTTACATTCACTCACACTCACTCGATATTTTTACCAATTAGACATGACTCACATACATTATTATATGCCTTCAATGAAATAATATTTTGCCTTGTGTGGATGTTTGGCTAGGAATTGCCAACTAGGGCAGGGATGCCGAACCTTTATGTATCAACGTGCCAGTTTATCTGAAAAAAATTTTTAGTGATTTCATAGACGTGCCGTGAAGTAATTTTGACTTCGTGATTATTATTATAATAATAATAATTAAAACTATCAACTGAAAACTCTTTATTTACTACAAAAAACAGGGGGAAAAAACATTTTGTAATGTCTGAGTTATACGCATAATTTAAATTAAAGTAACATTAGTGTAACTTATGTTGTAACTGATTAAATGACAAATAACTTATATTAGGATTGTAAGATGTTATTTTTAACAGAATGCATGCAGTAATGGAAGTGCTAAACTGGAGTCATGTGTCAAACGGTTTCTAAACGACTCTGTAATGCTATTCATCTCTGAAAATAATGATTCGCAACATAGGTAAATGAAAATATGGTTAAAATAGCACGAATCAGTTTCTTCAAACAGTTAAATGAGTCTGGTAACGAATTCCATGTTTCCAAAATTTTGTTTTTGGCATTTTTACTTATATTGCTTGTCAATTTTTCTATTTCAATTAATTCCAACTCTTTCCTTGTTTCAATAAATTTTTGAATCCATATTGTACTAGACTGAAATCAATCAGCTGCATTTCAAGTTCTTCAATTTCCAACCAATCAAATTAGGATAAGTTCTGTTTTCAAATGAAGTCATATCAGGGTACATAATAAACTTGAGTGTTTCTGATAATTCTTTAAACCGACAAAATCTCTCCGAAAATTTATTGATTGAAGAATCAATTACAGAAATAAATTCTTCAATGTCTGTTTCTTCGAATGGTTTCTCATGTATATCTAAATCGTTGATATATTTTCTTTCAAGTTTGAAAAATACTTGTAGTTTCATGTAATAATATCCTTCCTGTGTGTGTGAAAACATGCAGTTT
>BMAW01014666.1:0-12706 GCA_019974015.1 Nephila pilipes
AAAAAAAAAAAAAAATAACTGGAATATAACAGAATATTAAATGAAAATATATCCTATGAAAGAATAAACAAAACTCTAATAACACAAAAAAAACCCATCTGAAGCATGCATCACATATCATCACATCTTTACAATTTGATTATTTCCAGCGTCCATCCTCATCCATATTAATTACGTTACACTAACCGTTATTCGTGACACATCAAGAGTGAAGGAATAGTTAAAATGGAAAGAGAGTCGAAGTCCTTTAATAGTTAAAATAGCAGTATTACTACTGTTGTTAAGGTGTCAGTGAAATAGTGAACTCTTTGTGTCAGTGAGGCAACCGAGTCTTATATCTAACTTGTCAGACTGTCACTTAATATGATGCTAGATAAATACAATCTTTACTGAGAAAGGGAACAACGTACTGATATGCGCCGAGGGATTATTGCTTCTACTTTCTGTTGAATGAGATGAATATCTAAGGAAAGATATCTCTATGTGTAAGCTAGATTGAAATAAAGGATGCTGTATTTTTTCACTTTAAACATTATTAAAATTAAGATGTTATTTTAATGTTACTAATATGCGTCGAGAGAGTATTACTTTTACATTACATTGAATAAGATTGATATGTGGCAAAAGAAATATTTATGATAGTTGGATTGAAATGAAACGTGCAGCTTTTTTCTCTTTAAATGTTTTTGAAAAAAAGTTGTGTCTTTTTTCATAAAAATATTTATTACTGTTACCTTTAGTAACTGATTTTATTTGTTATTGATATTAAATATTATTTAGTCATATATTAATAAAAGTTAAATTTACATAGACATAATTAAGTATTATCCACATGGATTTGATTATTATTTCTTTTAAAATAAATCACCCTAGAGTTAATATTTATATGACTAAGATTAAGAGACGACAGTATGATTGAGAGGTTAAAAACTTTTGTAATGAATATTATTGTATTTATTCTTAAAATAGATTGATATTAATTATGTTATCCTCAAGAAAAACTAATCTTCATTGGACTTTAAATCATTCTTTTTGCATTTTTGTATATATATATATATATATAAACATTATAACATGAAATGAATTGTATTTAATATTTTTATTGTCTTTTATACAGTTAACTAATAGCAATGGTTGGTTAATAATGATATAAACATTTATTAATTGAACAATTTAAGAATTTCAATTTTTTAATTATACGAGAACGTATCCGAAGAAAACCGGTTTTTTAAGAGTTATAAATTAAAACCTTTTTACAAAACATACTTATGACCTTCAAAGGACTCTCCATTACTCTTAATACATTTGTCAAATTGGTGATTCCATTGAGGGAAATAATTTTGATACCCATCTGCGATGAGTGCTAATAAATCGTCTCTTGTGTTTTTCTTAATCGCTTGTTATGTCTTTGAATTGTCGACTTCTTTTCATCTCCCTCTTTATACACAGAAAGGAGAAGAAATAACTTGGAGCTAGTTCAGGTGAGTAAAATGCGTGGAAAAAGTTGGTCATACCATTTTTAGTCAAAAATTGCTCTTTTTGCCTCTCAGTCAAAGCTCAAGGCACAAATTTGATAGGTACAGTTTTCATTTCTATATTTTCTGCTAAAATTCACTGAACCGATACTTAAGGCTATATAGGTGACTCCTCCACATGTTCCATGGTCCTTCTTCGTTTCTAGGAAGTTAACAAATTTTTTAAATATTTTCGTCTGTTCGTGCAGTTTGCGGACGGCGTTTAGAGTAAGGCCTCATAAATAAAGTATCAAACTTGATTTAAAAAATAATATAAGCATTTAAATTACATTAAATATTTTAAACGACATGTAAAGTTTATATGTTTCCTTGTAGTTTGAAATAAATTTCTAAAGTTATCATTACATTGGGTAAAACCAACAAATAAATAAATGTTTCTATAAATATTTATTCTCTCTAAGTTTAATATGGTGGTTTTGATCGAAATGAGTCTGGACATCCTTTTTAAAGTTATCCAAACAAACTGCCTCTTTGTGGTTTTGACATGGGTACTTTATCTTCTTTTCCACTTTTGAGTGCAAGATATATGTTTCAACGTATACAAATATTTCTTATGCCACAAATAATTCAAGAATAATGTTTTGACGTAAGGAATTAATAACAATAGGTATGAAAATTCATTATTACGGTTTGAATTCTTCTTAAAATGTTGATAGAGTAGGTAAAAACATTTTGAGAGGATGCAATTTATTTTCAGTATTAAACATTTAAACACTTATTTAATAAAAAAATTAAAATATTAACAAATCACTAATTACTGATGGATCAAAATAAAAAAAAGTTAGTTAAACTAATAAACTTAAGCTTTAGGAAATGCATCCTTTTTTTTTTTGGATACGTATGGGTGAAAATTTCTTTTCTTCTGCAATTTAACATATGTCTCAAATAAATAAAATAATATAGACAAATTTTATTGTGAGACAGTTTAAGTGTTTCATATATATTTATTTAGAAAATGATTAGCGACATGTAAAATTCATATTTTTTTCATTTAGAATAATTTGGAAAATAAATATAATAATCAGGTTGGGTGCTTTGATGTGGATTATAGATTTGTATAAAGTTACAAGAAACCAACGATTAAACATTTCGTTTTAATTAAGATTTAGCCTGGTACTCAAAAACTGATAAATTCCCATTATTTTAACCCATTTTTAAAAAAATCAGATTCGTTAAGAATTCATTAAAATGTGAATATTTTGAGCCGAAAAAATTTGTTAAAATTATTAAAAATAATTTCAAAAAATAAATTTGAAAAAATATTTTAGTTGGGCAAAAGTGTTTTACTTTTAAATATACTCTTTCCGAACATCAGCGAAATTTCCCCCAGAAAATTAAAGTCATAAGCTCATCAGGCAGATTGGATTAAAACAAACGAACAAATAGATATATTTTCAAATTTATATGTTAGATAAAATGTAACGTATGGATTTTAAATCATTTAGATTATTTATTTGGAAATCTCATAATGAAAAATATTATTAGCATTTTCTTATAAAGTTCAATTATTTTTCCTTCTCATTAAAAATTAATTTAGAGCACCCATGCATCAGAGGCTTTATTTTATCTTAAATAGGAGTATAAATTTTATAAAGACATAATTTTAAATTGAAAAGGAGCATTTTAAATATCCTTTAAGGAATGGGAAAATACTTTCTTATTCAAAAAAAGCTATGAATGAATTTCCAGAAAATATTGTCTTTAGCTTAAAGACATATTTAATACCTTTCAAACTGAATCACAGAAAATCGAACAAACATTTTACGTTTTAGAATTTTGATTTTTAAGTCACCTTATAGGTTCGTTGAATTGTTGTACGCAATAATTCAAACATATTTCCCCCTTTACGAATTTTCATACAGTTTTAAAATTTCCATGAAAAAAATGGAGAATTTTTTTTTGTATGTGATTATTCATAATTTTAAAAATTTATAAATATTTTTAGCAATTTATAAATATTACTTAATGTTAGCATTTTATTTTCACATTATTTAATGGTACATTTATTTGCTTTCCCAGTTTTAAAATGCTTTGCTTCAAAGTATGTGACTTTTTCTTTCATAATAGGAATAAATGCGTATAAATATATTTGAACTAAGATATATAATCTTTAGTGTTGTTTTCATTGTTTCAAAGGATCCTTGCAAGTGGTATGAAAACTTTTTATATTTTTATTCATACTTATCGTTGGAAAAAAGCAAAATGAGTTCGAAACATTATAAATTTAGTTCAAATTATGCGAAAAGTGATAATATATTTGTATATTTTTCAGGATATCTTAAGTAGATTATAAATAAATTGCGCAAGAAGTCATGAAAAATCATATTTTGAGTAAATGATCTTCTTTTAAAAAAGTTTTCCGTACAATAAAATTATCCGGAACGAAACATACCATAATAATAATTATAACCATATCTCTGGAAATAATAAATAATTGTGGAGTACATTTTAAAAAATTGAGAAAAATCTGTATTTATTTTATATATATATTTAAGCATCGAATGCTTCCAAAATCTGAGTGCCATGAGATACCTCAATGTGTTTTTAATAAATCCAAATTTATACAAACTCATGTTACCTTTTATACTTTGAATGTACAAAGCCTTTATTATTTTATTTTTAATGTAGAGCCCTTCTAGTATAATATTTGAAAGAAATTTTTGTTGCTGTTTCCTGTATTATTCTTGAAAAATAATAAGAAACATATTTTAGCAGTTTTATGCATTACGCTTTCAAAAGTTAAAGAAAAAGAGTTTTATCAACTGAAAAGATAACAATGAATGTTTTAAACACGTAATTTGTAATTTATCAGTTTGTTTTCCAAACAGGATTCATTAACCATAACAACATGCTACGTTTAAAAATATTTCATTGGTCACATGTTATAGATTAGGGAAATGATTAATGATGTAGCGTTCGACGGTTATTCTCCTCCATATTTTTGAGAAATTCGATAATGTTTCCGGTACCATTAAATATTGGAAGTGTAAAAACTTAACACGATTGTTATGGATCCTACTCCAGGGGTTTCAAAAATTAGATGCCAACGTAGAGGTTGCTGGGTCATTACCTTCACTTGATATTATTGATCTTGATTAAAATAGAGTCACAAATAACACATCGATCAATAACTCTCGAGTCTAACATTGAAAACAACATTTTCTTTGCAAAATTTTTTTTATTCATCAACATAACACCTTTTGTTAATCACCTTTTAGGGTGATACAATAGTTCCAACGCTTTTCCAATTTTTTTTTTTTTTTTTTCTCCCTCCCCAATTTTTTTTTTTTTTTTTTCGCAAGAAATCTTTTTTGTTGCGAGTAAATAGCGATAAACAGCTTTCTGAATCATCGACTCGTTGCTGTTTTTGTTTCATCGAAAGCAATCGCGGCACCCACTTGGAAAAAATCTTTTTCACTTCACTTCAAAAAACCTTTTTCAGTAAATACACTTCCATATGATATCTGTGTCATCTCAGCAATCTCACGGAGCTTCACTTTACGATCTTTCATTATAATTTTTGTCACTTCACTCACATTTTCCGGTGTAACGGCTTCCACAGGTCTACCCGAGCGTTCCGCGTCATTTGTGTCGGTACGACCACGTTTAAACTCGGCAAACCACCTACAAATCGTTGCTTTTGATGGACAAGAGTCAGGGTAACATTTTTCAATCCATTGTTTCGCTTGCACGGTGTTTTTACCCATTAAAAAACAATGTTTTATCAGAACACGAAACTCGGTTTTTTCCATTTTTTAAACAAACTACAAAACGACTTTACTCCAACCTCGATAACTCAGCTGTTTCTGGTCCGATCGACTTAAAATTTTGACACGTTTCAAGCAAAGGTTCGTACTCTAGAAAGACCTGGTTACTGGTTTACTACGAGCGCCATCTTTGGGTTAGTCTCGGGAGTTATTGATTGATGTGTTAGTCTAATAAAAAGAGAAGACAGCTAAGATGCAAACTGGTTCATTATTTACTTTTTTCTGAATATTTAAAGATCAATATCAATTTTTCTTTCACTGCAGTTGCTGCCTTAACGTGTTTGAACTAATGTCTGCTAAAAACTAATTTTACTTATCTGAAAAATCCGATCAAGTTTGATTCCTTCATCATTATCTTAGAGTTCGAGTCGTGAATTCTTTTCTTTCACTTCTAGGATTATTATTCATCTTTTTTAACACTCCTTCGGCTTCGTTCGGTTGGTTCCGATTGGTCACTTAGATCACTTCTGATTTAATGTTCATTAACGTCACTTTCAGAAACAAAACGAGGGCTACTGGTAATTTGGAGCCGTAGTCAAGTGACGAGGACGATACCTGAGATATAAGGTCCATCTTCAAATTTTCACACCACTCTTTCTAGTGTATTTGGGACCTCGACGAGATTTAACATGCATCTTAACCGCAACATGGCAAATGTTAAGGGGCATCAAATTTCGAACCCAAGACTCGACGGAAACAACGTTGGTAGCGAATTCGCGACCATGAGCTCTTGATTGTCACAGCGATAATTTACTATCCTATTAAACAAAACTTACAAACTCATATTCAATTCTTCGCTGCTCATAAATGTCATTTATCTAATCTATTTATTACACTTCATTATTTGAATTTAAACTAAATGAATCTCTTCTCGCTTATAGAGAGATATTTCATATGAAACAATATAAACTGAAAACTTCACGAGGTTAGAAGAAGGGAAATTTTTAATGGAACCCATATTATAATAGTTATACGAAAACCCTTTCCAAAATATTTTTGAGTGCATTAAATCATTTTAAAATGAAAATTTATTTTATACTGTAATTTTTCAGGAAGTAGAATTAGAATAAAACGTTTGTATGCATATGACATTGGTGACTTTAGAATGACGGAATAAAAATTCGTTTCTCATAAATACTAACATTAAACATATTTTCATGCAAACAACAAATTGTTTCTTCTACATTGTTTCATTATTGTTATAACTTTTGTTTCTTTAATCATTATTAAATAGAAAAAGATTGATATTATGTAATATTGTATGGAAACACAAAGGCGACAGGCCAAGCGTGGAAATAATGAAATGGTACTAACCCAAGCAGAAAATCTAGGAGATTTTTAATTCACTCCAAATGAATATTCTAGAAAGCATTCATCCTGAGTCATTTTCATTAAACGCAGTCGTCCGTCAACGGTAACACCACAGGGTATCTGTAAGGATTCATTTAATTTTAGTCACTCCATTTTCGTCTTGAGTGCTTTCAGTCGTATGATCATTGATTATGAAGAGTTAAATTAGAGTTATTTTTAGCCCTCTGTAGGCATCTTTTTGTTCTTTTACCTGAGAAATAACACTTTGCTGAACTGTAATTCGTTTCTTGTTTTAATATCATTCGTATTTAATAAATCGACCAATGAATATTTTAAATTAGATAAATATAATCGAAGTCAATTACCAATATATATATATATATATATATATATATATATATATATATATATATACAAATATATTTACCAATACAAAAAAATATATTTATTATATGTTAGCAGTATGGCATAAAGACAAAATGATTGAATTTCCAAGCAGTTGGGAGGGTTAGAGGGGTGCTAAATTGTTAGAAACAGCTGCCAGCCCTGGCAATTCAAACGGCCCTTACCAGGTTTGGCATGTAGTCAATTAGTTTTGTTTGGTTTATTAATGTCTCACTAGAAGGAACACGAGGGCTATTGGCGGCAGACCACATAATTGTGAATCTCGGTCAAGTGACGAGGACGATCCCTGAGCTGGCACCTATCTTTCTTAACTTCCATCCACTCCAACGGGAGGACATTGAATTTTGATCAGATTTAATGAGCATCAGCCCCAGCTATACGGCGGTCTTTAATGGCATCAAGGCTCGCATCTTCGACTTGATGAAAACGCCGGACACGAGACCGCTACTATGACCACCAGGCTATCACGGCCATGCATGGGGTTCAACTGAGCTTGGATGACAGAAACGGGCTACTCATTCCATGCTGTTTCAAGTCAATGCCTCACTTTCTTAACCGTATGAGCTGGAAAGGGGTGGCGGGCTAGTCTCTCAGCAACCCATGACCAAATATTTTCACTGGGTGACAGATTTCATTGGTGGACTGAACAACTTAGGGTAACGATCTAAAACTCTGTATATCTAGAAAGGTCAGAACATGAAGTGCAACATGTGATCATGAATTATCTTGTAGGGCACAATCGCTGGACGTAAGATGTCAAAAATATACCGATCTGCTTTCAGATTACCATTGATTCAAACTAGAGATGTGTGTGTCGTGCACCCGATGGCTGCCCAAACTGTCACACTATATGCAAGGCCCCTATCGATATCGAATGCAAGAAGATGGCGAGCGGTGTCCTGGGAGCCTCCAGATACGTATGCAGCCATCAGAATATTGTACGCAGGACCGTGACTCGTCTGAAAAGACGTCATTGTGTCACCTCTATCCAGTTTTGTCGTTCGTCGCAACAGAGTTGCCGTCACTCTGTATGCTGCATTGCTTAAAGAAGCAAATGTAATAGTCACCGTGCTGACAGTCCCTCCTGCTGCGAACGTCGTCGTACCGTGCGAGCGGATACTTTGAGTGCTGGAAACATGCCTATTTCCTGCCTTCTGGTCTGTGATGTGGTTGTATGGTTTTGCATGGCCGGCTTCACATTATATCTGTCCTCTCGGACGTTAATCACGGGAGGGTATTAAGATCCTGCATGCTGATCAGTATGACTCTCAGCAACCCTTGATTCCATATTTACACGACCGTGATTGGATTTTGACCAGAGCAAAGGGCAATATCACAGAACAATAATCCACACTCTCAATCAAGGATAATCAATCTGATACTTATCGAATTCTGATACCTACTGGTAAGCATTTCTTCAAACTATTCTTATTTCTTCTTCTTATATTTCACTTTATTCTTTTTGTAATGTGTGAAGTTTATTTCGAGCCACAAGTCATCTCTGTTTGGGTAGCCCCTTTCAGTGAATTACTCAAAAATATCTTCAATGCAGAAGAAACAAAGGAATTCATACCATCGCATTAATTTATATTAAATTGAGATATGAAGGGTTAACATATAAATTAGGTTTAACATCTGAGTTATTATTATTTTGAAAAATTATAAAGTTATCTAAGTATCTAAACATTATAAAACTATTATGATCTATATGATTTTGTTCGCAGAAGTGTAAATGCATATAAACTAGTCTATTACTATTTGTAGCCCCCTGTGGTATGCTTTTTATTTTCAAATATATTTTTAATCACTAAATATGATATAATTTTCCTTCAGCTAATCTAACTAAGTTATTACATTTTTTTGTAAGAAATAAATTTATGAATATTAATTTTTTTTAAAAAAAGGATATATAAACTTTAAGTAACTTGTATTTTTTATTTACTTTATTTATTTCCACTCTTAACAAATCTTTAAGTCTTCTGTTGCTGTAGATGGAGTAAGTTCAATTTTTGCATACTTAATAGCGTCATAATTATACATACATTCGTACGAAGAAAGGGGTAGTAATTTTTAGTTCTTTTGTATTTGTACTTAACTAGGCTGTTGAAAAAAAATAATTAAGCTGTGTAAAATTATAACCTTATCTGTCTGTCCCCAGTTAAGCACAGTAATCTGATTATATTTTATTTGGGCTTTCACTGACATTTCATTGCTCCTGGTTTTGTGTTTCCTTTTTTGTAATACTCATTTCGAAATTAAAACACTATTTTTTTTATTGTTGCTTTAAAATATTAAAATAGAATCTTTCAACTAAAGAACATTTACCGACTTTTCTTTGATTAACAACGAAAGAGCTTAATTGAAGTTGACGAGAAAGATAAACAGTAATGGAGGAAACGATGGAATGCACTTCTCTTGTGTTGTTGACTAAACTAAATTCAAGATAATTACTTATGTTACCATGGAATTTTCTGAGGGATTTCGTATTCAGGTAACTCCTTCACGAGAGTTTAAGTCTTGCTCTTTGATGTGATTTACCCAGACAACGGTCACTTTAGTCGAAAACGGTTTCTATAAATGAATCGTGAACTTCAAATCGTGTATTGTGTCTTAAATATTGGGACTTGTGTTAGTTAGAAAACATAGTAATTTTAAATGATTTAAATTATCAATTGAAGACACGGTTATAAATGTTGACTTTTAAAATCATGTATTTGAAGATTTATAAAAGGTATTTCGAATAGTTAACTTTCAGAGAAAGTTTAGCTTTATTATGTTATTGGTTTTGTTCGCAAATTTAGATATATTTTTCCTTAGGGAAGTTAAATGCAGGAAAATTGTACTGTGTTGGATTTTATAGTTTTGAAAAATATTTCTCCGATTTTTAAATTTTCACAAAAGTTTTCCTATATCTGAAGAATTGATTAATTTTAAAAAATTGTGTTTTGTAGAATATTTATTTCTTTTTCCTTAAATTCTTTTTAAAACTGAGGATTTTTCTCTGCTTCATTTATTCGTTTTTTATATATTTATTATGTGTTTTATCCCCAAAAGAAAAAATTAATATTAAATTGTACCGCGTGTATCAGACTCTAATTATTAATGATATATTTTTAAGCTGAAATTCTTTGAGTTCATGAAGGATATTCTAATATTACTCACAAAATTTACAAATAAATCTTAATTCCTTTTTCTTAAGGAATTAAATAAGTTCCATAAGAGCACAACTTACAAAAAATGTTTTCCTCATTAGGATGTTAGAGTTTTGAATGTGTTACAATATTTTAACCAAAAAAATTATTATCTCTCTTCCTTTCACACTTTATTCATGAAAGTTTTATTGAAAGGTAATACCTCTATGCTCATAACTTTTTGATTTGCTACCTGATTTAAACACTTCATATTATACCTGAAAACTTATTGTAATCTTTATGTTATGAATTATTTACATAATTTGAATAGTACATAGTAAATAGTTTTTCTAGTGAAAAATAGGAAACTGAATAGTAATAATTAACACCTACATAGTAAATATATTTCCAATGATAAACAGTATAATAAATAGTAATAGTTAATAAATAGTAAATAATTTTATTATAAGTCTTAAAATGAACAGTAAATTATGTAAATAGTATTCTAATTATATTAAAATGAACAGTAAATTATGTAAATAGTATTCTAATTATATTAAAATGAATAGTAAATAGTTTTATTATAAATAGAGTAAAGATTTATGAAAAATAACAACTCAACTTGACTCGGAGTTGAAGAACAACTCAACTTGACGAGCAGAGCAGGAAGTACTCAACGCTAGGTGAGTGGAGTGAGAGAGAAAGCGAGGAACAGGAGAACAATGGCGGAAGAGCGAGCAATGTCTGATAATTCAGTTAGATGCGTAGTATTATTGTAAATGTTGTGTATTGGGCTGCATTAATGTTTAAATTAAAGTTTTTCTGCTAAGAAAAAGGGGGGGGGGGTCAGAACTTTTATTTTTTTGCAACCACTGAATCTGAATTATTTTTTTACAACCACTCTCACCGCCTTATAATCACTCGACCAAAATGGAACGTGTTTTACTAATAGTGAAGTGAATAGTAAATGGTAAATAATTTTCTAATTATAAATAAAAAAAATGAATAGTAAATAGGTATAGTTAATAAATAGAAAATAACTCTTCTAGTGCGACGTTAATCACAAATTTAATGATTTTGAACATTGTTCTTGCAATTATAAGAAAATATTTAGTTTATTATACGTGAAAAACTTCTAATTAAAAAATAAAGCACAGTAATTTTCAAAAAAAAATATTTTAAAATAAAATTTACAAGTAATACTCGTTTCCAGCTTCCTGATATTATTAACGTATTTTTAACTTCGCATGTAGATGGATTAAACGAATTAAATAAATTCCCTTTGATACTATCGTTTTAAAATTAGAAAGATCAAACTAATCTTACCAGTATTTAAATAATTTTATAGTTGAATTCATTCGCTATTTGAATCAATGATTTATAATACATTCCGTTTGTAATGATATCCATTTGATTACTCACAGAATCAGGCGTGAAATAATAATCCTCATTTACTTGAGACAGTAAATGCTCTCTTGGAACAGAAATCTCCTAACAAATGATTTGAGTTCATTTTCAGAATTGGACGACAGAGTTGCTGCATGCCCGTATCCATTTCTTGGCGTTAAATGTACTAAACAATTTCTATCAGGATTAATTTATAAATTGTTTGAGACCTTAAAGTTAAATACGCAATTTCTTTTTAATGTTATATTATTTTTCCTTAATTACTGCGATTTCCATCCGCTTTGCATGGTATGTATATTACGAAAGATATTAAAAATTATAAAGGAAATTATTTTGGAAAGTAGCTAAAAAGGTTAATAAGTATACGCACAAAATGAGAACTCCTAAGCTGATAGATCAAAATCCTAGTATATTATTATTTTAAAAAATAAATCTCGTATATTATGTACGGAAGAAGAAATGTAAGATTATATGTGCATAAATCTCTACAGAATTCCCAGAAAAAAAATGAACAGAGATAGTGTTCTAATTCGGAATAAATAATAGTTTTAGAAAAATTTTAGATCCTATTTTAGAGGAGCTTGGAGACATTAGGAATTTTTTATGCGATAAGTTACCAAGTTGAATTTCATTACAAATAGTAACCATAAAGATTTTTCCTAGCAATCCTGTAAAATATATAAAAATTAAAGCATTTTGGCATGATTTTTGAACTCAATCCTATCAGCCCTCCATAAAATAGAACTTTACCGATTTTCAGATATAACTCTTTGCAGCAGTTCTATATTCGATCAAAACAACGAAAACTAAACTAATAAAACTATAAGAACAGACAAATACAATAAGAATAAATAAATCAATATTGTTAAATCTTATCAATAATTAGACACAGACTAACTTAGATTTCAGTGTAAATAACTGTACGCCATCTAGTCATTCACTACACTTCAACTGATGATGCAATTCAATTATAAACTCGTATTTTAGTATAAAGTATTTTAGATATATACATAAATCAGCTACTACAGTAGAGATCATTTACAATATTTACAGCTTTTATGTCTCTTGAAAAAGTAATTACAGCAACTGAAATTCTAAAGACAATTTTTTAACCAACCAAAGGATATCAACAAAAGATTGAGGAACTATG
>BMAW01014671.1:0-10185 GCA_019974015.1 Nephila pilipes
TATATTAATATATATATATATATATATATATGTATATATTAATTCCCAAGCATCCCTCACATCCTTTTTTTTTTCTTTTCGTTCCTTACTTATTTACTCGATTTTAATAGGATTTTCTGAGATACATGTAAATTTAACTCTGTATTTTCAACTTCGAGAATAAGTCGTATTCACTGCTCCCAATTTACCGATTTTTTATTACTTTTTAAACAATACTTATACATCAAAAGTTATACATCAATAATTATACATTTTCGTGCTCTCGGTTAGTTCCTTTCCTATAATAGATTCTGTCGCAAAGTGCAAAAAAGTAACAGTTGAGTATGAATAAGTGCATATGTTTTTTGATTGAACTGTTAGACATGAATGGAATGTTTTCTTTCAAGCGGAAAAAAGAAGCTTCGGCCTTCAAAAGTACCTAATTCTGCGAAAAACTGATGAGTCTGGCTATTTCCTGTTTAAACATTTTTGTTAAGTGACTAATAACGTTCTATTTTTGCATTTGTCTGGTAGGCGGTGACGAGTACAATGATACATTAAACAGTTTGTGAAATAGTGTACATGTTTCGAAATTACAAATAATGTGTACAAACATACGACACAATCCATTGAAAATACTGAAAATAAACTTAAGAATTATTTGAAATGGTAGGATTAAAATTTTATTTTTCAAAAGATCTTTTCGAAGAAAATCGAGGTTACATCTTTCTAACGTAATTTGAAAAGGATTGGCTGACTTACATTTCTTCATATTCTTAAAATTTTTTTTCTTAAGATTTATTTTCAAACGTTCATGTTTTAGCCATGCCCTAATACTACGAGCTACTGATAATCTTTATATCGCAAATTAAAATTTATTTTAAATATGTATACACGATATTTAGTTTAATAAGTTAATCCTTAACACACACACACACACACACACATATATAAACTGCTGTTTGTAGAAAATGCAACACCATGAAGGAATCATCAGAATCAAATGAAATTCGCAGCAAATGTCAATTATAGGATATTATGCAAATTAATAAAGTTTCAGAGCCATCGCGCGTGCGCGGCGCGCGCAGCGCCCTCTGAATTGATGCTGAAAGCGTATAAATAAAGTGCTGTAGCGGGACGTTGAAAAAAGTCTATGATTATTTGTTAGTGGCAAACGTTTAGTGAGACCTGAGTATGCCTCCACGACGGAAGAATAAGAAATTCAAGCAACTTACGGAGTTTGAACGAGGGAGGATAATCGGCCTTCGAGAAGGAGGATTTTTCTATCGCGCAATAGCAGCTCGTATGCAGCGGAACAGTTCCACAGTGATGCGAGTTTGGAAGCAGTGGACCGATGAGCACCGAACAACTCGAAAAACAGGCACTGGACGACAGAAGGTGACGTCAGAGCGCGATGATCGACACCTGCTCCGCATGGCGGTGAATGATCGCACATCTTCCTCCAGGCAGCTGGCAGCACGTTGGTCTACTGCTACAGGTGTACAATTGTCGGCTTCGTCAATTCGTCGTCGTCTGCTGCGCCGTGGATTGCGTGCAAGGGTGCCTTTATACAGGATTCCCCTCACGGCGAATCATCGACGGCTGCGTCGGCAGTGGGCTCTTGAGCACAGAGACAGGCGAGCTGATTGGCACCAAGTTGTCTTTTCAGATGAATCACGCTTCAATTTGTGGACCCATGATGGCCGTGTTCGTGTTAGACGTTATGCCGGTCAACGCTGCCTTCCTGAGTGTATTATTGAACGACATAGTGGTCGAACACCCGGAGTTATGGTCTGGGGTGCGATTTCGTATCATGGACGATCCAATTTGATACGAATTGAGGGTAATCTCAATAGCAACAGGTACGTCCGTGAAGTGCTACAGCCCGAAGTCGTTCCTTTCCTTCAAGGCATCCCTGGAGCTATCTTTCAGCAGGATAATGCACGCCCACATGTTGCGCGGACTGTTCGAGACTTCTGTTCAGCACAACGCATGCAACTTCTTCCTTGGCCTGCTTATTCACCGGATATGTCGCCTATTGAGCACGTGTGGGATATGATTGGTCGGCGTCTCGCTCGTGATCCGCGTCCTGCAGTTTCCAAAGACGAACTTTGGTTGCGCATACAAGCGATATGGAATTCTCTTCCTCAAGCAGATATTCAACATCTGTTTGACTCCATGCCACGTCGTATAGCAGCACTTATTGCAGCGCATGGTGGCTGCACCAAATACTGATTTCGGACGCTTAATTTGTTTCTTTTGTTTTGAAAATTTCATCATTTATTTGTATCAGTACAAGTCGTTTCTGCATTAAATTTCATTTGATTCTGATGATTCTTTCATGGTGTTGCATTTTCTACAAACAGCAGTATATATATCTTTGTCATCATTAGGTTATCATTGTTAGCGTGGCTTCTCAAAATGAAAGTTTTTATTTGAATCTGGTAAATTCAGGTATCAAATCTGCTATAATTGAGAAGTGCTTGAGTCGGAATGGGGAGTTTGGTAAGCAAAGGGAATATTATTTGAACATAAACTAGGATTAACTGAGCTAAGAGAGACTCAAGAGAGAGGGATCTTGCATATTCTTTGATAGATAATAAACTGTGTTATCCATCCCTTACGTATGTTCAATAGGAGTTTTGAAATTAATGACATTTTAATGGAGCTTTTAGATGGCAGTAAAGTCAAATAAAGAAGGACGACCAAACTATCAAATCATCATTGGTAGCAGCAATAAATAGTGTAGAGATTATTAAAGGCGTACCACTATGAAAAATATTATACACGAGAAGTACGAGTATGAATGTTTTGCTTGGCTAGACAAATGTTCTTTTTGAATAACAATTTATAAATAAAATATTACATTATTACATCAACGCAATTTGTAATATTTGGAGACTTGCTTTTCCTTTCTGTTATCCATAAATGATCTGCAATTCTTTCTTGTTAAAATTAGTTATCGACTTGTTTAATTGAAAAAATAAATAAATAATCATAGCTATTGAATAACAGAAGACAAGAATATTCCTTTCACTATGAAAATATCTCTTTCAACTTCACTTAAGATCGTATTTTGTAACTTGCAGTTATTAGATAATTCGTTTCTTTATGGCAGTCCTCACGTAATGTTACGGAGTAGGACCCGAAGATAGAACACTTTTGCTAACAAAAAATATTCCAAAGTTAAAATTATATTATTTTTTCTCCATCCGTTTGAGAATAGTGCATTACATAATATTATTCGTTTGCGTGTGAATCAATCCTTTTTGTTTCTGATATAAAAGGTGTTCCATATTTCGCCTCTTATATCGAAATGCTAAATGCGTTTTAAACTTAAGGTGTTCATGTGAAAAATGGGTGGAATTTTGGAATCTTCCATAATTTTCAGCATATTATATCATATACGGATGTATGTATTTAATATCACAAACTTATATGACAATTAGAGCAACTCCACCATGAAAAGTGTTTAAAGTTTATATCTCGTTCTTTAACAATAGACGAAGACAATCTTGTCATTTTAAATTTTAAGCGAAAAAGTAATACCACAGATTTCTTTTGTTCAACTGTGATACTGAGCTACTTCTGATTTCCTCTTCACTAATCTCGGCAACTTTATAAAAATTTGAATGGAATAAAATTACAATTTCTTCTGAGCCAAAATGGAACGTGATTAGGTAAATTAAATGAAGACAGAAGTGAAGTGAACTGAATTAGAGATAATTATATGTAAATGAAATAGAATTGTAAGAAATAAAGGGAATCTGAATATTCCTGCTTTGGATTGAAGTATCTTAATTAGTTTCCAGGATTAAAGCGAATTCTAATTATTACCAGTTATTCAGTAAGTTATGCTCAAAACTATAACATATTTTTCCTTACATCTACAAATAGGTCACCCATGAAAAAAGGAGCTTAACCTTGTGACATCCGATTACCTCGGATGTTATCTTGTGCCATCACTAATATCTAATATTAAACAATATGACACTAATAATTATAGAACCACCAAAACAACTTTCAACATTTATTAATATATAACCACTAAGACAATAATAATATAACTCTCCTGGTTAAGTTTATTAACACCTTAATTCAACCCACCAATAATAATCTAACAGCTTCTTACCAACAGCAAGTCTTAATCTGGAACAACTGTTGAAAACACCAGACAATTCTAATTCGAGTGGTTTACACTCGGACCTCAACTCTAATCTTTAAGTCAACCTTCCAATACTATAACCTTTAGATTCCACCTCCTTTCGTTGCAACGCCTCTCTGATCCTCCTTCTCCTCTCCTTTCTACTCCTTCAGATGGAGTTTATATACTTCTTAATTTAACTGCTTCACTTCATTCCTAACTGCTTTGCATATTACATTCTTCATCACGTTTCATTTTTGGTTGGGCAAAGGTTGTTTAGCGAAAGCAATCAATCTCAATTGAAAAAGTCCCCAAGGTTAGTGAAGAGAAACCGCGAATAGCCCAATGTCACAACCTTATTAATCAAAACATTAACATAAGTATAGCATAATAAATCATATCTCGCCCACAAAAAACGTTTATTCAATCGTTAAATAAAAAATAAAAAAAAACTTCTATGCAAAGTTTTCAAAGAACAGATTTAACCACCCAAGGTGCAATTTTTTTATGTTTATTATTAAATTACTCAATTAAATATAAGAATTAAAAAGTAAACAATGAAATATCAAGAAATGAACAATAGTAAACTTTTCCGATATTACAATTAAAGTAAATGATAAACTATTAAATTGAATATTATATCAGCTATATGTAATTAAAATTAAAGCAAACGATAAATTATTAAATTCAATATATTCAATATATTATTAAATTATTAAATTCAATATATTACATGTAATTAAAATTGAAGCGATCGACAAAAAATTGAAATGGGACTTGGTACGCCAAAAGTGATCCATCTAAAAAAGTAGCCTCTTGGGTGGTAAAAAAGAACCGGAGTTCTTCCAACAGGAAAATATAAGATTAAAAATATTCAACTAGTATAAGATTTTTTAATAATTAGTAAAGCCAACAAAAGTGATAACTGAAATAGCTTTTTCTATAAGACGGAATATTTTTAACATGTTCCTTGATTGCTTACTTTTTAATTTCAAAACATTGACAAATAACATTTAATTACATATTTTATAATTGTCTTCCGTGTCAAAAATTGTTCATACATAAGTGTTACTCGTAATTTGCTTTAAAATTATTGAATTTTATTTATGTACTTTTGTTACAGAATACAGATATTTAATTAAATGTTTTACTGTTATGAATTTTTAATTTATATTTATGGTTTAAAGAGTTTATCATACTTTACGGGCACCCAGGTTATTCTTGAAAAAATTACTGAATTACTGGTAATAATAATTGTAAAAAAAAATCGGTAGCTTTGCCAATCAATCGGTAACTCACATTTCCCAATGCTAAAATCTAAATATTTCCCTAAAATATTTTTATTTCGCAGAATTTCCACCTATTGGACAATAATTTATTTTAAGAAAATACAGTTAAATCTTTTAACTGAATGCGTAAGAATGAACAATAAGACACGTATTTTTAACGTGTAAACCTACGAATTCAATAGGATGATTTCCTTTTTTGTGATAAGTACGATTAATTATCTAAGTCATTTTTATACCATAAACAAATCATATTTAATCTCTTCTGTTTCGAAATAGATTTAGAGAAATAATTTATTAGAAACTAAAAACTAAATCATTTTGAAGTTTTTTAAAAGAGAAAAAATCTTGCTACAACGATATTTTGTAAAGCCCGTTTGATTTCAGAATACTAAAGTTGTTATCACTAATAAGGCTATATTTAATAGCAAAATTAGATGAAGTTTTTCAAAATCATCACTTTTGAGGAATTTATCGCTAAGCGATCTTTGTGAGTAAAGAACAGTGATTCCCAAAATAGTCCCTACGGGCCCCCTGAGGTTCCCGGTACCATTCAGGGGGTCCGTGGAAAATAAATTTGATTTTGGGGTCCCTGACGTCAGGGGGTCCGCACAAGGTTTGATATAAAATAATAAAATTATGATCTATTTTGAAAAAAAATGGAAATTTAAATAAATAACAATAAATAAAATAGTAGTGATTTGTAAAAGAAGACAATTTGTCAAAAAATATCATTTGCTAAGTGTTCGGAAACCCATACTAAAGGTGAAACGTTATATACTGAATTAAAAGATTTTTCGATGTAAAAGCTATATTTTTGACTAATATAATTTCTGTTGCTACTGACGGTGCTCCGGTAATGGCATGAATATACCGAGGCTTTTTGGCATTCTTAAAACAAGTTGTACCGAATGTATTTTCAGTACATTGTATCATTCATCGACATAATTAAATCGCAAAAAATCTTTGTGAACATTTTCATGGATCAATATATTACGTCATTAGAGCAGTTAATAAAATCAAAAGGAATGTCTTCAATGAGAAATTATTTGCTCAACTTTGTTTGGAAAATAATGAAGACTGTAATCGTATACTATTTCACACAGAAGTACTTTGGTGATCTAAAAAAATGCTTAAATTGATTTTATGCACTCTTTTATTTAGTGTTGGAATTCCTGGAAAGCAAAGACAATGATTTGCAATACAATTTAACTAACTCAAAAAAAAAAAAAAAAAAATGACATAGCTTATATGAATGATTTATTTGTCAGGTTTAACGAAGCTAATTCAAAACTACATGGTGGCCAATTAAATTTAATCAAAACTAAAAGTATAATATCTGCGTTTGTTGCAAAACTTTTTCTGTACAACTTGGGAAGAGGAGAAGGTTCTCAGTTTCCAAATCTTTCGAAATCTCAAAATAGAGATGATGATTTGCTTGCTTACTGTCAACACCTAACGGCTCTTCATGCAGACCCGAACCAAATATTTGAAGACATCTTCACTTGGATATTCCCGATTGGGTGTTGAACACTTTTGCGCGAGGGAAAACTCAGATCTCAAATACAGATAAATCCATACTAACACAGGAGCTGCTTATTGAAATATCCACAAATGAGGAAATTGAACCAATGTTTGAATATCGATACCACCAATTCTGGTTACAAAAGCAGATCCCAATTTTATATTCTGCATTATGGATTACTGTACAAAAGTTGTTGACTGCTTTCTCGTCTTTTTATACGGTAGAACGTGGATTTAGTGCTATTATGAACCTTATCACAAAAAAATGAAACCGACTAGAAATTATTGCTCGTGGGAATTTGTGGTTGCTACTCACAAACATTCAGCCGGACATAAATACACACATAACGTCTCATCAAGTTCATCCAATCATTAAATTTTTTAAATTTTATTTTACAGGAAAGTTATAATTCCAATAAATACTTCTTCAACAGAACGTTTTTTTAAAAAAATTTGTAATTTTTATACGATATATTTATGTAGCTTTTCCACTTGGGGGTCCGTGCGCTAATTTTGACTATAAAAAGTCATAATAATATAATGGCTCAAAAAAGTAATAATAATAATATAATGGCTCAAAAAAGTAATAATAATAATATAATGGGTCAAAAAAGTTCGGGAACCACTGGTATAGAATATGATCTGAAAGCCCTCCAAATCTTCGTAGACGGTAGTAAAAATTAACAGACCCTAAGTGGTAGTGGTATTTTTGGGAAAATATACACCACCAGCTTTACCATTAAAATCAGAATCCCTGACCGCTACTCTGTTTTTCGATTGTAACTGATTGCTATTGAAGAGGGACTCAAGGCTAAAATCACCTGCACCGCTTATTAAGATATCTAGAATTTGACCGACAGTCGCACTTCTATCCAACACTTAAGGATCTGGTTCCTCAATGGTAACAGAACATCTATCTCTAAGCTGACACTACTTCAAAAGTTTTCATTCTTCCATGATATGCATCTTCAATGGGTTACCTCTCATATTGGCATCAACGGTAACAAAGTGACTGATACCCAACTAAAGAGGGCACTTCAGCGGTTTTGACTTCTACAACCTTAACTTTTCTGGAGACTTGCTCAAGAATTGAATTTGCTACCGACCTGTCTTGACGCTCACCTCTACCGCATGATTAGTATTGTAGCACCAGGTCAGGTGGAGCCAGCGTTTTTGAGAATGAATGGGCCCAGTAGACTACAATATCACGATTTCTAAGTGGTCACTTGAGGTGCCTCAAATCTGACCAAGGTAATAAGATCTTCCTCGTCTGTAGAAAGAGTAACTCTGAATAGTTCTCCACTGAATATCTCCTTTTTCTGTGTGGGGCTTGCCACAGAGGATTTGACCAAACGTCCCTTTCTTGTGAATGACTTTTTGAGTGTTTTTGAGCTCATGGATCTGATCCAGTCCATTGGATAGATAGGATAGAATTAGCAACAACGATATCAACAAAATATGATTAGTTTGTAACTGATTAATATTATATATTCCATTTTATTATTTATTGCTATTAATAGGAGATTACATATTTCATTCTGATTAGCTTGCTACCTATTAGCACGAGATCAGATATTTTGTTACATCTAATTTGTCGCCTATTTGTATGATAATAAAGATTTTACAATAATGAGTTTATTGCCGGAAGTGTGTTAATATGAGATCAGATGTTTTAAGTAGATAAGTGTTTAGCTTTTAAGTATGAGGGATCGGATTACATTTCGATTAGTTTTAGCCTATAAGTCGAGTTCAGAGATCCCTTTGTGATTAATTTGCAGCTTTATAATCGTAATTATCATATCGTTAAAAAGTAACTTTATCAAAGATAAATAACTATTTTCTACTTTCCTATAAGATATTTTTTTAATTAGATGGAAATTTTTTTTTTGTATTAGAAAGTTTAATTATTCTGAATTATATTCTTATAAAATGTTTAACTGCATATTATATCTAATAATATATATTACACATATTCAATATTACTTTATGTTATTTTCTCTGAATAATTAACGTTAAGACAGTTCACAATAATTGCAAGTTCATATGAGAACTTAACTGGGTGATATTTACGAGGGTGGTTCAAAAGTTACCCAGATTAAGTGTGGGAAAAGGGCATGATATAACTCATTGTAGTTATGAGCATTGATTATTTTCCGTTTTTCTTAGAAGTTAAGTATGACACCCTCGTCCTCTCAAAAAATCGTCGCCATAACTTTTCCAGCTGATGAGACTATTTTCACTTTTTTTTTTGGAGAAAATTCACCGGAGGTAACTCATTATTTTGAATATTGTTTAGTTTCAGCGCATAATGACAATTGGATGATTGATGGCTCGAAATGACACTAATCAAATTTTAATTTTGAAGCAAATGTGGCTGTCTAATATAAACTAATTTATGATTCAAAGTAAAAATTTGTTGTGGCATCATTTAATAGATGGCAGCCGACAATGGTAGACAACGTCATTTTTAATCAAAAACTCATATACTTTTTCAATCATCCTCTCACTTGCAGCCAACAATCGCCAAAGGAAACATCACGGAAAAATTAAAATATAATATTATAATTTAAATTAGTTTAATACTTTGCAAGAGTTCTTTTGAAAAGCAAGGCTTGAATAAAGAAGGAATTTTATTTTCCTACATTTTCAAACCCGAAAAATTTCTAAAATGCGAAAACTCTTTCTTTGAGAAACGAGCTATTAACAAGAAGCTGTTTTTCAGTTTGAATCCTTCCTGGTTCTATTTTATTCAGTCATTTTGTCTTTGTGCTTCAGTTAGAACTGAATCAAAATACATGAGATTCGTTCACGAAGAAACTTATGTTTCCTCAAATGTTCAGAAGAGCATTTAAAAATGTATAATTATTCTTTCATACATTTAAAAAAAAACAAGAAAATTTTTTGAATAAAATAAAAGTTAAAAAAATTTAACGCTCTTTTACGGTTGGATTAACATGGAGATTTACAGAAATGTGTGCTTACAGTTTTCTTTTAAGAAATAAGTCTCCTTAATTTGCATATAAAGAATATGGGAAGAACAAAATGAGTTTTAATCTGAGCGAAGAAATTTTAATAAGAAAACAAGAAAAAGTAGTTAATTCAGACCCTTTCGGCAGTTGTTACTTTTGGTTTTTGTAAAAGAGGTGATTTTTATTAATCCAAGCTTTTAATTCAGTGCGCAGCTTGTTTTTAAAGAAACTGTAAAAAACAACAACTCTCCTTTTATATTAGTTACTGAGGAGGCTATTTATA
>BMAW01014679.1:0-14025 GCA_019974015.1 Nephila pilipes
ATCTCACAGTCTGGCAGCTGTTTCGGATGTTTTTTTTTCTTTTCGCCAATCACATACAGTACCTTTTGAGTCTCCGTTTCTAAACCGAAACTTTTTTTTAAATCTTAACCAATCAGGGGTTAATCTTTTGGCCTTTTCTATTGTTGATTGCTGACTTCTCAGAGTTTCTAGAATATTCTTTGTCCGTTATTCCGGTGTACTAGTTGTGCAGTTCAGTAGGTTAATCATTTTGCTGTGTTTTCGTGCTTTTCTGTTTCACTTCCTCATCGTTCTTGTTTTCGAATTCTCCTGCTCGGTTTATTTTGTGTTTCTGCGTTTTTTACCTAATCGGCAATTATTTACTCCACGTTTATTTTCCCAAACCCAGTTTCTTTCAATGAATGCTAGAATGACTTCGATTGAGGTGAGTGAATGTACTTTAAAATTTCTTTCCGATTTGCAGAAGGAAGGGAAACATCCTTTCCTTGTATGGGTGATGAAATTAGGATTAATTGCGTCCACCTATGTATGTCCTAAATGTGGTGATGATATGAGGATGTGTGAATCTCTTATTGTGATTGATGGATTTGAATGACGTTGCAAGAAAAGAGGAGAAAATGCTCTTTATGTTCGTAGAAGCGTTAGGAGAGACTCTTGGTTTTCTCAGTCATCTCTGTTTGCCTGATGTCCTCCGAATTACTGGATTATGGTTTGGTAGATATATGAATGAATTTGTTATGAATGAAGTGAAGTGAGTGAGTGAGTGTAGGGTTTAATGGCGCAAGAGCCAAAGTAGGCTATGCTGCGCCAAACATTCGTTAAAATCTATTTAAAAAGTAACAGCCTTAAAAAACGCAAGACAAACACAAATAACACACAAAAGATAAAAAGTTAAAAATCAAATGTGGTGTAAAAGGCTAATATGACGTAAAAAGGCAAATAAATTATGGTGGGGGTTTTCCCCCACCAAGTCCGACAGTTTTAAAATAGATGAATGAAAAAAAGTCCGGCGATGATGATCAAACACCGGACAGTCAATTAAAATGTGATGAATTGAGTAAGGGACATGGCAGGAAGGACACTCGGGAGCATCTTCTCCAAACAAAAGATGTTTGTGAGTAAAACGAGTATGTCCAATGCGAAGGCGAGTCAATCTGACATCGGCTCTTCGCATTGGAAAAACTGGCCATTCTCCGATGATCGGCTTCACCGAGTGTAATTTATTGTTAATTTGTAAATTCCACGATTCCTGCCATGTCTGATGAATGAGATTTAAAATGTGACGTCGTATGTCCTCAAATGGGACTGCAAGCTGCAGAGGATTCGTCGCCGAACGTGCAGCCGAGTCCGCTTGTTCATTTCCTAAAATACCTACATGACTAGGTATCCAGCAGAATTTTATGTTATAACCCCTGCTATAAAGCTGGCCAATAATGCCGGCAATTTCAACCACGATAGGATGACTTCTATCGTCCAGATGTACCAATGTCTCCAGGACACTCCTGCTGTCAGTATATATGACGAACTTTCGAGAACTGGATTTCTCGACTAATTTCAGGGCACAGTAGATGGCGACTGCTTCGGCAGTGTAGACACTTCAGGAAGAGTCGAGCCGGTAACTGTGCCTGATGTCGTTTGAAATGACACCACAGCCGACGTATCCAGTTCCTTTCGATCCATCCGTGTATATAGGAATAAAATCCTCATACTGACAGCGATGGAAGGCAAAGATTCTCTGGAGAACAATGGGACATGTGTTGGATTTGCTAAATAAAGCAAAGGGGTTATGGTAAAGAAATCTTGGCACATTCCAAGGTGGAAATTTAATAAAATTTCTTTGTTGAATACCCAAGTCATGTAGGCTGAGTTCCTCTATGAAGTCTTTCACCCTTTCAGAAAAAGGACGGATGAAAGAAGGACGAGCACTGTACAATCTCCTTAAAGACGGGCTGGTAGTGATATTCTGTAATGGGTGAGATGGGAGAGATGACATTTTGAAATGATAATAGAGCGACAGTTTCAGGCGCCGCGAAGCCAAAGGTAGCTGGTTACAAATGACATAGAGACTCTGCACAGGTGACGTTCGGAACGCACCACAGCAGATTCTCAGAGCATTATGGTGGACTGGGTCAAGCTTCCGCAAGGTAGTTTTGCAGGCAGATCCGTAGACGACACATCCGTAGTCGATCCGAGACAGAATCACCGACTGATACACTCGGAGTAATGAAGTTCGATCCGCTCCCCAAGAGGTGTTGGATAACACCTTCAAGATATTCAGGGATTTCTCACATTTCCTCCGCAGATATAAAATGTGCGGAAGGAAAGTGAGTTTGCGGTCGAAAATTACTCCGAGGAAGCGGACGTCAGGGACGACAGGAATAGACGTATTACGGATGCGAATGTCAGGATCGGGATGGAGACCCCGTTTCCTGCAAAAATGCACGCAACTACTCTTGCTGGCAGAAATACTATGCCCATTCGCGTCACACCAAGTAACCAGGTTATTGACTGCGGTCTGAAGTCGTCGCTCAATAATACGCATTGACGATCCTTCGCAGGAAATCTGCAGATCGTCCACGTATAATGAGCCATGAACTGATGGTTGCAGATGAGAAAGTATGGGAGAAATATGACAAATAAAAAGAGTGGGGCTCAAAATGCTCCCCTGAGGAACTCCTTCAAATTGAGTAAAAGAAGTTGATAATACATTACCAACCCGTACTTTAAATGATCTGAAATTTAAAAACATTTTAATAAAGAGAGGTAAATTGCCTCTCAGACCATAATAGTAAAGAGTGCGCAGAATCCCATAGCGCCACGTACGGTCATATGCCTTTTCGATATCAAAGAAAATAGAAACCAAATGATTCCTCCGTACGAAAGCAGAACGAATCTGACTTTCGAGTAGAAGGATGTTATCTACTGTGGATCTTCCTTTACGGAAGCCACTCTGAAACGGAGGAATGCATTGATTCTTTTCCAATTGATATACGAGACGGGCATTGACCATACGTTCTAGCGTCTTACACAGGCAACTCGTCAGAGCGATAGGCCTATAGTGGAGAGGGTTCTTTGGATCCTTACCAGGCTTCAGAATAGGAATAACGATTGCTTCCTGCCACTGGCTAGGAAACACATGCTCCCTCCATATTCGGTTGAATAGGAAAAGGAGACTGACAAGTGAATCCTCGCTCAAGTGGCGAAGCATATCGTATGTTATACCATCAGAGCCTGGACTGGTATTTTTAGCCAAAGACAGAGCTTTTCTCATTTCCCACATGTCAAAGTCACAGTTGTAAGGGAGTGGTTGCCGACACCTGAAGTTGATAGGTGTCTGCTCAGAACGATTCTTAGTCGCTAAAAATGTAGCGCTGTAAGAATCGGAGCTTGACACACTAGCAAAAGAGTGGCCGATTACATTGGCCACTTCGACAGGTGAAGAATGCACAGCATTTGCGATTTCCAGTATCGGGATAGAAAATTCCCGATACAGGGAGTTCGCAGCTTTTACCTTTCTCCATAACTGTTGACTTGTGGTAGACGATGTGATGGAAGAGACATACCTGATCCAAGATTCTCTCTGACTATGTCGCCTTACTCTGCGAGCAATCGCCCTTGCCCTTTTAAAGGCTATGAGATTTTCAGTTGTGGGGTATCGTCTGAAGATACCCCACAATTTCCTTTGTTCCCGGTAGGAGGATTGACATTCCTTATTCCACCATGGTTTACTCATCTTCCTCTGTGATGTTCCACTCTTCAGTATCGCTGCATCAGCAGCGTCCACGATAGAGGTAGTAACATTTTGGACAGAGCTATTAATATCCTGATCTTGAACCATTGTACCGGTAATAACCGCTAACCGTGTGAATAAATCCCAATCTGCCCGGTTGAATCGGTAAGTGGGGGGACGTAAACGCACCCAACTACCATGAACCTGGGAGATCAGGAGAGGGAAATGATCACTATTATAGAGATCATTGAGAACCTCTAAATTCAGCGACGGTAGCAGTGTCGGTGAACAAATGGCTAGATCAAGAGAATGAAATGTCCTAGTGGGTGCATGGAAATACGTTTTCTCGTCGGTGTTCAGCAGACAGAGACTGTGATCAGAGATCAATCGCTCGATCTGCCGACCGCGAGAATTTGTACCATCATACCCCCACTGAGGGCTGTGTCCATTAAAATCACCAAGCAGAAGGAAGGGAGCTGGTAACTGATCGACTAGTCGGTCTAAATCCATTTGTGACACTACATCGTTAGGTGGCAGGTAAATGCAGCAGACTGTGATTAATGTGCGAGTATGAATTCGCACAGCCACAGCCTGCAACGATGTGGTCAGTGTAACGACGTTATGAAGACAGTTCTGGGATGCCAGAATGCAAACACCTCCAGAAGAAGGTGATGCGACATCAACATCCCGTCGTACACAATGATATCCACGCACGCGGGTTGTCATATTACTCTTCAGAAAAGTTTCCTGAAGAGCAACGCAGACAGGTTGGTGCGTAGATAGTATGGATTTGAGATCCTCTAGTCTGGGTCGTAAACCACGGCAGTTCCAGGAAACAAAAGCCATTAATTGGGCGCACTCGAAGTGGAAGGTCCCGTTTCCAGGACCCCCATGGAGTCATAATCTTCGGGCGATGGGTGTAATATTACCGCATCCCCGTCAATGACTCTAGTTTTTTTGCGAGGAACGCTGTTCTTCGCATTAAATTTTAGTTTTTGCCTCTGCAAAGCTTTAGACCTGGCTAATGGCCTAGTCTGTTGAGCCTTTGCAGAGGAAGGGTTTTTTAAAATACTTATTTTTTTCTTTGTTTGCAGAGCATTATTGTTAGGTTGCGGTGTCTTTTTGATAGGTTGCGGAGTCTTTTTGAAAGGTAGGGAAGTCTTAGTTGTAGGAACAGGTTCAGGAAATTGTGTGGATTTTGATACTTTAATAGTTTGAGTTGCTGTTGCGTAGCTTTTTCCCTGTACTGGGGTACGGGAAGCTACTATCCGGCGAGCCTCGGGATATGATAAATTCTGTAGCGTCTTCACCGTAGATATTTCCTTTTCCTCGGACCATTTAGGGCAAGAACGAGAGTATGCAGGGTGGTTGCCCTGACAATTGACGCACCTCTCTGCAGCGTTACAGGAAGCACTATCGTGTCCTGTTGCTGTGCAACGAGCGCACGTCAATTGTCCCCTACACGCGTTCTTAGAATGGCCATATCGTTGGCAATTAAAACATCTCAAAGGGTTTGGAACATATGGTCGGACGGAGAGTCGGAGATATGCGGCCTGAACTGTCTGTGGCAGGGTAGGAGTCGAAAAGGTCAAGATGAGGTGCTGGGTGTTAAGCACCTTACCATCTCTCCTAATCGTGATCCTCCGGACACCACAAACCAGCTGGTCCTGCAGATTCTCCAAAATCTCTTCCTCCGACACGCTTTCCAATTCCCTTGAGGATACCACGCCACGAGAGTAGTTAAGATTCCTATGCGGTGAAGTTGTCACAGAATAGGGTCCCAAGGTCTTCATATTAATAATCAGTTTTGCTTGATGAGAATTGCAAACTTGTATTAGAAGGTCACCAGATCGTAGTTTCTTTATTTCCTGAACTGTTCCTATCATTCCTTGTATACCCTTTTGTATTAAAAAGGGTGATATTTTTTCAAATGTTTCAGTTTCTCTTTTTATAAGAAAAAAACGAAAGTTGGTATTTTTCATACTTGTGTCTAATTTTGAGTCCATATTCAAAGAAATAGTTTCGTATTGTTCTACACGATCAGCCCATGTTTTATTATTAGCTTTATTAGATTTGTTTATCGCTTTGGGAGCCAAAATCGAAATCTCTTCAGTTGTAACCATATTGCCTTATAAGAAAAAAAAATTTCACGGAAAGAATTCTAGTTCGATGGGTCCCCGCCAGACCCATCTCCCCACCCTTTCCTAACGCGGAAACGAGTAACCGACGGAGAGATTCGTTTCAGCCGGACAATGTGACCTGCCCCATTACGTGCCCAGGCAGAGGCACAGGTCCAAGGCCGAAGCCGAGGAGGATTTCTCGCAATGGGAGGGAGGTCACACCATCCAGCCACACGCAACCAAGGCTCTCCCTCTGGGAACATTTTAAAGGATGACATTCCGAAACTGTTACCGACGACGTACGCAACTCCTCTCCTCGCACACCCTTCTCTAACCAGGGCCTTTTCCAATCACGCCCATGCGGTCTCCCACTAGGTACCTCCGCATGAGGGGTACTGGGGCCCCGTATTGCCAGAGCTAGGCATGCAGGAAATCGGCATTGATACGCCGTCGGCCTTTTAGTGTTTTAGTAGACACCACAAATATTTTTTTTTTATTTTTAAATATTTTTATAATTTTTTTTTTTCAATTTTGATGTTGTTTTTTTTTAACACAAGTATTATCACACACACGTAGTTAATATGAAACTGAGTTAGTAAAAACTGTTTTCCGCTTGATATCACAAAATATCAAGCGGAAAACCCCCCAAAGCAAAACACATGACAGGAAAAAAAAAGAGGGGGAGAAGAAGAGGAAAACAAAGATCACTGAGGTACCTCGGGGTTGTGAAGCCCGTACTCATCTCAGGTAGATGAGCCCCCTGAGGGGATGAATGAAGTGAAGATCTATGAACATACAGTCATGGATTGGTTTATGTTCTGTCGAGAGGTTTGTACGATTGACATAGTTAAAAAAAGTGAGCCGCTCGGAGGATCTGGAGCGATAGTTGTTGAGGTGGACGAATCTAAATTTGGTAAAATGAAGTATGGAAGAGCAAAGCCTGTTAAGGGTGAATGGGTGTTTGGTGGGGTTGAAGAGGTACGAATAAATTGTTTGTGACTGGTGTCGAAAGACGTACGAAAGAGAAACTTTTAAAGGTCATTAAAGAATGGGTGTTACCGGGATCTACGATTGTTTCGGACTGTTGGACATATCGTATGACTGCTTCTCTGATGAGGGGTTTGTTCATTTACGAGTGAACCACAGCCTTACATTTAAGGATCCCGAAACCGGTGAGCATACTAATTCCATTGAAGGAACATGGTCAGTAATCAAGCGCTTCCTTCGTCATAGCACTCGCCATGTCGAGGGAGAATTTGATTCTTACATGGGTGAATACATGTGGAGACGGAAACACCGCTTCCGTCTCCATGCAGGATGCAAAAAAAAAACATGCAGGATGAAACCTACAAGGAGTTTTTACAAACCGTTGTTGCTGTGTACCCACTGGAAAATCGAGACGCCCCTGAAACTTAGGTGAGTCAAAAAATTCCTACTTTTCAGCTTCGCGGACTTCAGGCTCCGCCATAAAAATCGCCAAACTTAGCGATTTTTCAAATCTCGCCAAGTGGTTACTCTAAACTGCATTTTCACTCACTCATTCTATGTTTTCTTACTTTTTCTTGGCTGCATAAAATATCTGTCTGGATTAGAGCGACCGCTGCTTTCTTCTCTTTCTGAGTCTTAAAATTAACTTCAGATGGATGGTCATTTTGAGATAAATGTTTCTAATATGTAATTTAACGATCTGTTTCACTATTGGTGTTTTTGGAGTCTAGATTAATGCCTGAAGCTAGTTCTAAGATGTTCGATAGTCATTCAGGAAAGACGTTTTCAAGCCAGATTTTGCAGGCGTCCCAAACATTACTTCATAAAGAGAACACTTGATGTCTTCATGAAAAGCTCTATTTTTCATAAGTTGCACAAAACGTAACCCTTCGGACCATTTACTGGTGTGATTGTTTTCCAACCAAGTGTTTGTGACGTTGGGCTATTCGCGGTTTTTTCTTCACTTGCTTTTTCTAAATAATCTTTGCACAACCAAAAATGAAACGTGAATATTCAAATCACAAGCAGGTAGAAATAAAGTGAAGCGAGGGAGATGGGATATATATAAACACAGCTTGAGAGTCATGATAGAGGTCGAGTGGTTCTAGCGTTTGGCAATTGTTCCAGAGTCGAAGTCGGAGCCGAGAATTAATACAAGTTATCGGCTGTTCAGTGAAAGTTAGATGTTAAGGCAGCCTCAGCTTGACATTAGGGGTAAGTGTCTGTTAATTTGTTATTGATAGATCAAATTAATATAATTAGGTCGTTATCCAAGGGAGAGTCTGTTATATTTGTCGTTACACTAGCAATTTGTCAATAAACTTAGTGTTGAAACCTGTGTGACGTCTTATTGAACACTTTATTGACTTTTAGCGTTAGTATTTTGAGTTTAGCTATGGCACAAGAGGCGAACATGAATAGTCAGTTGTCACAAGCTTGGCATATTTTCAATATTCTGGTTTGCACCTGGTACAACCGAACCTTGAGTCTGGCTGTGCTTAGGTATACCGTACACAATTTTCCGGCCACGTTGCACAAACTTCTTTTACGATTTTGTTACTAAACTCACGACCATTGTCACTTTACAGTACACTAGGGGGACTCCAATATAGTAAAAATATCAATTAGGTGATATGAAACCTTTTCTGAAAGTTTGCTTTTTAGGGCACGCAACTGTACGAACTTCGTCAAATGGTCTTGTTAGAAAAATATAAACTTTGTTATTATCTGGTTGCGACTGCATGTCAATTACGTCCACCCGGTATCTTGAGTTTATCTCTTGAAAGGCCATAGGCCTAACAACAAGTACTTTCTTAAGTACCTTGGTTTTTTTTTTTTTTTTTTTTTTTGACAACTAACTAAATCATGACTTCTTCCGTAGTAATGTTTTTGCACTTTTTTGAAGCTTTTTTAACATCCTGTTTCTACCACCATGGCCAATTGATAAGTGTACTTCATGGATTATGGTAAAAAGTTCTTCCAACTACACGTAAAATCCAACATTGGAGCCTCTTTACTTACGGGAAAGATAAGTTTCTCAACATTGAATACCTTCATTACATCGTATCTTTTTCGTCTTTGATAATCTGCCGGTTTTTTACCACTACTTTTGTTTTTACTATTATTCACATTTCTTTCTAACAAATCGTATCTTTCTTTTGTCAGAAAAGCACTGTTTGCTTTCTTAGTAATCATGTTATTTACAAATTTGTAATTAAAACGCTCAAGCTTTCCATCCATTATTCAATATTTTATAAAATACGAGCGGGTAGCGAAAGAACGTTTAGAATCAACGAAATTAGAACTACTACTGAAATCACGTGGTTATCACGTGTTGATAGAAGCCAAGCAGTTGCGCAAACTGAACGAATTTTCCTAAAGTTAGGGACTTTTATCACATTTACCATTACGAGTAGGGAACTATTCTCCATACAATTGCTCCTCAAAGTCTCTCTTACTCCTCAGCATCTATTGGTTTTAAAACAAAAACCAAAACAAAAAATAAATTAAATCACCCAAACCGGAAATATTTCTCATCCTTCAACAAATTTTAAACCTAAAATTAACATTAAATTGAATGCCTATAAACCCAGAAAAAGTTTCCTTCAGCCTAATCTTGGAGATGACGATGACTATCTTGTATGATGTTGATGGATACCAAGGACGAGATTGAAAACACCCGCTTCATGAAGCAAAATATATCATGGAATCGACCTTAATCTTTGTTTGCGTTACGCTTTCATTTGATTACTATTTTGTTTTATTGATTTAGCTCTTGCGCCATTGAACTCCAGTCACTCACTCATTCGACTTTTTTCTTTCACACAGGATTTATTTTCAATGTTTATCAATGTGCGTTCGGAAACGGACAATCTAAGGGTATTGAATAAAATATATGCTGACAATTGGCAACAATATCTATTTAAATCTTTAGAGGCATTTCCAGCAGATACACAAAAGAACTATTAGAGCTTGTCTTTACAAACCAACACAACAGATATCATTGCTTGCAATGAATTTAACTTCCTGTTGCTTATTTATCATAATGCTTAACATAGATTTTGTGAAATTCGTACTAGAAGACACACGAGGAGGTTGGTGAAGTACATCGTAACTTTGAACCTCAGTTAAGTGACGAGGACAACAACTGAGATGGAACCTCCCTCTACTAACTTATACACCACGTTATCAAGAAGAGTTTGAGCCTCGACAGATTAAACGAGCATCAATCCCGTCTACATGATGGATCTTTAGAGGTATCAAGGCTGGAAACTACGATTCGACGAAAACTGTTGGTCACAAGTCGGCGACCATGACCACTTGGCAACCGCAGCTTGTAATGCTTAAACAAGTTTTCAATGTTTTTCGCGATAAAGTGTTCTCGGCATGTGACTTTTTGAAGATTCTGAAGTAGTTAAATTTTTTCGGTAGACAAGCATTCCCGTTTAGAATGGGGAAACTAGTGTTTCGTGAACAAGAGATTTTTAACAAGAATGATGACTGCAAATTGTCGTGAAATTCATTTTAAAGCAAAAATACCATCTGAAATTAATTTGATATAAAAATTTTAAATTTAAACTTTTCTTTTCACAAACGACCCGTGTGGTGACCGGGGATGACAGAATAGTCTCACTGTAGCTCATGCATGTCGTAAGAGGCGACTAAAATGGGTACCCAGCGTCTGGGGGTATAGCCAGGCACCCTGCCCCTGGGGATTATATCAGGGGACCTCAGGGACTTGCCTTCTTCAGGTAAGTACGGGCATCATGACCCCGAGGCACCTTAGTGATCTTTTTCTTTCCCATGGGGTTTACTGTCTTTGGTAAACACGGGTGACGCACTCCCGGGATACCCTAGCGATCCTTCTCTATTTTCGACCCTCCTTGTCAACCATTTTTACCTTTTTTTTCAACTTCACGTCTAGACCACAGTTTAATCTTGTTTGGCGCAGCATGGCCATATCTGGCTCTTGCGCCAATAAACTTTACAATCACTCACATTCTTTTCACAAACGCTGAAAAGATCTGCGTCGGCCTGGAGTCGAACCCGGGTCAACTGCTTGGAAGGCAGCTATTTCAATTCATGACACACATTCCTCTTAAAGAATTCGTTGTGGGAGAATATTATCGATAGTGAGCTTTCGTGCATACAATTTAAATTTTTCCTTCTCTAATCTCATAATGGTTGCAACTTACAATAATTTTTTTTCCTGTGATTATTGTCAAATAATTTATACAAATCCGTTCTTTGTTCGGGCCAAACTTCTATCTAAACAGAACTGGAAAAAAAACTTATGTGAACTTGTAACATTAAATGTAATGAGAACAGATGTTTTTTTCGAAATTCTTACTTTTATGTACATTTTTCCCCCTCTGGTGATTTAGGGACGTTGCCTTCCAGTCTCATGTAGATGAGTCTGAAAGAAAATATTTATATCCAGAAGGGCAGTTGAAGATACAGAAGCATCGCTATGGGGTGTCACGGGAGTGCGTCACCCATATTTATCAAAGAAGGTAAACCCCATGGAAAAGAAAAACTCTAGGATTCTTCAGGGTCACGATTTCCGTTCCTACATGAAGAGGATAAGATATAATACAATAATTGTTTAAGTATTCTTCAGCTGAAAATGTAAAATTGGAAAGAATATTTTTAACAATTAACAACATAAAAAAAATGCGAGACGTTTGATCCAAAGATCGGTGTCTCGAAAAGACTTTTGTAATTACGAAATGAAAATTAGTGCAAACTGTATACCAGTTTTATAACGAAATTTCAAATAACGCGTTTTCGAAAACGATCCACTATTGAAACGGAACAAAAAAAAACAATTTCATTTTAAGCTTTTAAAAATAGGATCAGACAGTTTTATTAAATAACTTTTTAAATTTTGATAGGTAGCAATTGTTTCAAAGAGATGGAAATGAAAAGCGTTTCAAAAATTATAGATATAGTGTTCAATAAAGATGTAACTCTTCTCCGCTATTACCTGGGTCTTGTGTCACAATTCAATTCGATATATTAAACTTTAAGCGACTGGAAACAATCCAAGAAGTCTCCAGACTAATCAAGCGAAGCTCTGTACTATCAATAACAAGAAATTGATGTGCCGTTTTCAGGTCTCACTCCTTGTAAACCACTCTAATTAAAATTGAAATTAGATTATCTTACGGATGCCTCTCGGTTGAGATCGCCTGACATCTTTAAGATCACAACAAGTCAATAGTTGTCACTTATAGAGGGCAACGAATGTTACACTATTCGATGCATCTCTTCTACATTTCCCTTTAATTGTATATCTTATCTGAATCGCTTCACTTTATTTGGAACTGCATCTAATTAACGTAAACACGCTTCATTTTGGATTATTTTATGCACTCAATCTCAATAAAATTTTCCGCGGTTAGTGAAGAGAAAATCACGAATAGCCCAACGTCACAAAGTGTTCGACGCGTAGTTGGATGAATTTATGGCACTGAATCCTAAAGGGATATATTGTTACAAATTCAAGACGACATATAGTCACTTGAGGCATTCTTTTTAATTATTTGCGACAAATCTCGTAATTTTGAGACACGATCAAGTGACGTGAACAACACCTGAATTGGCACTTACGCGTTTCGATTCTTCCACACCTAGCCAATGAAAGGGCTTAGATCCTTGTTGTAGTTAATTGACATCAGCTAAAATTGATTGGTTTTTAATAGCATCAGGACTCGACTTCTTTCTATAATTCCGCAGGAACTACGTCGCCCATAAGATCGCACTCATCAGTACTCGACTACTGCAGCCGCATTTATATTGTTATCCAAAGTAATTTAAAAATAACTCGAGAGTAAAATAAAAATTGTTAACCTAAGTAATCAGTGGGAGAATAAAAGGATAAAAAAGAGGCGAGCTTAAATTATTGAGCGTCTGGAGAGGAAGGGGTCATTACATTTAGAAAATTAATTTAGTGTTCGAATAATAGCGAAAAAAGGCTAATTCTATTTCCATAAACGAAAAAAATGTTGAATTAAATATAAAAAATTCAATTGCATACTTTCGATATATTAAAGAAAAAAAACCTGCGTCGGCCGGGAGTCGAACCCGGGTCAACTGCTTGGAAGGCAGCTATGCTAACCGTTATACCACCGACGCTTCGGAAGATGAGTAGTTCTTACACCTGATTAAACATCAAGAATCGGGTCACATCTTGAGATTTCCTTGTTAACTTCCAAAATCGTTCGCTTTCAGCAGTGAAGACAAAATTCGAAATTTTCTCCTTTCAGGAGTGCAAGGAGCACACCTTTACTAAACTGGTTTGTTCTGGCTGTAAAACTGTACAAAAGTTTGCCTTTCATATTTATTAAAAGAGTTTGAATTGGAAGCAAAATCAATTGAGTAAAATTTTGCCTTAAGTATTGAAAGTTATCATTTTGATAGTACATTAGTTAAGTGCCAGAATTTCTATATCATCCTATTGGCCTGGGTAACAAGTGAATAATCGTGAACGTGACGAGATTTTTTTTTTCCGTGCAGGATTGAGTCCTTTGAGTCGACGTGAAGTCGAATTGCAGGATTGAGTCCTTTAACTTCGATAGACCGGGTAACAATGCAAATGTTTACGTCACTGAGTATGGTCGTCAGTGACCAATTTTTTTACTCTACGGTGATATTAACTCCAAATTACTTTCGCCCATTTGATTTCTTTTCTCATCTAATGCTTAGGGTGAGCGAGAATCCATTATGAGAATATTATTTTTCCCGAAAACATTTTAAATATATTCTTCGCAATACAAGCTGTTCTAATACTTCATTAAAATTCAAAGTCTTGGTAAAGTGACGAGGATGACATCTGAACTGAGAACTCCCTTTCAAATTTCCACACCACGCCAAAGGGTGGATGGATCTTTCGGTAGATTTAACATGTATCAACCCTGCTACACAGTGGATCTTTAGTAGTATCACGGATAGATCTCTCGACTCTACGCAGACCAGGACCACTAGGATACCGAGGCTATTCAAACTCAGGAAAACAGTCATCCGTGCTAATTTAGTAATGTCTATATAACACTTAAAAATCTTTCCTTCGGCAGGAGAAAAGATTTTTAAATAGCTTGCTTTAACAAATATGAATGAATTTAAAATTGTCATTTTGGAATTAATTATTAAAAAGGGAGCTTTTTTTATGTAATTTAGTTTATAATACTTTTGTATATGCATTCATCT
>BMAW01014680.1:0-49625 GCA_019974015.1 Nephila pilipes
GAGCGCCATCTCTGGGTTAGTCTCGGGAGTTATTGATTGATGTGTTATTCATTGAATGTAATTTTGCAACTTTTAAGAAAATATAAGCAATAACGCAGAAAATACTTCTTCAAAGCAACCAGTTATGGTCTGAAACAAGAAATAAAAAAAAATCTTTTAGTAAATTAAATATTTAAAATATACAAACAACTTGTCTATTTATGTTAGTGTTTGAATCACAGTTTTGGTACATGTATAAATCTATCTACAATACCAATTCACCAGTTGTTTCATATTTTTCGTGTGTTAATGATGGAACAAAAATGTGTACTACTTGATTGTGAAATACAGCTTTCTCATCACCCGCACCACTGCAATGGGTGAAGGAAAATTATCTCAAAAATAATTAATGGTTTGAATACGATTTTATAAATGCTCTTGAAACTTCAGTACATTTTTACGAGGTTTCCAAACATCCCTAAATTTCAAAGTTAATTGAACGCAAAAAATTATCATTAATAGTTAAAATGTAGATAATTCTTGAATGCTAAATAACATCATTGCTTAGAATTCAAATAAAAAAATATCTGTTATTTTTTAAACAAAGAGAAAAGGCTATTTCACCTTTTTTTTTTCAGAAATTGTTTCATTTAATTTTAATTGTTCGTTCATTTAAAGCAGCTTCAGAAATATATTATACGTATTTTTCAACTTAATTAAAAGTTCCCGAACTAATTGAAATAGAAATCGATATAAAGGCATAGAACAATTTGCTATGTTTTAATCTTCTAATGCTTTAATTACTCGTGATTCTTAATTACTCGACTTAATCTCATAGCAATACGCATATTTCAACAATTATTTCTTGAAATAAATTAATTAAAGTTTGACTGGTTTCTTTGCTCCACCCCTTGTTGTTCAGTGTATTCAGAGATTTGGATCCGGTTGTCCGATTGACAGATAGAAATTATTTCCTTATAAACGATGTTCGATTCGTTTTTATCGTATTACTCGTAACATATTTAGCTTATTCGCCAATTTGAATATATATACAGTCAGTCACAACAGTCAAAATTATAAATATTTTTAAAAATTCAACTTACGGAAATATTATATTAAAACAGTTAAGCAATGTTTTGTAAAAATAAGTGATAAATCCAGAATATGCAAGAAACTGTAAAATTCATTCAACGAACAAGAAGTGCTTTTATAGGTTGTAACATGGGCAATTTTCGATACTTCACACTGATTAACATTTAAGGTTTCTATCTAATCTTATATTTAAGTTCCCAATTTCTTCCCAATCAAATGAAACGTGAGGCAAATTAACTACACTTTGGAAGTAGAGTGAATAGATATTATCAAGTCATAGAAAAACAACAGAGAACTAAAAAAAAGGTTGTAATCATACCTTCGAATAAGTACGAAATTGTATTAAATATATTTATTGATTCATGTCTCGTTTTACAAATATAATTACACAGTACGAGGAATGTATATTTTCAATTAATTTCTTCTTATTGACCTTGCTTTTTCTCTTAATAAGAATAACACAATTAAATCCACATCTTGAATTTATATTAATTACTTTTAAATAGCAGTTGTTGTTGGTGGTGGTGTGTGTGTTGGTGGGGGGGTGTGTGTGTGTGTGTGTGTGTGTGTGTGTGTGTGTGAACTCCCATCTTATATTTAACCTATTCTACTTGTCAGATGTACCACTATAAAAATACTATCTAAATTTTTATAGTAAACACAAAAGCATAAGTTGTTTAAACAACAGCATTCTAATATTACTGGAATATTTATATGGTACTTTACAGATTAACTATCAAGTTTTGAGTAAGTATTTGTTCAAATTAAATGTTAATGCTTAATGTAAAATATACCGAATACTGTAAAGAGATACCATTCTTCTATTCCATGAAGTATATCAGATTCTCAACCAGGAGTATAAATTATGTCACCATATAAACACTTTATTGCTATGTAAATTGCTACAATTATATTCAAATAACAATGACAAAAGAAATAAATTTTAAATATTTATTTAATAATTTTTTTAAAAATTTCTTAGAAGTTAAACAGCAGTTTCCACTCATTTTTTTTTTATTTTATTGTGTAATATGAATATAAAATACACTTAACCATATAAAAGAGCAAACGAGACGCATTATTTGTCATCTGTGTCGTAATAGTTAAATCTACGGTGTAGTAAAAGTTTACTCGGATGAAAATATTTATCGTAGAAGTCACATTTAAACAAACTTCCCATTTTAACTAACTTTTCTTGAGCCAAAATAGATTTTTTTCAATTGCAGAGAAAGTAAGAAACTAACAATGAAAAAAAGAAATGTATGTCTCTTCGTCCCTCAAGGATTTCGTGAAATTAAATGTTACCTCCCTTAGGGAATTAAAGCTGAAAAATGTAAGATTTTTCCTGCCTAACTTATCATCAGCTTTCAATTGATCAAATACTTTAATATCAAATAATGTATTACGTGGTTATATAAAATTTATTAAGTATTATATTCAAAAGTAGATATTCTTTATATTTCTTACAGTTAAATATATAATTCAAAATAACTTTACCTTACGCATGAAAAGATAACTCTCAATAGACTTTGCAATACACAATAATTAGAAAGATTTCAAATTTTACACGTAAAGAGATAGTTAAGCGAACTATAATAACATAGAATATTTGCCTCGATTGGACAATAACGTCAATTACATACATTAAAAATTCTCTATTGAAAGAACAAAAGAACTAAAACTTCGAAAATCTCTTTCTTAAAGTATCTAGGAAAAATTCGTTGTATTGATTGTGTAAATTTCTTAAATACTAAAAACTATATTATTCAGAACAAAGGTCAACTGACAAAAATACTTATACGTACATAGCAGGCAAAATATATTCCTTTTAGCAAACTTTTGGTTTGTTAAATACTTCCATTTTACTTACTGTACTCAGGAATAAAATTATTTATTTCGAGTGAATACAAATTTGTTCTGTAACATAAGGAAAAAACCAACAATGTTGTGTTTCATCAATTTGTAAATATTTAATTCATTATGGTAATAAAAATCAAACTTCAAAATAAAACTATTCAACGAAAAATGAACATTTTGTACCATTTATGTAAAGGAAACCTTTTAAAAATTTATAGGAGTTTAAAACTTCTTCTCAGTTTCAATTTTAAGTTTCTGAAAGTAAAATATCATTACATTCAGTATTTCATTTTCATTTGTAAATTATGTCTTGCATTCATGAATTACCTAATAAACTCAAAGTTATTGTTGAAAAGAATAATTCTTTTAATTGCTTTTACATTTTTCATTCTCTGCGATCTTTTCTATCCTTTCAGTGACTGTCATTAGCAATCCTTCCACGTGATTTTCTCATTTTAGACAGAAAATTCAGTTCGAAATCTCATTTAAACTTCTTAAGAATGCATAACTTTCCTTCCAAACTCACTGAATTATTTCGACCGTATAATTTCTCATTTCTCAAACAGAATTATCTACAGCGAAAGGAATTAATATTTTCCACAAGTTTCAGACAGAAAGAACCAAGTGATTCATTTATAAGTTAAATAAAATGCTCACAATTTTGGCAATTCATTTTGTCAATGATATTTTTTATTGTTTTTAGGATTGCAGAATAATGCTTAGTATCATTTGTCTAATTTACGGGAAAACATATTAGGTCTTAGATAGTCAATTATTTCTTCAATAACACCTTTTTAGAGAACCAAAAATAACGTTATTCCTTCTTCTGCTAGAAATAATGTCAAAGGTGTCGCAAGAAAAAAAATAATGAAAACAATTGCTTTTATTCATAAATATCTCCAATATTTTTTATTACTAAATCATATATATATGACAAAAAAATCTCTATTTTAAAGTGATTCAATACCTCTTTTCCATTAAAAAACTGAGCAGTACTTGATATAGTTGAATCAGAATATTTTTGCACAAGCAACAAATTTTCTGATCAGTTAACTTCAAATATTTAATATCGAATGTCGTATGTTTTGTAAAAGTGATATATAATGGCTCAAAGAATTTTTTGATAGTATTTTTTTAAAGGGAAGTATGGATTTGTTTCGTCTACTGGATTCCAATATTCCTAACTAGATTCAAGCGAAGAAGGAAAAAAAATTTTATTTTAGGACTTCAGATTATTCTAAATTCAAAAAATAGACAAATCCTGAATGTATACAGTGCATTCAAAATTGAAAATTGATTATTACTCCTTCAGTAAGTTTTTTTTTAATCAGAAACACTTAATTTACAGATAATATGGAAGGACATAAGAAGCAGATGAATGAACTGGCTTATTTTTTTTTATATAAATGTGTATTTTCTCTTCCGAGACCAAAAAGCTAAGAAAATAATTTTTTATAAAGATTAAAGTTCACATTATGAATTTCATTCCAACTAAAATTTCTTTTTATTACTTCCGCAAAAATTATAATTAATCAAAAGGTATGTTATTTAGCGTAAAGTAAGCATACTTCCAAGTCCCAGACATCACAGAAGTCATTACTATAAAAAAAAGAAAATTACTTCTAAAAATGTTTGATATATCTTTATTTTCCTGAGCAAATCATTCCAAAGTTCTAAAATGTTGCCAAAGTTAACAACAAAAACAGACGATTCTGCGATAAAATTCAGTTATTAAATTAAGTATTAAAATAAGAGCAAACGATGAATTATTAAACTAGACAACAATAATCTGTTCGGATATTGAAATGAAAGCAGACGATAAAATATTAAATTAAATAAGCACTATTAAAAAAAACATTAAATATAAACTAAATGTAATTATTTTACTAACAATGTATTACAATGTCAATCTTTTGAGCCGCATGCCACGTGCCCTTTATTTATGCCCAAGCATTTTTATTGAAGCCAATTTCTCAAAACAACTTATGGTAGTAGTACATGTTATTAATAAAACAAGAAAAAAATTCGTCTTGTTTCTATTTTCGATTTTTACGACTTTAAAAAAAATTCGTTTTAAAACAAGTAATAAGTAAGGAAATTACCATTTTTCTAAATGTTACAAAAATCCTCCATCAACTATCAAATATATGAATCATCATACAACACTTAAATCCAAATGACATTATTTCAATAAAGTAAATCAATAACGAAGTTTAATTAACCGTCACCAATAATCAAAAATTTTTTAGATATTTGCCGAAGTTTTTATCTATTTGCTTAGAATTTCAGCACTGAAATATTGCTAGCGACCGTACGTGAATGGATTTGGAAGATTGTCGATACTAATAAATGAATATAAATTAAAAATCTGTGCTTTATAAAGTACGGAAATATTTTTCATCTTCCAGAGATGTGATGATAAATCAAGATTCTAAAGCCACGAAAAAATATTTGTTAAAAAATGCCTCTTTATTCGATTGTTACAAAATTGATGTGTGTAAAGAAATTGATTGTGATATAGCTTAAGTAAATTAAATTAATTATCAATAGCATCTAAGATTCATATTTTTCGTAAATATTTATTATTTGAAGCAAATTATACATATAAAAGAAATTTACGTAGAAAAGAGTAGAAATTTTTTTATAAAAGGAACATTATTGGGCAGAAAAAAATACTAAAAATGATATAAAATTCTGATGAAAGAAAGAAATAGAAGCTGACACATTAAAATTTCAATATGTCTCAATTTAATAATATCTTTCGTGTCTCAGTTATCTATAGAATCTCAAAATAATAGCTGCGAGAATTTCGAACATTTGACGTGATTTCTGATTTGCAACGAGTCTGAACTCGAATGCCTGACAGTGTTCAAAATATTGCTTTGTATTTTAAACAGTCTTTTCTAAATTAAGAAGAATTACTTGAAAGTGTTTCAAGATCGAAATTTTGGCCATGATTTAAATGTAATATTTTGTGAAAAGTATGTTTGGAAAACTACAAACGGTGTTTAAATGAAAAGGTACGAAACGTTGTAACAACGTAACCATTAACATATTTGCTTATGCTGCTGTGGGGTATCATAGGGAGATATCTACCGTTGCGAATAGAGTCTCCTGTTTGGATCGGAACAGGCGCAGGAGAGAGCAGAGGCTCTTGTTAAAAGTGCCTCTCAATTGACGCGGCAGTGCGTTTGAGGACATGATGGCTTTCAAATTGCAAAATCTGACGATTAAGGAGCTGCGAGGTGTTATCCGATTTCTGACAGCAAAAGGTGTTAAACCGTTTGCTATCTATTGCCGGATGGTGATCGTATACAGGGAAGACTGCGTGTCTGACAAGTCAGAGAGAAAACTGAGTGCCCGTTTCCACCCAGGCCGTGAGATTTTGGTTGTTGTTGACCAGGGCAGGTAAACACAGTCATCACAACCGATATAATGACAAGGTGGACGACCTAGCGAGAAGTAATTGGCATGTCACAATGCGAATGTTGATAGGGAAGATGGACATCAGCATTCGAACAATGTGGACAGTTCACGACAGGTTGTGTTATTAGAAGATGTGTGCGCATTGGTTTCCTAAGCAGATCACCCACCAGCAAAATGAACTACGTATGGGACTAGCACTTCAACATATGTTTCGGTATCATGAAGACCCTGCTTTCCTTGAGCAAAACGTCGTAGGTGATGAAAGCCGGTGCCATCACTAAGAGCCAGAGACAAAGCTGCATATCATGCAGTGGAAGCATGCGTCGTCACCTCCCCATAAAAAGTTAAAAGCCGTGGCATCAAGCAAGGTGTTGCTCACCAATCAACGTCCAAGGTCCGCTACTTGTTGAATTCCTCGAACACAAAAAAACCCCATTAATTCCAGTGTGTGCTGTGAGAAACTCCGAAGGCCTACGCAGGTACTTCAAGAACGAAAGACCAGGGTTGCTCATGGAGGGTGTGGTTCTGCTCCATGGATAAAGCGCGATCACACGTCGCAAGGGTCACGCTGAACTGGCCAAGTTCAAGTGGGAGCAGCTGGATCATCCGCCCTACAACTCAGACATGTCACCCTGCGATTTCCATGTGCTTGATCCCCTGAAAAAAGCATCTAAAAGGAAACCGCATCAACTCCAACGACGAACTGAAGGACGCTGCGAAGGACTGGGTCTCGTCACGGTCACAGGAATTCTGGAAACAAGGAATCCTTCAGCTCGTTAATCAATGGGAACGTTGTGCTCAGGCGTATGGTTTATACTTTGAATAAAGTCTTCCTTTATACCCACAGTGTCGCTTCCTACCTTTTCATTTGAACACCCCTTGTTCTAAAGACCATACATATTTGTATGCAAACTCAACGCATTTCAATATTATATAGTTAATATAAAAACTCGTCAGATTTCAAGACTTTAATCTAATAATTCAATGCAACCACACAGAATACATATAAGACGACTGTTTTCTAAGCGAGATAGCACTACATGTATATTTTTTATATAAGTAAATGATACGTCTTATTTGGAATCTGTTTGCGAAAAAAAGAGCATTTGGTTATTTTGCCTAATGTTTTTAGCGAAACGTTGTTGACAGATTTGAAAAATAGGCATTTATTTTTCGAAAGAATAGTTTTCCTTTTCATTATTGAATGTTATTTGATTTATGTTTATAACAATCATCAGAAGAATCTTGAATTTTTCTACAGGAAGGCACACAATGATTGCTTTTAGAGTTTTGACAGATATTCTTGTCTCTTAATATTTTAACAAAACATTTTCATTTTAAATACCCCCCACCAAAAAAAATGACAGCTTTTTCAAAGGATACATACCATAAATAATGTTTTATATCATTTCAAATTCCTGTTACAATTTGTTATAGCCTTTTTCTCATAGGTACAATATGAAATGGCATGCTTCGTTTTTTTTAAAAAAAAAAGGGATAACGAGTGTTATAAATAAAGCAAATATTTCTCACAAACTGAATGGTATCTACTAAAGCTTTCATAAATATAATGTTGAGAAAATAACATTATATGTTATGTTTTTCAACCTATCTTACTCATTTTACATGATAAATTTATATGTTAACTAATATTAAGCTGTTTATCCCATTTATGTTTTACATGATAGTTAATTTATTTCTCTTGGTCTACAGTTTATTATACTTTATTTTTGTTCTTATACTTTTGTCTATTTGTCTTGACACATTTTTATTGCATTCCATATTTAAAGTATATTTTTTAATATTTCTCACGTCATTCACCAAAAATCAAGATTAAAATCATTTAATTAATTTAAAATTATTTAAGTAAATAAATATTCAAGTAACATAAGAAGTTGGATACTCTTCCTTGCAGGTAAAATTATATTAATCGTTTAATGTAATGAAATTGTTAAATTTTAAAATCAATACATATATTTATTGACCTAAAACACCGCTTTATCAGTATGAGTGGTATGATTATCAATTCGAGAGAAAATTGATCAAAAATATCTCTCCAATATTTATCAAACTCCATTGTATCAATAGTTTCATAATTTGTTGAGTGTACATTATTAAATCAAAGGAATCCGGATACATATAATATTTTTACATTAAATATTTAGAAACTGAACTGCTGAAAATATTTACTCGGATATCCTGGAAATAAGATGCTTGGTTCCGAGAGTAAAACATGAAATAGAAAACCTTATTTGTTTTCAAACAATTTCAGTTAAACAACAGACCATATGTTAATGTACCATAGAGAGATTAGTAAGTTAGATTTGTAAACAAAACTTAGAAATTAAAGCACAATCATTCATCTTTACTTTAAACAGTGTGACTTTTTTCTACAGTGAAAAAATACTAAATTATAAATTTGAAACAAAAGTATCATTTAAATTAATTACATTTTTTTTATTTCAATATTATAAGAGATTTAAATAACTCCATAAGATATCTTGTAATAATTAGTGGCATGATGAAATCATAATTACTTTCGAGTAGATAAAAACTTCTTCTGATTGCTTCTACGTTTCTCATTTTCCGTAATCATTCCAAAACATATTAATGACAGTCGTTAGCGATTCTTACGTGTAACTTTTCAGTTTTGAAAGATTTGTCGGAAAATGCTAACCAATTTGAGATCTCATTTGAATTATATTTGAGAACACATTACTTTCCTTCCGAGTTCACCGAATTATTTCAATCGTGTAATTTCTCGTTTCTCAAACAGAATTACGTGGAGTGAAAAATGTATATTTTCATCAAGTTCCGTTTGAAGGATATTAAGTCTTTTATTCGAAAATATTTTGAGAGGAATTCAAATTTTCGCAATCACTATCAATATTGCTATTGTATTCTATTTATTGATTTATTTCGGAACTTTCACGTTGTAAATTTGTTTCATGAAACAAAACCCGGATATTATGACAGTGGCAAACTAACTAAGCAAATCTTATTATCTTATTATAATGTTGACTCAAAATTTTAAAAAAAAATTATTTAATTAAAATTAACTCAAAATTGTAAAATCTCTCTAATTTAATTAAGATTTTTTTTCTTCTCATTCGCAATGAACTATTTCGACTCAATTGAGAATTTCCGAGTGAAAAAAGAAACATAGAAAAATCCAGCAATGTTTTTGTTGTTATGCTATTGATATTAGTTTAATTGTTAAATAAGCCCTTAAAAACTTTTAATATTAATAAAAAAATCTCTTAAGAAATGTCAATATAATATTTTTTGAATGCAAAAAGCAATACTATTAAAATATTAATGAAAATATTTTAACATTTTAATAATAATACCAACTAGTATTTCGAAAAGAAAAGAAAACGAAGACATTGAATTCTTTAAGTTCTCCTGAAAAACAATTTTCTGGTGTCATAGGTAAGCGCAGAAGGCTCTTAATGTATGACTTTACATTGTCATGCATTCGACGAAAATTTCAGTTTCTTTTCGTAGAAATGAGATTCCTACGTTAGACAAAGTTCTGAAAGAATTGAACGATGATACCGATATTTTTTCGAAAAACATTCACCGCACTACCTTGTACAGTGTATATTGACAGACATGGGATTTTCCGTTGAAAAAAAAGGAAAAAACAGGCTGTGCTTCTTGATAAACAAGACATCATTTTATGGCGTAGAAATTATTTTCGAAACTTCAGAGAGTTAAAGAAAGAAAATGGGTCAATATATTCTCTGTATGAGACCTGGGTGAATGAAGGACTATCTCAAAGTCGAGTGTAGCAAGACACAGAAATTGCAAGCAGTTATGAAGCTTCCTCTTCTAATTTACCATTAGGTTTACTTGCACCCAAAAGCAAAGGAAGGATATGTTCAGGATGCTGCAGATATTTTTAAAGGAAAAAAATCCCCTGAGGGACTATCATAAATAAATGGATAGTAACCAATTTGAGAAATTGTCTTAAAATGTCATGCTAAAATTAAAACCCAGTAGGATCTATGTGATGGACAATGCCACTTACCATTCTGTGAAGAAAGAGAAAATTCCCTCATATTCATGAGGGGGAAGTGCAATTCAAGAGTGGTAATAAAAAAAGAAAATTATGTAGAACCAAGATATGATAAAAATTGAATTTTTTCAGAGAATCAGTGAAGTAAAAAAATTGTATGATAGTTATAGAGTAGAAGAAATTGCAGAAGCATTTCGCCATAAAGTCTTTAAACTACCCTCTTATCACTACGAGCTCAATCCCAGCTTTTAACAAGTAAAAAGACGTGTTGCTAGGGGAAACAAAACTTTTAAACTTAATCATGTAAAGGATCTTATAATTCAAGGAATAGAGAAGGTCTCTGTACAAAATTGGATGAATTGCATTAATCATGTAACCAAAAAAAGAAAAAGATATATGGGAAAACAATGGACTTGTTGACGAAATGTGGGAAAATCAAAAGTTAATTATATCTGTGAATCATGATTCTAGCTATTCCGAACTATCGAGTACTGCTCAACTGTACATGCATATGTGATGCAAATAATATTGTTGCAATACAAATATTTTTCTCGTTGTCTCTAATATTTATTTAAAAAGTTTGGTTTGGGATTTTAAACTACCTTATTTGTAAAACTATTTGAAATTCCATAAATAGAACTGTTTGAAATTCCATATAATCGATTCTTAATAATGATTCATAAAGCTAATTTGCAGATAAGCTTGGCAATGAATTGGATGAAGATATATAACCATGATAGAAATTTTGTTTTATTAACGAGTGTAATAAAAAATGAGCTTATAGAATTAAAAATACTTATAATGAAACAAATAAAATTTTCGAGTGCATTTATTTTTCTTTCCTCTCCAAATTCGGCGAGTATTATTGCTTATAGTCACCTCTCCCTCTCCCAGCGGAAATCGAGTTTCCATGACAATGGCTGTAATTCGCCCGTCGTAGTTTCTATTGTACTGGCAACAAAGGTGAAACAAAGTATATATATATAACATATGTTACCGACAATATATGAAAAGCCGGTATCGTATAGAATATTAATGCCCGACGTTATATACAATTAACGCTGGGCAATTAGGCATTATATATAACGACCAACGTTGTTCGGCATTGCATGAAATATGACAATTAATGCATATTTTCCCTAGGCATTTTATATTATGATAAATTCTATTTAGACAAAGTATGAAAAAAGGTCCTGATATGTAAATGACGTGCATTCCTTAAAAATGCAAATGTTATTCTGAAAAAATAATGAGAGCGCCATTAAAATTTGTATTCAAAATACGTAAAAGGAAAGTGAAAGTTGAATAAAGCAAAATTTTTGCCTTTCTTATTAAGGGAAACAAAATTTTCAAATAAAAAATAAGAAATTAAAATTAACCTACTTGTTGCTACTTGATAGGCTTGCATGACATTTTGAATTATATGTCATTACATTTTAAACGCAAAGACATTTCATATTTTGGCGCTTCGTTTTAGACATGCATTTGACGAATTATTTGCCGCTTCTACTAGACTGAGCAGTTGTAGCTGATCCAAGAGGAATTTCATAGTCAGGAATATTTTCAATTCTAAGCAAGTTTTTAGGGCATAATGCAAATTTCAATCTAGCATATACTTGTTTTAAAATTCCTTCAGAAGTTCCAAGTCGATAGAAACCATCCTCTATCACACTCATTACAACTGCCAATATATTGAGCCAATCGCCTTGTCGATTTTATAAATAGGAACTTGCACAGTAGTTCCCAAAGAAGTTGTGTTTTTTTTTCCGAATTCCTTTTCATTTTTTTTTTTTTGTTTGGCTTGCATTTCCAGATTGATTTAAAAACTCATTTTGCTATCATTACTATCATTTCAGTTTTGAAACAAAGGAAGCACAAAGTATCCATTTTATCATCATTACTAATATGGCCACAGAAGGTATGAATTTTTACCACACTTTTTGCATGTAAGTGCATCACTCGTTTCCTTTAAACAAAACAGGTATCAGAAACGGAAATCTTTTCGGTTAGCGTGTCTTCATCTTGTTGGTTTAATCCACAAAACATTTTCTGATAGAAAATACTTAATAAGTCATACTTTAGATTTGCAGCTTAAAAGAGCTTCGTATGATGTTCTTTTGATTCCTGAATGAAATTCAGTCCGTCACTTCACAGGTCAGATTTGTTGTCCTTCATCCAAGTACCAAGCATATTTTCAATATCTTGATTAGCTCTTTCGACCCTGCCTACCCTGGCTTTGTGAATGACGAGGCTTCTCATGGACGACCTTCAATACTGGACAAAACTCCTTCTAGCTGGTCACAACATTATTGGAAAATTCCCTACCATTGTCAGACTGTAATATAGATTGCGCTCCAAGCAACGAGAATATGTCTACTAGGTTGTAGGCTACTTCTTCAGCTCTTTTTGGCGATAGAGACTTAAAAATCACAAATTTTGTGAGATGATCGTGATACACCAAAATGAATAAGATTGAAGGTCAAAAATATCTACCTGAGAACGGGAATTAAATTCGGATAAAAAAATCGTAAATTTCATAACAATACCCTATTTAATACCTTTCAGCTTTTTATGGCAAGGCTCACAATGGTGAATGTGCAGCTCAATATCATGACGTGCAACGTTTTTGTATTTGGTTGAAAATTCTTTCAACATTCTGTCACGTCCTCTGGGTCCAATAGCCAAATGATCTGCATAAAGTACGTGAAATAACTCTGAATACGTGACGTAATACTGTATCGCACTGACGCTTCCTTTGACATGGTAAATGAATTTACTTTTATTTTCTACATTCATCACATCATACCGATTCAGCAACCAATAGTCCATGGGTTCCTCCTTAATAGTCATTTTGGTTTTATGTATATCATTTACTTAACTTCTGGTAAGTAGTTTCTGTTAAGAAAATAATGTTTTTTGCAGCATAAATTCAAATTTTGACAATTTATCGTCGAATCGTTGTTTCATGACTGTAGACCATGATTCTTTCTCCAACACCCCAGTTTGCTCCTCCATTTTCACGAAGCACAGTAAAAAACTTATTTTTTGTTCAACAACTTTAAGTAAAATGCGCATTTTGACACTCCCGAACAAATCGCAAAGTGCAACTGACAAATTCTAAGTCTGAGACACGAGTTAAAAGACACGTGCCTTGTCCCGTGGTATTCGAAATGAATCGGGGATGTATTCCATACTTTGCCGGTTTCTCATTCGTCATTCTGTAGGATGCCTAAGAAATATGGAATATATTAATTGTTTCATACATTGCCAGCTAGTTTAAGGCATTACATTCAATGCCTAGGCATTTTATAGAATACCGGATTTCAAACTTTGCCGGTAACGTGTTGTGTGTATGTGTGTAGAATATTTTTTTGATATTATCTATATTTTTATATCTATATTTTTTCTATAATTTTTACTGCTATATTTATACGATAAGTAAATATTGAAAAATAATTTTTATTTCTAACATCTTTAAGTCAATCAATCGTATTCTTACTTTGGAGGTTAATTTTTTCCTTTTTGTAAAATAATAGAGACGTATTGGTGAGAAGTTACGCTGCTAGAAATTGTTGGAGTTTGGTATTTGTTGTTATCTTATTTTAAATAGCATTGTGTTCACTGTATTTTAGAAGATATAAAAAATTTCAGTCTACTTATGTGTGTTTTTAGTATTTAATTTGTTCCTTTATTTAGTAATGTGATGACGAGTTGGTAGAAAGTTATTTGTTTTCCATTATGTTTCAGGTAATACTTTTCCTTAGAGTTATTATTACTCTTTTTACGATAAAATTATGAATAGGTGCAAGCATATTTTAGATGATAATTTACCATTCATTGAATTTTCAATTTTTGATTTTATACCGTCCTGTTATAATGCAGTTCATTATATTTTGAGATGCTTAGACCTATAATCCCGATTTAAACACATATTATTCTATTCCAAAATATGGAATAGTATTAATTACATTAGCTCAATTTTTCTAAATTTTTGCCTTTTTCTAACTTTGTTTTGATTTAAATAGGATCTTTTCTTAAATAGTATGCAAGGATTAATTAGTGGTTTTGTATATTAAATTAATCTATTATTTAATGTATTTGAATAAATGTTTGGCTTATTTTCAGAAAAAATTTCATTTGATAATATTTGTAATTTCAATTTTGGTTATTTTTAACTCCATTGTTTTTGTCTTTAATAATTTTAAAATATATTTTTCTTACATAATCTGTTCAAACACACACACACACACACACACACACACACATATATATATATATATATATATATATATATATATATAATGCAATGTTTATTTTGATTTGATATAAAATACTTTTTCTTCAAAGCTTATAGTTCTTCATTATATTAATTTAAATATTAAATTTGTCTCTGCTTGAACTAAATTATGTTTAAACTGGAAAACAACAATAATATATGAACGAATATTTTAAGTGATTATCACATTTAAAATAAATTTCAGATATGTAATAGGATATGACAAACAAATGTTTTTTTTTGTTTTATGATATGAATTGAAATTATTTAATTACTCTTATACCATATAGACATGATTATGATTTTTCCTTCAAAGCCTTGAGTCAAAATTCAAGATAGAGCAAATAGAGGGTGCACGAAATGGAATAGATGATAAAAAAGGGCTTTGAAATGGAAGAATAGAAGTTCAATAAAAATCCCTTAAAATGAAATGGAGATAGAAAATTTAATATTCTATCTCTACCCAGAGTATTTCATTTCACTACACTTTACACCTTCAATGGAAAACTTTGCATATTGATCTGGAAGAAATTATTTTTTATGTAACAAAGGATTTCAAATTTAGTTGATTACGAATCGAGTTAATATTTTCCTACACCCAGATGCCAATTAATTTTTCATACCATATGAACTCTGAATGGGGTTAAAGTATCGAGAAATATACAAACGAAATTTAATATAAAAGTTTTTCCGCTAAAATCTACCATAATATTGATATTTTTAGTTAAATATTAATGCATAATATATAATTTCTGAATCAATTGTATAAATTTCAGGAGTAATATCAGGAGTAAATTTCAGGAGTAATATCAGGAGTAAATTTCAGGAGTATAAATGTATAAATTTCATGAGTATAAATTTCAGGAGTAAGTTTCAAATTCATACACAAATTAGGAATCACGTTAATTAAAAGGTGAAAAGAAGGCAGAGCGCAGAAGAACAATCTACAATTTAAAATAATTTTCATTGTAATAGATAGACCGATATTCCCTAAAATTAAAAGTAAATGACGCAGAAATATGTTAACATTGTTCGCGATATTTGTCATCAATATAATTTTAAGATTTCTCTGATTCAAATTGAATTTTCCTATGATTTATTATTTACTATATAAAATTTATTTCGTATATCATATACATCGTACTTTTAGACAAGTTTTCTATTAAACAAATTTTTAAATCAGTGATCAGTCAATATATCGGAAAAAGAAAAACTAAACATTGAAAAAACTGTATTGTTAAACGAGTCCCCAGACGCCATGATTTATCTCAAAGTCTTCAGTAAATTTATTCAGATTTTACATAATGACTATTTATTCCAAGAATTGTGTCCACATTTTCAATTTTAGAACGACAAGTTACATTTCGACTGTTTAAAGATACATGGAAGATACATCCACAGGAAATCCCATAAGAAAACAGTAGAACAAAGAAATTGTACCTTAACAATGATGAAAGATGTTGGCAAATGAAGATTGCAGCTTCAACTGGCTAATAGTAAACTCTTTTATTTTTCTCACTCTTTCTCTGTTATCCTCAATTTATCGATCTCGGAGAAATTGGCTAGAATTACGCATAGCAATAAGAAACGTAAGTGTGTTTGCCGACACGCGTGAGACGAAAGACAAAAAGGAGAAATAGAGAAAAGGGCTGAACAACAATAGTATTTCTTTTCTTGTCGAAGTAATCGAATAATTCATTATTACTATTAAGGGATAAAATATGTCAATTGTTGATGCTTAATAAATAAGGAAATGTAATAAACTTTCAAAGCTTTTTGGAGTAAATTGATCCCGGGTGGACATATCACCGATAATTAATACTCCGTATGTTTCCGTGTATTAGCCGAGAACAGTGGGCTAACGACGATGAAGGGGATGTGGGAGATGTAAACCCTTATCCCCTGACGAGGATTACTATATACTTAAACTTTAAAACTGAAACATTTTTATACTGTAATATTTTTGTTTTTTCAAAAAAAAATATTAAGATTAGAAATCCTATTCCCCACATTCATTTCACCTTAGAACATTCTTTTCACCTTAAAAATAAACAATAAAATTTGAAACTCATTTTGAGTTAAAAGTTGAAGAAGGATATCCTCCTCCCCCTGAATCCTGTGAAAGATCTCTCGCTACGTCCCTAGCGTTAATTTTTAGAACTTTTTGTACGCTAATTACGAGAGTCGGCTTTCATACCGATTGGCTAGTTCGCGAAAGAAAAGAGTGACAACTTTTCTGCTAGTAGCACACAAGTGATAAATCACCAAATATAGTATGTTTTTATCTCTTTAGTTTAAATGTTTTAAGTTTATAAGGAAAATATTTCTAAATTATATAATCCTTATTCTTATGAAAATGTATTGTTATATATTTGAAAGTATGTATATTTAACTGGTTTGATGAGTCTTCGCCAAAAAGAAAATTCTGCTGTTGGTGAAATTTGCACCCAGTTAAATCGAAAAGTACTAAACCGCGCAATAGAAAATAATAAAAGAATACCGTAGATAATGCGGGAATAAAACTAACAATAAAAAGGAATATTACTTTATTCATCTAATTTACATTTTAGTTGTTTTGGAGGCAAGCTTTATTCAAGAAATTAGACTAGATAAAATTCTCAAAATGTTTTAATGCGTTAACTGTTAAATATATTCGATTTTGTGTGTATTTATGTTTAAATATATAGGTTGTACCGTTCAGGAGTACCTTATTTGAATGTGTCAATGTGCGAAATTATATGCATGTAAACAAAAAAACCGGGACATCATACGAAAGAATAACTCACCAAATTCAATAAGAAATTTTAATACGTTTTTAAATGTTTTCCATTACCAGCACGGAGAATATCTAGCCTTTGGTCAAATGCAAGCCAAACGTTGTGTAGAATTGCAGGGGTTATTGATGCAATTTCTGCCTGCTGTGGTAGTTCTGTTTTTCTGTTCGTTTACAGAATTGTCTTTTGTGGCAAATAAAACTTTTTTTCCTTTGACGTATCCCAATAAAACAAGTAAGGGGAGTAATACCTGATGAACGAGGGAGGTATGGTATTAGTTCATCTCATCCAATCCACCTGCTTTGAAAAGTGACATAAGGCTCCCGTCTACCCGCCATTTTGATTTTGTTTTCAGGATGTTAAACCTATGGAATTTCGAATTGTATTCTCATACCTTTACTATTTTATATACTTGAATGCAATAAAGTGCATCTCAAAGAGCAAAAAATAATGGATGAATTACTCTTAGCCTCCGATTCTTAAAAATATTTAAAAATATTTTTAAAAACAGGAAAACTCGCAAACGGATCATTAAAATAGAGATAAAAATATTTTTAAAAATCGGAAGAAAAAAGTAACTCCACAGAAACATTTATTGTTTTTTTCTCTTTCAGATGCACTTGATTGCATTCAAATAGGTCATATAGTAAAGAAGTGAGAATTAAAGTAGAAATTCCATACGATTAACATTGCGTCCACGAAATCAAAATGGCGAGTAGACGGGAGCCTTAACTCTTCTTTGACGAATAAAATTCAGTGAAGTGGGGCACCATCGTGTTGAAAAAAGGATGTATGGATCAAAATGATAAATTTTAGCGATGCGATGTATTTTGATCAAAGTAGCTTAATCTATTTCTATGTTGTCGTATGTTTACTTTAATAGATACGATAGATGTAATTAAACAGTCAAAAATAAGTTTCATTACTTCTGTAATTAGTTTCTAATAAAGCATAAAATTTTAAGAGAAAATAGTCTTGCATTACATAATATAGCCAAATTTATAGCTTGTAAAATTGAAACACTTAAAAACTATGAGTAACCTAACCCTAAACTGTGGATTCAATGCGAGAGTTTTCTTTATATGTTAAAAAATCAGAATAAATTAATGTCATCTCAATAATAAAGTGCAATAAAGTGTAACAGAAGAGTCTCACTTGCAACCAAACTTGAAGTCAAACAATCAACTCAATCATTGATTTTTGACTTGAAATCAAACAATCAACTCAATCATTGATTTTTGACTTGAAGTCAAACAATCAATCTTTCAATGCAGAAACTAAACAAGAAAACTACTTAATTGTTTCAGATGTCTTAAGTTTTATAGGCTACTTGAATGTAAAAGACGCACAATATAATATACATCCATATGGTTATACTGAGAATTAGAAAATTGAAACATTGAATTTTTTAAAAATTTGGTCATCTTATTTGTATCTAGATTTCTATAAACCTCGTAGAAATTGTGTTTCAAAAAAGTTATCGAAGGAGAAAAAAAAATTGTAACATTTTTAATCAGCTACGTATTCAGAAGACAATTTTTACAACGTTTTTCTGAATTTCACTTGGTGTGTGTGTGTGTCATAAAATTTTCGATCGTTAATTTAACCAACTTCCCATCAAGCTAGAGCTTTAAAATTTTGGAATCGTTCGTACTCACCTAACAATGCAATATTTAGACATTTGTGAAAAGTTTTAATTAATATTTTCTTTAATAATGCAGTTTAGCCCAATCACTTGGCGCGATTTCAAAAATTTGCACCAAACTTGGCTGCTTTTTTTTGTGTGTGTGTGTGTTCAACGTTAAGTCCATAAAATGGAACAGGGTAGCCACATTTAGCAAACTATCGCCAAGTAATTCTTGTCGCCAAGGGTGATTGGGTAAAAATAAATTAATTTTAGTTAGTTTTAACGTTTTTATGTATTTCACTTGGTGTGTATCTGTCTGTGTGTGTATCACTGTGCCATCAAGTTTTCTATCGTTAATTTAACCTACTTCCCATCAAGCTAGAGCTCTGAAATTTTGGGAACTGTTCTTACTTTCCTAACAATGCAATATTTAGATATTTGCGTCCAGTTTTAACTAATATTTCAATAATTTTTTTAATAAACTTTGCCGCCATATAAACGTTTTTAAAAACGTTGTTTTTAAAAACGTTGGTTTTTAATTCGAATTATTTCATAAATGTAATTGTTTTATAACTTTGCAAATTTAAGATTATTTTTAAGGTTAATAAATGTAATCGAAATTATTTCAATCGGTCACTTTGAAATGAGGTCACCTCCAATTCTTTTCAGAAATTGATTTTTTGTTAGTTTGGAAAACCTTACAACATGGACTACTTGCAAATCTAACTTTTACTAATATCTCGGGGTTTTTTTCTGACTTTATATTTACGTTATCAACTGCTTTCCAACCACATCAAACATGGTAACGCAAATTAGTTAAACTTAAGAAGTGAAGCGAATAGATATAATTAAGTCATATGGAAGTGACAAGGAAAGGTATCAGTAATTAATATAATGCTGTAGTAAAAAGATAGCAGGAGTTTAATGCCTTTGAGTAATGTATGATAGTTGATAGTTAATTGCATGCCTGTGTGATATATAGGGACAAGGATCCGACGCTGTTCGATCGAAGTTTTCTCTCCATTGTGGATTTACTCACACTGAATCCGAATATGCATTTAAAAATAATCTCTGATAAATGAAATTTAATAGTGTCCTCATTGAGAGACAGTGCACTAGTAGAGAGCATTCTCTTTTTTCTGAAGAAGCAATAAATAAAGCTTTGAAATGTTATTAACTACATTTTTTAGCTGCTTTTGTGGAGCTAATTTAATTAATTTACCTGTGTTTAGAATAAAGTTAAAAACATTAGATTTGCGATTAAATTAACATTTAAAATAGCAAACGGATACGCCAAAACCTTTAGTAAAGAGTCATGAATTCCATTAAAATATTTCATATTTCTAACCTTACAGCACTTTTAGATAAATCTCATTTTTAGTGTTCATTTTTAAAGAGTCATCTCTTCATGTGTACCATATATGCATTTATTAACTCTCATAGACTCACTGCACTTATATACAGAACTATAAGGTAGGTTTAATTACTCTTATAAATCAATCAATTATAAAGAGTTCTTCATTGAAATAATAAATGAGGACAATACAACTACAACACGCCGATGTAACGTTTGAACAACTATAGCTTTCTCTCTCACATACCTTACTTGTTATTTAGCAAATTAGTAAGATTTTCCAGTAAATTACTATAAATAATACTTATATTATTTATAAGTAATATAAGTATTATTTATAGTAATTTCTTATTTAAAGTTCATAACAATAAATGTCTTGGTAAATTGAAATGGAATTTGTCTTTCACCAATCCATATTCCTTTTGAAAAAGAATCATTTCAGCATAGGAAAAATATTTTTTATGGGAATCATGTTCGACCACAAATAATTATACACGCATTTTTACATAATGTGTAATCACTTTAATGATATAAAATTACTGATTTAAATTTTCTACAAATATTACGGAATGAACTTTTTTTATTCTACTGCAAAATATGCAAAGGTGGAATTGTCACCTTTTCAATAAGATCGATTAATTTGCAAAACTTCTGAATTTTCGAAGAGTCTTAAACACACTTTCGAATATTTAACTCTTTGAAAGAAAAATTATGACAAAATACAAACAAAGTTTTCGAAATTAAAGCATTTTTAAAATGTCTTCGAAAAAAATATTACTGTAGTGTTTTTGTAATTTAATAAACATTAAGTACATATTCAAATATTCCTTTAAAATATAAATACAAGTATAACTTTAAAACACAAATGCGAGTATTACTTTAAAATATAGATACTAGTATTTCATGCCCTTGATATAAATTTAAACAACTTCTCTTTATAAAATAGTTATCGTATGTTCAATATCATAGATAAATTTCAATATCCATTCAATACGTTCAACAAAGGATTATGGTATGTTAAAGATAGATATATTGCACTATCCAATTAAATTTGAATTTTTTCCTCCATAAAAAACTCTGGGCTTAGTTTACATACTTTGAATTCACTTAACTTTGAACCCAGAGCTTCCGAAATACTGCATTTTCCTATTCACACGAAATACAATCAATCGAGATGAATTCATTGAATTTTAATATTTTCGCAACATAACTTTATGTTAAAATTTTCTTAAATATTTCTGTGATTTTAAGATCGGTTGAAACAAATATTTTTGCATAAACCCTTATGCTATGCATTCTGATATTATGTTTTTACTCTAGAAAATATATCATAATTTCTCTTAGTAAATCTCTTAGAATCTTATTTGAGCATTCGCTGTGTAAAGAAACTTATAAAATAGAACGAAATTAAATCGAAATCTGAATTTTCACAAAAGAAATTATCATCAACTATAAATTAAATAAACTACTATTAAATATAACGAAACCTTTTATTTAATACCATGAACCGGAAACTAATGTAAAAAATTGCATTAAACTTATGTGAATATAAAATAGAAAAATTTACCTATTTATTATGAAGAGGATTTTTTATCCGAGTTATTGAAAAATCATTTTTTATTTGCAATTCTAGTTTTGTTCGAAGTCTTATTTAATATGTTTTTTCTTTCACTTAAAATTTACTTTAAAAATGCTTTATTAACTTATTTCGTACAGAAATTTTAATTTAAAAATCACTGGAAAACTGAAGTAATTACACCATTTAATTTATCAATAAAAGTAAAATTATATTAATAAAAGTTAATTTGAAAACATTTTTGGAAACTTTCCAATATATTTTTGAACATACAAAAAAATTTGAAGAAAAATTTCCGTTACTTCTCTACTAGAAAATTTTTCAGACTTTTCGCGTTTTGAATGTTATAATTTAAAATTTAACATCCAACAAAATTACATTTCAGAATTCAAACATTTTGTTTTTATAGTCTTCTAAGGTAGACAATAAAATGCATAAAAGTTCATAATAAATATGTGATCGGTCTATTTTTAAAGGAAGTTATTATTGTCATCTTGAAGTAGACGATATTTGAAACGTACTACGGAGCTTTGAAAAGTCTCAACTTTAATAAATTCTAGAACAGCAGTAGACAGAAATGAAACCAATATCTTGAAAGGAAACATCCGCCCACATGCAGATGATGGAAATTCTGTTCCATTTCTGTTAAAGTTATCAGATTCATAATATTATACTCTTTTATAAATAACCAGGGATTCTTTAGTAAAGAAAAGGAAATATTTATAAATTCTCAAAAAATGAAAAATAATCTGAATTTATGATTAATATTACAAAATGAAACATAATATCCCGTAGAATCATTCGCAAAGTTCTTTACAAATTAATTAAATAAACATTTCACACACACATGCACTACTTTTTCAGTAGGTTAGTTATTGAAGTAGATAAACTAATACCTAAAAGCCATTTGAAATTTTTCTTACAATGATAATTTATACAATTAAGTAAAGGTTAAGCAGCATTTCTGTGTTTAAATAGTAACTAAATCAGAAGGGTTGTATGTAAAATGCAACATTTATAAATTTTCAAACTTCATATTTTATAACAAAAAAAAATTATTATTAGTATTACATGTTCCCGTTTGAGTTTAAAAAAAAAGTTTAGAAAAGATTTTTACTTGATTTATTTAGTATATAAAATAGGAAATGCCTACTTATTCATAAAGCAATGTTCGTGCTTGTTTTCATCAGTAATAAAATTAATTTTCTAAACTGTATTAGAATAACGAAAAAATTATTTTTGCCTTCTTATCAGACTAATGTTAATGTGAAAAAAATTCATTTTTTTACATATCGACTAATGTATATGTAGTCAGGTTTCAAAGAAATAATTGAAAATTGAATCACAGATTAAGTTTTGTAGTCAGTTGGGAAACTACCATTTTAATTCATAGATCTTCCAATTAATTTTTCTAAATCGAATTCCTTTACTACGCGTACATGTTTTGGGGCCAAACGATTTTCATATTGCAGTGAATAGCCATTTATATCCTATTTCTTTTTTTTAACTAATTCTTTTAATTCCATACGTAATTTGTGTAACATTTGAATTTGTGGAACTGTTCTGTGTTAAAAGTCCCGTCTACTCGCCATTTTGATTCCGTAGACGTAATGTTAATCTTATGGAATTTCGACTTTAATTCTCACATCTTTACTGTTTGATCTATAAAGTACATCGAGTGTTTACATCACACAACATCGGGTGTTTTAGATTAATATGTAATTTATAGCTTCCTAAAAGGAACAATGTATTTACTTATTGGTGTAAAACTAGAAATAAAGTTGATTTTTTAAGAAGTTAATGATTCTGTTTCATTGAAAAGATCAATTTTAATTTACTTTTCCTTGTCATGAAATTTAAGAAGGAAAATGAAAACACGGGATATTCAATTTAAAGTTATACTTATAACAGACATAAAAAATGAACATTGTCAAAGAAAGGAAATTTAAAAGACATAAAATACACTGAAAAATATCCCTTAAAAGTGAAAAAAAACTAAAAGCGAAAAAGAAATATGCAAATTACTTTGTAGAGAAATTTTTTCAAAAAAAAAAACCAAAAAAAGCTTCTTGAGCTTAACTAATTATGAAAAATAGGAACTCAAGCATTAAAAAATTTCTTTACACTCTTTTTAAATTTTTTTCTCTGTCCCAAATTAAAACATTTTGTATCTTGTTCTTAACCTGGTTCCTTTTTTACTTCTGTTTTACCCTGTAAAATGAAATTAACCTGGAAGAAAAGAGTATTGTAAAGTTTCTGAGCATTATGTGCGTCGCCATTATTATTTCTCTGATTTTTTTGTCATCAATGTTTCATTCTATATATAAAACTTGATTTTATTTCTGTACAAAAAAAATACATGACATTTATTTTTTTTGATACAATTTATATTTTATGTATCAGAGCAACGCTTTATAAATTTTACTTGTTCCTCAACTTGTACATTTATCCAATTTTAAATATATAGGAAAACAGCTCACAATTAATAAGTCAATAATAAATGTTAATGCGTGTAAATCAAATGTAATGTTCTCTCATTGCTATCATACTTATCCTTTCTGTATTTTACTTAAATTTAATAAATACCTTGATTAAAAACTCTCTGAAAATGAGAAAAGAAAATAAGCACTTAACTTATAAATGAAAATAAGGCAATGTTATTTACAAGAGAACAAAGATTAACTAACTAAAATAAAATAGCTTTGCTTAAATATTGTTTACTGGGAATTTAAGACACACATACATACTTTATAGAGTAAGAAACATAATAACAACAGAATGGTCATTTGGCTGATTTTGATGTTAGAATAAAAGAATCTCATTTCAGATTTCCCTCCGCTGCATTTTCAGAGTTTCGATGTGGGTCTCTGTGCACCTGTGCGTTTGTGTATGTCCTGTATATTTTCTCTGCAGATAAGAGAACAACTTGGCATTAATAGGGGAGTCACGTAATGTGATGGCGTTAAGCATTGGCCTTACTCCCCATTTGGCCATTAAACGTGCTCTGACCCTCAAGCATTGAGCACATACCAGTGGGATACACTGCAACATACAAACAGGAACAAAAAAATAAGATGATTGACATAAATTAATAGATGGTGAGAAAAAAAATAAGATCAGATATGTAATAGATGATGACCACAATTTGATACTCTCTTAGGAAGTTGAAGTCACATTAGGTCCATCACGAGTTCTAATTTTTTTGAACATCAAAACGCCCATGGGGATTTGCTCGGATGATTGTCTATGGTCCAAGATATCGAGGTCGTAGTTCGAGTTCAGTTCCAAATTATGTTCACTGGATAGCAAAAAAATCATAATTTGGTATTAGTGCTGAAGGCATTATGGGATGCCGAAGCATACAAATGATTCAAGCACTTGATAGAGGTTCAAATTTATTAAGTTCGTCGCCAATAGCCCTCGTGTTGCTTCAAGTACAACGTTAATAAAATCAACCAAACTTATCGAATAATTCAGATTAGTAATTGCAAGTAGTCCAGGACAATTTAGTTTTTATAAAATATTTATCTTATCAATACAGTAATGTGTATACGGCGGGTAGTGCCAAATTAATGTGGACAGTCACATACTTTTATAATTAAACCTTTTAAATAAATTTGACTATAATATAAGAGATTCAGGACTATATTTTTTATGCAAATTGATTTTTTTTTCATACCAAATTTTTACTTCTTTTTAATAATAGGCATCGATTTGAGTGAAACAATAAGGTTTTTGACTTCAATATTTAGCTTTATAGAAATGTGATTACCTGGTTGTGGGATCTCACTCCAACCATGCTATTAGTTCGACATGCTATCTTCGCATCAGGAACCTCTTTCAATAGTTAGCCAATAAGAATATCTCCTTACTAGAAATCTTAACTTTCCCCAGAATATTCTCATTTTCTTGTTCTGCTGTTATGAGTAAATCTGCAGATCTTTCTCTACGGAGAATATCCGAGATAAAATCATTCATCTTGATGACCGATCATTGGTAAAGGAAGATAGATATTCCAGGTGTTTCCGAATCATTTTCTAACCAAAAAAAGGCTCATTTGGATCAAAATGAAATGTTTTTCTCCAAAGTGAAAAAGGAATTGAGGCATGGAAAGAGGATGATCACGCATCGTTCTAATATAATAATCAAAAACATTTGTTTGAAAAAAAAATGCACAAGATTAACCCACATGACTCAAGAAACTGAGTTCGCTATTCGGAAAAAGATCTTTCTATAGATGGCATAGAAAAATCTTTACTTCATCGTCTTGTAAGAAAACAAAGCTTAAGGAGGGAAAATTCGTGTATTAATTACCAGATTGATTTTCTTAAATATTTTTGTTAAAGAAAACAGGAATATTCCTTTCAGCTGATATGTACAAGATATTTTTATTTAAGTATTACAACTCATTAAAAATATTTATGCTTGGTCGCCAGATTGTTAACTTTCAAAATTAAATTCATGTGAGGAAATTTAATGTACTGTGTTCAGTATTGTTGAATTTTAATTTCTTTTAAGATTTATAAGACATGTAAAAATTACGTACAGCAATATTTAAAGAATTTAATTGCTGTTTTATAAATTAAGTATTTAAAATTAAAAATACCTAATATTCAAATATAAGCTTTGTTCTAATTTGATTCAAATTTATTTCAGTTTGCTATTTCATTTACTAAATTCTTCTTTCTGGGAAAGCTAATTTGTTCATCACTCAAAATTATACATAAAAATTGGTCCTATTAAAAAAAAACATTTTATCCTTCTATCTGAACATATCCGTTTTTCAATTCACTCGAGTAAATATAATGGGCATACCAGTTAATATATATAAAAGCACAATGGTAAATAACAACTTTTTAAATACTTTTAGCATTGTAGAATAAACAATAAAATGTACTTATTACAGAGATTCAGCCCCATTTGATTACTTCTTATTAATTTACTCCCTTAAAAATTATGTTTTCGCATGAAATATAGTGTTATGACTCAAGATAATAATTGTTAAAGACAACTTGGCCATAATTAATTCTAAAATTTTTAATTTATTAAATCTTTTCTGGAAAAATTCAAAATTTTCCTACTTCTTTATTAGCTAGTATTTAAATGTGAAACTATTGTAATATTTTCAAGGATATCTTAAATACTTTTAAAGATAGATTAAAAAATAACTTATAAAGAAACTTCTGAAGAAAAATATAAAATATCGATATGTACGCTATATATAAAATTTACAAAAATCTTTGATATCCACTCACAGTATAGCTTTTTTTTAAAAAAAAAGTCAAATAATCAGTTATTGAAAAATGAATTACTAATTTTTTAGTATATTCTATGTAAAGCACAGTAAGAAATGAAAATGATTGGTAATTATATGTGGTAGGAGCCACATTTTAAATACATTGTTGTATTTAAAAGACAAACTGAGATAAATCATTTCAAAATTTATAGCTCTGAAAAAAATAAAAATTGTTATATCCTTCAATTAAAATGCTCTTTTAAAATTTGAACAATATATATTTTTTCTTTGAATGCATCTTGTTTTCATCTTATTTCAATACGTGTTTTAAATATTTAGTTGCTTTCTTCAGCTAAGTAATTTCTTCCAAACAACACGAAAAATGAAGAAAAATGATTAAAATAAATATATGTAATAATAAAAATATAACCATTACTGTTTTTTTCTCTTTCAAATAATATCAAAAACTTATAATTGAAATTAAATGAAAATATATGAGGAATAAGAACAGAAATTATTAAATTATTTATATAAAATACATATAGAATTAAATTGTTGAATATTCTGCAAACAAAAAAAAAAGATTTTAACAAATTGCTCGTAACAAAAATTGTGGTCACTAAGATAAACAATTAAATACTACAGACAAGACTGACATAAAAGTTCTGGTTTCATTTTTTTTTTTTTTTTTTTTTTTGGAAAAAAAAATATTTAATTCAAAGAACACATTTAGTCACCAAAAGTGCTAATATTTAAAATAAACATTAAATAAATGATTTAAATATTAGAATTAAAGCAGATGATAAAATAGTAAATCTGACAATAATATTCTTTTCCGATTTTAAAATTAAAGCAAATGATAAACTATTATATTGAATATAATTTTCGCTAATTATAATTATTGCTGCCATAAAATGAAAATAAACAAGACATGTGCATTTCATACTCTGTTTTAGTAAGTGGTCAGTGAAACCATTTTGTCATTGTGTGAAACAATAGCCCCTGTAGTGTCTAATTAATTTTCGAAAAGCTGTAGATTAAAAATCAGTCTGAAATTACTGACATTTTTATTTTAATGTGAAACGAATGCCCACTGGAAGCATTTAGCTTGGGAAAGAACTGTTTCTGACTGGAACTCCATATTCTTGGCCTCAGCTAAAGCTTTGTGAACTAAAAAGTTTTTTCCAACCATTTATCAACGGTTAAAATGTAAAAAATTTGTAACTGATTTTAAGTTATCCCAGATTCTAACAGGACATGGAAATTTTAAGAGCTATTTATCTAGGTTTAACTTAATTGGTAATGATATTTGTTCTTGTGGTCTGGACGCTGAAACCACAAATCATGTCTTGTTGTATTGTAATCTATATTTTTGTTAAAGAGAAAATTTTAAAAAGGAGTTAAAACGCTTAGGTATTTCCTGGCCACCTATTTTGTCCTTGTTGGTCAATTGTTCTGAAAGTCTTAATGTCTTGAGAAAATTTGTTTACTGTATAGATTTTTAAAATTTATAGTTACCTTCCTTTCTTTTTACTTATATATTTCCTCCCCTCCTTTATTTATATTTGTCTGTTTTGTGTTTTTTCCCCCTCTTAATTATGTTTTTTTTTTTTATTTCTATAATTATTATTGTAAAATGTTGCTACCACTTACGTTTGTAAGCCTCATGTTATGCAATGTGGAGCATGAGGAGTTTTGCAAATAAATTTATTTAAAAAAAAAAATGTGAAACGAAATATGGTAGTAAAACAGGAGACAGTTTTTAATCGATATATATTTATTATATATCTTGGACAATAAAAACACATATTAAGATACATAGTTGAGTATGTAAATATAACAACATAAAAAACAATTAACACAAACATAAAGGACGAGGACAATAACACAAAAACGCATTTTTTTTTTTTTTTACATTTTTCGAGCAATGTAAATTACATTATATAAGACATCAAATTACACTAAAATTACTTTAGACTAAAGTACAAACATATAAATAAATATTTTTTTAACTTTACATAATTTTTTTAATTTATAAGTAGTTTTACTGCGTTAGGTTTTTTTATTTTATTTATATTTTTGTAATTTACAACCATTTTTTGTTTTAGTTCATTTTAGTATTTTAAAAATTTATTTTTAATTTTATTTTATATTTTAAATTTTTATTTTATTATTTATTACTTTTTATTTTTTTTGATGTTTATTATAATTGCTAGTTTATACAAAAATTTACTCGCGCCATTTTTTTTTTTCTTTTTTTTTTGGGGAAATTTTTTTTTTTTTTTTTTTTTTTTTGAACTTGTTGTTGTTTTTTTTTTTTTTGGTTTTTTTTTTTTTTTTGCTTTCGTTTTAAATGTCAATTTTTTTCCCCAGCTTCTTTCCCATGTGAATTTGGATGTTTTTTCTTTAGTTTTCTTTCTCTCTTGTTCTTTTTTTCCTTCATTATGTTTAATTTAGATAATAATCTTCAGCATATTTTGATTTTTTTTTATCTTTTTTATTTTTATTTTAATAATGTTTTCCTCAGTTTTTGCCATGCCTTTTTCTTTCTTCGCACATCAATTTGGAGATCAAGTCGTTCAAATGTTGTTCTTCTGTACCTGCAATCCAAATATTTTTTTTCTCCGTGATCTTCTTATCCTCCTGTGCAGCGATACCTATGGTACTGGATCTTGGGTCGTCTTTTGGTGTTATTTCGTTTGTAGATGTTATGAATTGATCCAGCAGAAGTATAAAGAATGGTAAAGAGACGATCTCATAGGTATTGAAAATCACAAGTCTCAATACACACCACACCCAAGCGAGCAAAATTGCCTTTTCTATTCCTGCTGTCTCCATTTTTAAGAAAAAATTTCAAATATTGAAAAAAAATTAAAGATTAGAAAGATTTTTTTAGAGTGAAATGAGCCAAAAAATGAAAATAAAATTGTTCAGATGAAATATTGAGATAATTCAGGGAGTAGAGTTCTAGCAAACGTTTTTTTCTCAAATGTAAATTACATTCTGAATTTGAATCGTTGTTGTAAAGAGAAACAATGATCATTTTAAACAGTAATAAGAGACTTTACAAAGTATTTTTGTTTATTGATTCTTACAATATATTGTTGTAATGGTACAACTGCTTACGAATCCTGATTGTTTGAGTTCACTCCTTTGTTGTTTCAAAATATGCGGAACACTATCCCTTTTTTTCTATACATTAACGGTGCAAAATAGCAATGTAGTATGCTATTAATGTCCTTTGCTTCTGTAGAATTCCATTTTGTTTGCCGTGATAGTCTGTGAGTCATGGTCGAGAATTCACGGCCGTCGTTGTTTCCATTGGTACGTGGGCTCTAGCCTGAAGCCATTGTTGATCAATTATGTTGTGGGACTAATACACGTTAATATGTTGAGGTTTTATGTCCTCCCATTGACGTGGTTTGGAAGTTTGGAGAAAGATGTGCCATCTCATGAGTCATTCTTTACTCTTAACTAAATGTTCAAAAATATGAAATCACTCGCAAATTGACTTCGTAATACTTTCAAGTGCGATATTAATGAACAGTCATTAAATCAATTGGTGATCGAAAATGGAATGGGCCAAAATGCTTTATAACCCTTTGAGGGTCGGTATATAAAAAACATTAAACTTTTGCTAAACGTCACCTGATATGCATTAATAATGTTAAAAGGTCTCAATATCAATCGGTAAAATTAATTTTTATGTATTTCCTAATTTTCAAGACCCGGCATATAATATAATAAAATATACCGGGACATAAATATACCGGGAAATAAAAAGACATATTTGAACACTCGCAGGTTCATATTTCTTCGAAGAAATAATGGATGCTTTCATAAAAAAAATATATTGTTTTACTTAATTTGGGAAATATTAGGACCAAAAACACTTTTGAAAAGATTAGAACTTTATGATGTATTTCTTATTTCTAAGAGTATTAATTTGAATGAAAATATGTCAATTATTTTAAATATAGCTTTTTTATACATATATGATTTTCATAGTTTAATGATAAAACTATATTAAAAATTTAATTAACCAAATTTAGTTGAAATGCATATACAATTTTATTTAAAATAAAACATATTTTATGTAATAAATCCTGTTATTAATAAATCATATAATATCATATAAAAGCGTTGCTGCTCTACTTTTCTTTAAAACTGTTTCAAGAAATAATAGGGTTTATAGAAACGGAAATTAAGTATCAATTTTTATATTCAACACTTCCATAATTAACTGATACTTCATGAAATCATGCTATATCATATTTTATGAAATGATATTGCTAAAAAAAAATTTGTCATTTTTTTTAATAGTTGTTGGAAATACAGAAATTTTTTTTAATATTCCATACATGATTTTCATTTTGATATAATTCTATTTTATTTAAATAAAAGCATCTCATCAAATGTAACATGCATGTATTATATCAATAAGACTTACTACTTTCTATTTTAATGGAAATGTCATATTCTTAAATGAATAAATACTTCATTGGAATGAATATATTATATGTTTTCTTATCTCATATTTCCTTTTCTGCTTAATTATTAAAAGTAAACAATTGTTGCGTGCCCCCTCCTTCCCTGGTCATAGAACAAAGGAGTTTCGAATGATCTTTCTCGATCTCTTTGAAAGACACCCGAAAAGGTTCATTGTACCCTCATTAATTATCAATTTCGATATTCAACGCTTCCATGATTAACTGCTTAAAAATTTCTTATGTCATTTTCCAGTAGTGTTTGGAAACATAATAATTCTTTTTAATATTCCAAACAAGCTTTTTTTTTTATTAAAATTCAACTTTCTTTATAAAAAGGCATCTCACCCAATGTAACATGCATGTTTTAAATCAATAAGACTTAGTACTTTCCATTTTATAGAAAATATCATCTTTTAAAATAAATAAATAATTGATTTTAATATGCATTCAGTGGTTTCTTATCTCATACTTCACATTCTGTTTAATAATTGAAGATAAGCAATTGATACGTGGTTCCTATGGCTAAAGGACAACAGAATTTTAATTTGGAATGGTCTGTTTCGGGCTCTTTGAATTTACACATCAAAGATTCGAAGAGGGTCATTGCATGTTCAATGCTTAAAAGTGTCAATCTCATTTTCGGGAGAAAAGGTAGCTTTCTCCCTTTTTAGGGCTATCCCGCTTCCTTCCTGGTTTCAAACTTAAATAAAAGGTTCTCCAAAATTTTGGACCCAGAACATTCACACTCGCGAGTCACCAACAAACACTTACACTATTTCATTAATCTATGCGAACAAAACTCATACCTGTGAGCACCTCTGTCATCCTCCTCCAAGCATGTTAAATTAAATATAATTTAATGTTAATCATTTTTATTCAATAAACTTAATGAATGGACTAAATGATAGTCTTTTCCATTTGAATATTAGTTCTAACTCTTTATTATTCTCTATCCTCATCTATGATAGAAGTCTCTTATCTATATGTACGATCAGATAATTTGGCCAAATTATTTAATTATAAGCAATCTCTTAATTCAAAGAAGTGGCGCCTCCTTAAAATTATTAATTCAACTATTAGATATATGTATATACATTTACAGCAATGTCACCTGTAAGCAAAGGGAAGTTAAGCTCAATTTTGGCTACTTGGCAACTTTAGTGACAAATAGACAACCACAGAAAGTGGAGAATCTAGTCGATATTACCAAGGGAAAGGAAAAGTTACTGAATTTTCCTGAATTTTCCCATGTAACGTCATACCTGGCTGGAAGAGGTATAAATTCGCTGTGAGCCTCAGAGAAGGGAAATCAATCTATCTTTGGAATCTGCTTTTATGGAATGATCTTGGAAACGATTGGAAGAGATTTCGCAAATACTTAAAAGATAACGTGGTAGTCACCTGGTGAGAAAGGAAGTTGCTGTTACAATTGTGACTGCCATCACAATTGCTGTTTTGTTCTTGTATTTGTGTCACTAATCTGTTCCAGTGCTGTATTTTCTAATTGTACTATTAACGTGAAAGCTATGCTCTCTGTGTGTCATCTCCTCCTGGATTTGTGAAATATGTGCTTTTTGTTGTTAATTCAATAAATTAGGCATTTAAGCGAACTAAGATGTACTGTACATTGCATAATTTTGTAAGTTGATTTCGAATTTAAAATTAGTTAAATTATTTCAGTTTTTATTCTATTCGTAATTATCTTATAACAGCATTCAGTATTTAACGAAATTGTTATTCTACAAACAGTATTATCATTTTTGATATTTTTCTCTTTTGCTATTATTTTATTCTCGTTAATGTACATCATATGTATAAAACTCATTTCTAATAAAATGCTGAAATAATTTGTCTACACCTATCAGTATTTTGTGATTTTACTAACCCTTCTCCAAAAAAAAACACAATTAATAATTGCGATACGAAAAAAAATATTACCTTTTTTCCTCAGACAAAGATTGGAATAAATAAATTAAATGTTAGAAAATAAAAAACAGGAGTGTATGAACATAAAAAGAGCTGTTGCTATTTATAGCAGTTGATAAATACAAGGATTGTTCAAAAAGTACATGTAGTTGAAGACAGTTTGCATCATTAAGGTAAACTGTTATTACAATTGAATGCTGCGATTTGTTAAATGGAGTCGAAACAGATTTGACATTGATTCATAAATTAATTTTGATTTGGTAGTCATTTGCTACCAAATCAAGATTTGGTAGCAGCCGCGTTGTGTGTTGCAAATAAAGTTGCGTCGAATTTGTCACCGTCGATTATACATGGATTCCTCGTTATACACCGAAAATCAAGAAAAAAATCAAAACATTGAGTTGCTTCTGGGGAAACCTCTCCAAATACAGCGAGATTTTTCTCATCGGCTGGAAAAGTTATGAAGAAGACTTTTTCAGATTCGAATGTCATCAAGATCCCAAATACGAGTAACTGAGACTCAGATAGCTGTTTAGCGAGTCATGATGCTTCCAAAAAAACAATTTTCGTTGTTACTAATGCCATCTCTTGGATTTTCTAAGGACTAAAATGGACCCTCGTTTTAAACACAGATAAAAAAAATTGAACTATGCACAAAAACATTACTTATTTTTAAAGAAAATTAAATGTTTTAAATGCTATTTTCATTTTTTAATCATAACTTTTGTTATATTTCTTATAGTATTTGGATAATTTTTAAGTAATCATTTTATTATAAAAAATCAAAAATACATTTCCATTCTAAAATATAACTAAGAAAAGGAAATTTTTGGAAAAATAATTCGTATCTTCGCAATCCTTTAAGCTAAATTGAAAAAAAAAGAATGTGAGAAAATTTTTATCTAATACATAGTAATCCCTTTTATGCAATAATTTTATTATTGTTCGTATGAAATTGTTTCACACAATTAATTTTTATAAAAACATTTCCAGTAATTCTATATTATACAAAATTATTTATTAAGATTATGTTTAACTACACGTTTAACTTTAAAAGTATTGATTCAGCAAACACACGTTTGATATCATATTACGTATGTTCAATAGAAACAGATTTTAAGAAAAAGTTACAGAGTAATATTTTAAAACTGAAAATTATACGGCTGATTCTCAATACCTACCTCCAGATAGATTCATAATTAGTTTATTAAAATTCTTAGAGTACAGTTTACAAACAATTAACAGTAAAATTTTAGAGTGTGAGAAACATATAGATTATGCAATACAAATTTACGCCTCATCACCTTGGAGGCTGGTTAGAGGTTGACTGGTTAAATGTTTCAAAAGACTTCAGAGGGTGTTCTACTATTTTTTTAATTCCTCAAAAAAGTTAAAGAGAATTCCAATCAATGGATAGGATCACAGTTTGAGAATTCATTAACAGAACATTGTTCTGCGTTTTAATAATGGCCATATTTGTAAAAATTGGCTGTTTGTTACTAAATTAAGAAGTAGTTTTCTAATTTCCTATACAGCATTAATGTGTGTAATAATTATAGTTCATTCATAAGTTTCCATGTTAATATAATAAAAATAACAAAATAAGAAAATATAAAAATACGAGTACCTTTTGCATACTTTGGTTTTCAATTAAATATTATTTATGTGTGAGTGATTGTTTATTGGCGTTGCTCTGGGAAGCAACACGAAGGCTATTGGCAACGAATCTCGTAATTTTGAAACTCGGTCAAATATGTTGCAGACGACACCTGAGCCTGGCACTCTCTCTCCAAACTTTTAAACCACGCCAACCGGAGGACTTGGGATCTTTACTGATTTAACAGTGCATCAACCCCACTACACAGCTGGTCTTCAGTGGCATTCGGGTTCGAACATATTATTTAAGAAAAACACCGTTTGAGTGTCCGAGAAAATGACCCCTAGGCTACTAAAATTATTTAGCTAGTGAATACATTTTAAAGAACATAGTTCTTAGAATAAGTCTCAAAATGTATTAAAGCATTATTTCTATTGTACCAAGATTGAAATCCGAAAACAACTGAAATGGAGTGATTATCATAAAAGGATTGAAAAAAATTACCTGAGTTATTTGTATCATGTAATCACTCATTTGATGAATCTTTCTCTCAATAAAAGATAGCTTGAATTTATGTTTTTCATTCGTAAATTTTCGTCCCGATACATTTGGTAAACATCATACAATGCAACATCACAATACTACAATTTTGATATTCTTTATATTACAATATTGATGTATCGAGAGATTTTTTCCATATATATGCACACATTAACTGAGACTTTTAAATGCAAGAGCGGCATAAATGATTAATGAGAGAAATTCTTATACATTAAGTAAAATAAAACTATTTTATACTTTATTTAAAAACTTTTGAATTATTCAATCATTGAATCATTGAATTTTGTACATTAAGATCATATTCGAATCATTTAAAATTTAAAATATTTAACTTTTTAATTATCTTTAATATTAAACTTAATCTAATTTCGTGAGATCTGAATTGAATAAATTTAATAAGCAAACTTTCTTTTTTTTATATTCTATAAATAATGACGTAAATGTAAATTTCTATATCAATACAGTGTTTCAATTATTTGCTGAATCTCAAAATACTAGCTATGAAGTTTTTATGTATTAGTTTAGTTCAGTTTAGAGTTTATTAACGTCGCACTAGAAGCAATACGAAACAAATGGCTACAGACATCGTAATTTTGAATCTAGTTCAAGTGACGAGAATGACATCTTAGTTGGCACCCACTCTCAAAACTTCCCCTCCACACCAACGGGAGAAGTTTAAGCCCCGAAAGATTTAACTTGCATCAGCCCCAGATACACGGCGGGTCTTTAGAGGCCAAAGCTCGAACCCGAGACTGAACGAGAAACTCCGGCCACGAATCCGGAATCATGACCACTAGGCTACCGCGGCCTCTTTTGTACATTAAGAGTGGTTTCTGATTTGCTGAAACGTTGAACTTGAGTGCCTGACTGAATTTAAAATATTGCTTTGCATTTTAAGCACTGTCTTTTATCAACTAAGAAGAATCGTAAGAATTCTTTGGATGTGTTTCAAAATCAGAAATTTGACATGACTTAATAGTCATATTTTGTAAAAAATATGCATGGAAATCTAGAAAAGACTCCATACACATGCAAACTATATGTAGTTTTATATTATACAGTTGATATAAAAACTGGTCAGATTTCAAGAGTTTAACCAAATATTTCATTGTAACCTCACAGAATACTTATACGTTGGCTATTTTCTTGAGAAGAAAACAATGCAAGTACATATTTTGTTTCAGTGAATGACATGTCTCGTTCTTGGACCTATTTAAGATAAAACTTGCGGGTAAAGAATATTTTGTAATTTTTGTGTAATTTCTTAGCGAAATGTTTTAGACTGGTTTCGAAAACTTTAATTTATTTTTTTACATAAACAACTCTCCTTTGCATAATTGAATCTTTAGTTTCGTCCAGCTTTAATACATTCACCAGAAGAGTCTTGAATTTTTCAACAGGAATGCACACAATTATTGTTTTCTGAGTTTTGACAAATATTTTTGCTATCGTTTTGTTATTTTAACAAAACATTTTCACTTTAAAAATCCAAATTACAAAGCTTTCACAAAAGATTCCCACGATAAAGGATGTTCTTATTACAAATTGTTACACCCATTTTCTTATAGATTCTATTCATCCTGTTTTAAAACAATAATAGTACGTGTCTTAAATAACCAAATATTTATAATAAATTGAGGTATCTGTTGAAGTTTTCATAGAAATAATGAGGATAAAATAGCATTATATGTTATTTTCTCAATCCTTGTTACTCGTTTTATATGCTAATTTTATTTGTTAACTAATATTAAATCTATTGTTAAAATAGATCCAGAAAATAAATTAACTGTCCTTTGAAATGTAAACGTTAAGTTTACATTTCAAAGGACAGTTAATTCATTTTCTGGACGTACTGTTTATTACTTTTTTTTTATTTCTAAAATATATTTCAATATATCTTCAATCATTAACCAAACATTTAAATTAAAATATTTTTAATTACTTTCAAATTAAGTAATAAAAAAAATATTCGACTAACGTACGATGTCGGATACATTTCCTTAAAAAAAAAAATAACTTTCATTGTTTAATGTAATCAAATTGTATCATTTTAGAATTAATACACATATTTATCATCTTAATCCAACACTTTATCAGTCTGAACTGTATGAAAATGGAACGAGGACAATTCTAGAGAAAACTGGTCAAAAATATTTCTCCAATATTTATCATATTCCATTGCATCAATAATTTGATTACTTGGGTATAATACATTATTAAATCAGAAAATTCTTAGTATGTAATCTTTTTTTACATTAAATATATAGAAACTAATCTGATGAAAATATTTGCTCTGGGATTTCTCAAAGTAAGACATCCTACATTAAAAATATATATAAAATGCCCTTCCATATTTCCAGGAATCGGAAAAAAGTTCTGGATACATTTTTTGCCATTAAAGGTAAGAGATACGTGAAAAGAAAATGAAATAATTAAGACTGAATCATATTTAGCATTTGTATTTTTATTCGATTAGAATGAAAAATAAACAGTAGAAAATGTTTTTGAAAGATTTTATTCAAAGTGACTTTAAATAATTGAGAAACTTCTGCCGAAACATACAATACTTAATTTTTTTCATGCTTGTGTGACTCAATAATTAATTTTCTCTTCCAATCTGAGTCAAATAGTTTACTCTCCGTTTCAAAGGGTTTGAATTATTAAATCTCTCTCTCTCTCTCTCTCTCTCTCTCTCTCTCTCTGTTTCTCTTTCAGTCTGATAAAATAGTTAGTAAGCTCACGAATATTCTAATTAACTTTCATCCATAATTACTTCTCTACACGTATTACTAAAATGGGTATACAATGATAAACATCGCTAAAATTATTCATATATCTTTTGTATTCGAAATATATCTAAAATAAAATACTTTATTAAATTAAGTTTTGTACAGCAATGTGTTATTTTTACAAAATTAGTATAATCTTTATATTCATATAATAGAAAATACATTGTTAAAAATTAAATTTCATATAACTAGCGAAATGTTATTTTTTTTTTTTACAAAATTAGTACAATCACTTTATTCATAAAGTCCATTGATAACCATTAAGTCAACAAAGTGAGTAGAAATTTAGAAGAAAATTTAATTTATTCTGTCTCAATGTATGCATACAACTCTGAGAAAGCTCTATTAAATACTAAATTTTTGTGGAATTTAGTTATACATCTGTCAAAAAGTTTACAAAAGTTTTAATTACGTTTCAAAGGTTATTTCTGAATATTTGCAGCATTTATAAAGACTCCTACTACATTTAAAATATTTAATTCAAAAACTATATCATATAAATATACATCATTTTCATTATTTGTAAGTACAATTGTTCCATATTCAATAAGTTCTCAATATTGTTGTTCAAATTTAAGAGAGCAAAAAAGCCACGAGATTAATATGTATTAAAAATAATATAAAATTTTAATAAATCGGGAACTATATCTCTTTAAGGGATATAAAGTAGTAAAACGGTATACTCTTGCTATGTATATTTACTAGGAATTAAATACTTTCTTTTTAATATACATATTCAAAATCCACCAAAAATAATTCTACTACAATAAATGTTGAATTACTAACAACCGCGTCAAATCTCATTGTTTAAAAAACTTTCAAGGGAAAAAAAGGATATATGTTAATGTGTTATTGTTACATACATTAAATATCTAAGCAGAACCGAGAAATGAAAGTGTACTGTGATTTTTTATAAAATGAAATAAAAGTTCACCATTCTTCATTTTCTTAACTTCTTTACCTAACATTAGGTGCTCAATTCTGAGTTTGAAACAAAAGTATAATTTAAACTCATTACATCGTTCTGATTTCAATATAAAATAAGAGACTTAAATAACTCTATGAAATATCTTTTATTAATTAGTAATATGAAGAACTCAAAATTACTTTCCCTCTGAGTAGATAAGTGTTTCTTCTCATCGCTTCTACTTTCTCATTTTCCGTAATCATTCCCAAACTTTTTAATGACAGTCGTTAGCAATTCTTACGAATAACTTTTCAGTTTCGAAATATCTGTCGGAAAACTCTAACCAATTTGATACCTCATTGGAATTATATTAGAGAATACATTACTTTCCTTCCGAGTTCACCGAATTATTTCAACTGAGTAATTTCTCGTTTCTCAAACAGAATTCCGTGGAGTGAAAAATGTATGTTTTCATCAAGTTCCGTTTGAAAGATATTAAGTCTCTTATTCGAAAATATTTTGCGAGGAATTCCAACTTTTGCTATCGCGTTGATAATTGCTGTTGTGTTTTATTTATTGATTTGTTTTGGTACTTATACAACGTAATTTTCTTCCATCGTTCGAATCTGTGACATTGCGTCACCGTGACAAACGAAGATAATCAAATTTTAATTCTTAATTCTATGCTGACCAAGAATAAAAATAATTGGACAAAAATTATTCAAATAACGTGAATTCAACTTAACAAATATCTGTCATGTAATTGATGTTTTCTATTTCATATTCGCGACGAAATATTTCGATTCAATCTCGAATTTTTGATTGAACAATTATCTTCATGAGGTGGAAAACTTTTTATTTTTAAGTCATTGATATTTATTTAATAGTTAAGTAAATCTTTAAGAAATGTTAATATTAAGCAAAATCTCTTCAGAAATGCCAACATAATTTTCTTTTGATAGAAAATGAAATACTGTTAAACATTGATTAATAATGCTATATTTTTATAAATCGAATTACTTTTAAATTTGGAAGAGAGCTTATAATCTAAAGCAATCTTTGAAAATGAAAATGAAACTTCGAGATACATACTGTTTATATTCATATAAGTTAAATTTTGCCCGAAACAATGAGTCCATCAAGAAATGCCCGTCTACAAGGAATATTGCACTATCATTCCAGTTTTAAAGATAAATTTAATATATATTAACTCATATATTAAAGTATCAGAATTAATTTGCTGCTACAGGAAGAAGTAATACATGAGAGGAATTTCTTGAAAATTTAATTAAAGCTAAATTTTCTGTTTAAAATTCTTTATTAAATAAAAATTAAATTATGAGATGAAACCAAAAAAGAATTTTTAAGCTTTAAAAAACGTATTTCCTGTATGAACTTGGAATTTGAACAAAGTATCAGGAAATAGGAAGGAAATTTAATATAAAATAGTTTCCACATAAATCTACCAATATTACTGATTTTAAATAAGTAGTGAGACATAATATAAATAATCTCTAGATTGAATGTAAAATATTTTTGGAGTAATATTTTTGTGTTTAAAATTCATATACACTCAAGGAATCACGTTAATCAAAAGGTGAGAAGAAGAAAGAGACGCGTGAAAACCCTTTACAATTGAAAATGAACTTTTAATGTGATGCAGGTACCGATAGCCACTTTAATTAGACGTAAACGAAGCATAAATATGTTAACAATGATTGCGACATTTGTTATCAATATAATTTTAAAAGGTTGCTCTGATAAAAAAAAAAATTACCCATGATTTAATATATCGTATATATAATTTATTACGATGTACATTGTACATACATAACAAATCGTACTTGTTAACAAGTTTTCTAATCTAACTTCGAATTCAATGGTTAGGAAATACATCGGAAAGTGAATAACTAATCATACAAAACAGTGCTGTTAAACAAGTCACAACCCGTCATGATTTGTGTTACCACGCTTTCCCAAAAACTGTTTTATTCCAGGTATTATCCAATAACAAAACTAATTAATTCTTCCGAGAAAGTACAAGTGACCACTTTTTCAGTTTTGGAACAGCAAGTTACATTCGAACTGTTTAAAGATAGAAGTCTTTCCACACAGAATTCCGTAAAAAAAAAATTAGAAAAAGGAGCAAAGATGTAAGATGATGGAAAATGAAGATTGCAGCTTTCTCTGGCTTAGAGAATTTTTTCTCTCTTTTTATATGTGATCCTCTAATTATCGATCTCAACAAATTGGTTAGACTTACCCATTGCAATAAAAAAATGTAAGAGTGTTTGCCAAAAGGCGTGACACAAAAGACAAAAAGGAGAAATAAAGGTCAGGTATTTTTTATTTATTTATTTACACACACACACACATATGTGAAATTTTTTGGAACGTGTCCTTCATATATATTTTATTTAACATTTTTTATAGTGCTTAATGTCTTGATTTTAATTTTTGGCCGAGTTAATATTACTCTTCATTAAATTTTTTAATTTATTTTGCAATATTTTTCATGATTAATTAAGTATAATTTGTTTTTTTACAGTGAAATTGAAGATGTTTACTATATGTGCCTGCTTTTTTTCTGTGGTTATTTTCTGTATTTGCTGATATCTGGTTTTTTACCATATTTTATTATATTGTAATTCATTGAATTGCAATGGATTGATAAGTTATTACCGGAATACATACACCCGATTCCATTCCAAAGTATGGAAACGTATTAATTACATTATGTCTAATATTCTAAATTTTACTTTTAAATTAATTTAATTTCTTTAAAATTATTAGGTATTTAATAAATTGTTTTGCTTTTTGTGTCATCACTTTTAAGACTGTTTACTTATTTAAATAAATGTTTATCAGATTTTCATCAGGATGGATTTATTTCTTAATGATTTCCTTTAATATTAAGTTTTTTTCCTACTAATATTAATGAATTAGTGTTGAGTATTCTTAGATAGAATAAGCTCGGATAAATAACTTTTGAGTGTGCAAGCAATCCCTCTCAATGAATTACTTTACAAAAAAAATGGTTATTATCAAACTGTTTGAAACAAATTACTGTATAAATGACTATATAAATCACATACGAAAGAAGAGTACTAATTAAAGGTCTATCAAAATTCTTACTTATATAATATAGATAAAAATTTCTTCACTTCGCAAACATTCATAATTACATTACATAATAATATATTATTTCTTATATTCTTATTAAACTTTAAAAACGTGTAAAAAGTTATTTTTAAGAAGAAAAAAAATATGAAAAGGACACTTTTTCAAAATAACGAAAATTAATATTTTGATGCGAACGGCATTCTCAAACACAATTTACAAAAGTTAGGTTATCTAGTGTTCATGTAATCTTTAAATACTAATTTTTAAAATACTTAGGAAAAAATATTTTAAACACAATAACTAAGAAAATTATGATATTTTAAGAAAAAATGCATTTCAAATTCATGTAAGAAAAATTTCTTTTGATTCATTTTCTATAACTGGGTGTAAATCATAAAAGAACTTATTTTAAATACATGTATGAACTTTCAAACTAATATGATAAATAACTTTTGAGAAATCCCGAACTTAAGCTTAATTTTTTTGAAACAAATCTTCAAAAATAATAAGTTAAGTGTAGTTTATTTTTTTTAAATAACTTAGGAAGCTTTGGTAGTAATGTTGGCACCGAAATGATCAAAATAGATGAAAGATGGAGGTAGAAAATATATGCTTTTTGTAACATCGAAAATTTTAAAGTTTAAGGGTCCCGACACCAATTAAACAAGCAAAAAACGTCATGATTTATCTAATTGTCGTTAAAAACTCACCCCCCCCCCCCTCTCTCCCTCTCTCTCAATCCAGATTTTGTCCAATCACTCAACTAACTACTTCTTAAGTACTTGTGACCACATTTTCAATTTTGGAACACAAGTTACACATTAAATGCATAAAGGCAGAAGTTTTTAAACAGCAAGTCCCATAAGTGAACAATACAAGAAGGAAATTGTCCATCCTTAACAAAGATGAAACATGTTAGCAAATGATGACTGTGGCATCGTCTGACTTACAAAATTCTTTTTTTCTCCATCTCTCATTCTCTCTGATACTCAGTTTATCGATCTCAGAGAAATTGCTAGGACACACAAAAAGCAATAAGAAAGTAAGTGTGTTTGCCAACAGGCAGGAGACGAAAGACAAAAAGGAGAAATAAAGAAATTGATCGAACAACAATTGTGTCTCTTTTCTTATAACGATAGTCGAATTATTTATTATTATTGAGGAATAAAATTTTCTTTTGTTGATGCTTAATATATAAGGCAATGTAATAAAGTGCAAGGGCTTTAAGGGTAAATTGATCCCAGGTAATAATGTTATTTATATGGAAAGCACCGTATATTTCCATGTATTTGTCGAGAATTGTTTTAACTTCTTCTAAGCTAAATTACAAGGTTCGGCTTACTTATAGATCTGCTGGGTCGAAAAAGGCGAGACTATTTTTCCTTTAGCCTAGCACAAGTGATAATTTCCCAAATATACTATTTATATCTTCCGTTTATATGTCTTAAGTACCCCATCTACTAGCAATTTTGATTCAGAGAACGTAATGTTAATACTATGGAATTTCTACTACCATCTACAAATCTATACTATTATACATATTTGAATGCAAAAAGGCATTATAAAAAGCAAAGAATAAAGAAAGTTTCTGCGGAATTACATTTTCCCTTCTGAGCTTTTGAAAATTTTACATCCCTAATTTAACGATTCGTATATATGTTTTTCACTCTTTGAAAATATTCTAAAAAAATATTTAAAAATCGATGAAAAATGTAGTTCCTCAGAACTCATGAATTCCAATGTAACGGGACATATATATCAAACGTTAAAGCACTTTTGGATGGATCTCATTCCAGTGTTCATTTTTCAACGGGTCTTCTCCTCCCGTTTGCCATACATGCATTTATTATCTCTCATCGAATCGTTGTTCTTAAATACAGAACTATCAGGTAGCTTTGCCCGTATATACCAGTCAATTACAAGAAGCTCTACAATGAAGTAATAAATGAGTACAGCACAGCTACAAAACACAGATGTAGCGCTTGAACACTTGTAGCTTTCTCTCTCATTTATCTTGCTTGTTATTTGGAAAAAATCAGTAAGGTTTTGTTGTAATATTTGTTTTTTTTATTGTAAATTTTGTTAATATAAATGTCTTTGTTAGTTAAAATGGACTTGATCATTCACCAAATCAAGCTCATTTTGAAAACAGGCCATCTCTGCATGGGGAAGTATTTTTCCTGGATATCTTGTAGAATTACAAATAATTATATCTTCACTTTTACATCAAGTGTAAAATGATAGAAGATTACCAATTTATGTTTCCTGGAAATGAAAAGAAATTTATTAAAGTTATCCTGTAAAATTTGCAAAAGGGTAGATGATTCCTTTTCAAAAGGACCAATTAATTTTCCAAGCTTATGAACTTTTTTAAGAGCCTTATTATCATCAATGCTTAACGCTCGCCTGTAGAGGGCGTCTTGAAACGGGAAAGTGGGAGATGTCACTCATGTAATCCCTCAATATACTTACTTTCAATACTCAAAATACTTTCAATACTTTCTCCTCGAATAAATAAGAGATTCTGAGAATCATAGCTTATCAATTTGAATAGCTTTCGAGTTTTTCTTATAAGTCTGAGATAAATCTGGAAGGAAAAAGGAAAAAAATGAGATATATATTAATCCACAAGGCTGGAGTATAACAATTATTTCTAAAGAAAGAAAGAAATCAATAAGCATTCTTATGAATTAAGTAAGATTTCAACCGTAAAATTCCCAAAAATTAATAGAAAAGTGTATTAATTCCTAGTAAAGAGCTGAGGAAGAAAAGTTTCTTAATAATTTTAGAAGTATTAGTGGGGAAATAATAAAAGATTCCAAAGACAAATAGCTGAAGAATATACTTGTAAATGATTCTGCCTCTGTGAGCAGAATCTCGGTATGCTGAAAATTTTAATTTTGTTAAATTTATAACACCGATTAATTTAAATTACAGAAAAATATATAGGTATGCTAAACTAATTGTTAGAAAAGGAAATATTTAAGTAAGTGGAAAGTAATTAATTACATACAGTGGCGAATCACTTCTCCTACCCGACTCTTGTGTCATAATTCATTTAAATATAACTAACACTAAAAGACAAACTCCTACAAAAGAAGATGCTAAGACAAATATCATACAATTATTTATTCGAAACCTTGCAGTATAATGTGCTCTTCTTGATACACCCTAGATAGATTCACCCATTCAACTAATACCGATTTAATGGTGTCTTACCAAAATCTCTCCAGTTGAGGTTGACTTCACTTCTTGACTTCACTACGATCAGTATCGCCACAGCAACTCTTTATATCGTCTTCCACCTGTAAGATATATACTCAGTGCTAGTGCCACTAGACCTCTATCCTCAAAATTTCCCTTTGTTTATATATTCTCCTATCTAGATCACTCCACTTTATTTCTACCTGCCTCTGATTAAAATAATCCCGTTTCATTTGGGTTTGGAAGAAATTGCTTAATTTATGCAATTAATCTCAATTAAAGTCCCCAAAGTTAGTGATGAGAAAATCGCTAATTGCCCATTGTCACATTATAATTAAAAAATCACTGATTTAGAATAAAAAAAAACAACGCTTTTGATGGAAACATATGAGTTGCATGAGAATACACTCAAACCTGTTTCTATGAGGTCTTTTTTGTGTGGTACATAATTTGATCGAAAATTTCATATACCACCCAAAAAAATCGCACAAAAAAACTGCACAAAAACAGGTTTGGGAGTAAATTGGGCTATACTCAAAAACAAACTTATTTTCATTAAAATACACTATTAGCCATTAAAATTACAACACCAGAAAAGAATGATCAGACGAACGTCAAAATCACATGAAAGGAGAAAGAGGTTAGGGTTAAGCAATTGATTAGTATTTCAGCTCGTTTAGACGACGCAGTAGGGGGAAATGATAGCTGAAGCAGTGCAAAATAACAAAAAAAATTTCCTCTTTTTATTATGAACAATAAAAAATCCATGTTGAAAAAAACATTTGACGTTATATCAAATTATATTTTCAATCAGCCCTCAAAAAAAAAAATAACACAAACGATGTTAACTATTAACACTTAAATTTTAAACTTAATTCAGAGTTCAGGGTTTTTATATTGCCACGTGACTATATGGGAACGGTTGGCACAAATTGAGTTAAATAATAGGATGCCTAAATAATATTTACATTAATTTGGTGAAATTAATTTCACTAGGACAAATCTCACGCAATTATTTATTCGATATAATTTGCTCTCCTAGATACACCTTAGATAGATTCACCTATTCAACTAATACCAAATTAATGTTTTCTTTCCAAAATCTCTCCAGTTGAGCTTGACTTGGTTTCTTGACTCAACACCGATTAGTTTCGCCATAGCAACTTTTGATATCGTCTACTGCCTGTAAGGTATCACATCGATCAATAACTCCCGAGTCTAAAATTGAAAACAACATTTTTTTTTGCAAAATTTTTTTTTATTCATCAACATAACACCTTTTGTTAATCACCCTTTAGGGTGATACAATCGTTCCAACGCTTTTCCAATTTTTTTTTTTTTTTTTTCCGCAAGAAATCTTTTTTGTTGCGAGTAAATAGCGATAAACAGCTTTCTGAATCATCGACTCATTGCTGTTTTTGTTCCCTCGAAAGCAATCGCGGCACCCACTTGGAAAAAACCTTTTTCACTTCACTGCAAAAAACCTTTTTCCTGGTCCGATCGACTTAAAATTTTGACACGTTTCAAGCAAAGGTTAGTACTCTAGAAAGACCTGGTTACTGGTTTACTACGAGCGCCATCTCTGGGTTAGTCTCGGGAGTTATTGATCGATGTGTTATATACTCAGTGTTAGTGCCCCTCGACCTCTATCCTCAAAATTTCCCTTTGTTTATATACTCTTCTATCTAGATCACTTCACTTTATTTCTACCTGCCTCTAATTGAATAATCGTGTTTCATTTTGGTTGAGAAGAAATTGCTTAATTTATGCAATCAATCTCATTTAAAGTGCCCAAAGTGAATGAAGAGAAAATCGCGATACATAATTTGATTGAAATTTCATATACTGCCCAAAAAAATGGCACAAAAACTGGTATGGGTGTAAATTGGTCTACACTCAAAAACAAACTTATTTTCATTAAAATACACTATTGACCATTAAAATTACAACACAAGGAAAGAATGATCAGACGAACGTCAAAATCACATGAAAGGAAGAAGAGGATAGGGTATACAATTGATTGGTATTTCAGCTCGTTTAGACGTCGCAGGAGGGGGAAACGACGCCTGAAGCACTGCAAAATAACAAAAAAATATTTCCATTTTTTTTTTTTACTATGAACAATAAGAAATCCATATTGAAAAAAACATTTATCAAATTATATTTTTAATATAATTTGATAGCCGCCTTTAATGAAGATCTTTGTCCGTATGCAAGGATGACAACTAACAAATCTGTTACGTGTGGTTACCACAGGAAAAACACTTCATTGTCGGATGCTTTCCACCACTTTTGGCGGAAGGGATTTCTACCTAGTGGCAGATGATCGGTTAACTGAGAGACAGGTGTGATCTATCGGTCCGAAGAAAACTCGTCCGGGCCTTACAATGTCCTTAACAATTAGGTCAAAGAGGTTGCCTTTCGAATTGGTTATTAAGGGCTTTTTAATTTCTGTCGTCGTCTTTGAAAACAATCGCCGTGAGCTATTTCCTCATTTATTTCATATAAGACATTTATTATTTTTCTGATGTCTTTTTTATGTATTCATTATTTTTCTTTCATGTATATTTAATATTATTTTAAGGTCGCTTTTTTATATACATAATCGGAAACAAAAGTTCGTTTATTTGTGATGCATGAATCTTAGTTTTTTTACAGTATTTTCGATACAGTTTCATTTTAAATCAGTGTTCGGCTTATTCAGGCTCAAATAAAATTAATGTTTTTTACAACATGTGTTTGATTCGGAAGCCAACCAAGACTGGTACGTGTCCTCACTGAATAAATTATGTAATATTTTGCTTTGGCTTCTACCATTAAGGGAAATGATGGGGTGCAAATCACCTTTTGTAAACTTGCTACTGGACACATTGAGAGTCTTACTTTTGACAAGGGAAAGAAACCTTTCTGACCCCCATCATTTGTCATTCTGTCCATGGCTTTTCATCTTTGATGTTGTACGGAGCTTGACAGCGAAAGATAATCCTGTTCATGACTTGAGGAAGATTTTTGGTATCGTGGATTTGGTTTACTCTTCTACTAGACCATGTAGTAGAATCAGTCGTAACACAATGTTATATATAGTAATTAAAAGTAATTTCCCACGTAGCCATGTTAATTCAATTAACCCACGTGGACGTTACCATTAATTTAAAAAAGAAATATATAAAAATTTGGAAATTTCTTTTTTTTTTTTTTTTTTAGCATGTAGCGCTTTTTAAGAAGTAATTTTTTGTGTAAACAGTGTTTTAAATTTATGTTTCTAAAATATTAATTAACTAAAATTTTTGAGGGTTGTTTTGGATTTAAATGGAACCATTGTAATTCAATCGCTAATAATACGTATTTCAATACCTTTTTATCACTTTACTTTTCCTCCTAAACAATAAACTATTACAATTTTCAAACAAATGGTATTATTTTGAATTTTTCGTTTTTTTTTTTTTAGTAAGGAATGTGTTATTTGATTCAATTATAAAAATATTATCAAGCAATAAATTAAACTTGCACTTCTGAAACAAATTTAAAAATTAAAGTGCATTTTCCAGTATTATTCGAAATCGGTTTGAATAATGACTGTTAAATATAATTATATACATTTTCAAAAAGTAATTTTGACTGTTGATACTTTTGATAAAACTAAACGCAAAGAGAGAGAAAACTACTAGTGTAAAATTATGCGGAAAAAGAAATAAAATTACACATATCTAGTTATGATAGACACATTAAAACATTATGAATTATTATTTATAACCATAACTGATTAAAAGCCTAAGTTTGGTTTGAAAACATGAACATTTTATGATCATA
>BMAW01014686.1:6905-18664 GCA_019974015.1 Nephila pilipes
AAGATAATTTTTCATTTTTTGTTAGCAATTTTTTAAAAATATTTGTAACAGTGTTTTGCTTATATTTAATATAAAGAAAATTTTTTGTAAATTAAGTCCCCATGTTTTTCACTTGACTTATGATTCAAAATCATGATATCTGTAGCCAATAGCCCTTTGCATTGTTTTAATGCAGCGAAAAATTATTTGTGATTTGGTGAATGATTTAAATTGTGTTAATAATTTTATGTTATCTGTTATAATTTTTCTCATTTTGTATTAAATTCAAAAAGTAAATAACTGAAATTTGTTATTTTTATTTTTGCCTATTTTAACTCATTGTAATATAAAACACCTATGCTTATTGTATTTTTGTAATGCAATCAAAATTATATTAACTTTTAGCTTTGCTTGATGACACATCTTTCTTAAAATAAAAAAAAAATTTAAAATAACTATTTTAGGCACAAAAATTTTGCATTTTAACTGCTAAATATTTCTAGACTTAAAAAATTAGTTCAAAGAAATCAAACATACTAAAGAGTGAAACAGAAAAGGATTTATTTATGTGTAGTTGTCATTCTTTGTTTCCAAATTTTGTATGTTTGAAAACAAAATTTTTAAGATAAATTTAAATGTTTATTAATAATATGTTGTGTAAGAGGGAAAAAACAAATTTTATTTGAAAAATATCAAAAATAATGCTGTACATTAAAATGTGTTAATGGTTTTTAAATTTTTATTAGAATTATAAAAATTGTGGTAACATTTTGCATAAACAAATTAGTTATATGAGAAAAATTTTAACATACACCAAATGAAAAATTTTACATGAGGAAAACTGAAGTTATTGTTTATTTTAAAGCTTTAGATACATGCATACCACATTTACTTGAAATTTTAATTTCTTTTCAGTTATTGCAGTCTCCCAGACATCCTACCAGAAATTTCAGCATTAGGCAAGGAAACTTCACTGTGTCTACTAGTATTCTGAATATTAGAAATATTCAAGATGAAGATGAAGGTCGCTATCAATGTGTGGTTTCAAACATATTTGGTTCTGTTTACTCAGGCAAAGCCCACATAACTGTTCATGGTTTGTATTTGCTGTATATTTTGCATTCTTACTGTTAGTTGAAATAATTTTTCCTCATATTTTTAGAATTTCATGTTTATAAGCAATGTACTTATATCAAAGTTGGGCAAATATTTTTATGTTGAATAATTTGAGATTTTTTTTTTTCTTAATTTAAATTGGACTTTTTAAAATACTCATTTGGTGTTGAAGTTTACTGCAAAAACATACCATTTTGAGTTTTGTCCATGCTCCTAAATGTATTAATATCCATTTACGATTATCCGATGAACATTTTTTTGGGGCAATTAAACTTTTTTTTTTGCTATGTCTACCATAAATTGTTTTAATGTACCTAGTAAGTAATGAAAAGCATTATTAAAGTAAAATTTTAATTGCAATTCTATAATTTTACTATCATTCTAACATTTATTCACTTTTTAGTTTAATAGCTTCGTTTTAATAATGTGAACTTACTTGGACTTTCTTTAAAAATTATATTCAGTAGATAGTCTTAGTAAAATCTCCTTCTTTCAAGTAATGTTTCTTTATTATTATTATTATTTAAGTCATTAAAATCTGAAAAAATAAAAATTTATGATGTACTTTGTTTTTATGATTAATATATTGTGAATTAATTAGTTGTAAAGTAAGAAAAACATTTTTTGGGTTTCTAATTATGTGTAAAACTATATAATAATATATTGTCTTTTTACAGTCCATTGAGCTATACATATCATAATTGAAATAAACTTGCTAATAAAACTTAACTGATAAATTGAAATAAGCTTAATTGAAAAGGAAATAAATTTGCTTACTGTTGTTGTTGCAGATTTTTTTACATTCTAGTATTTACCTTTTCAATTACATGGATGAATAAAGTATTAAACTTCTTTTCTTTTTGAAATTTCAGTCTTCCCTGTCTTTACTAAGATCCCTGTTGACATCTCCACCAAGACTGGCAAGACTGCCCGCTTAGAGTGTGGAGCTCGTGGCCAACCTCGCCCAGACATCTCTTGGCAAAAGGATGGCGGAAACGAGAATTTCCCTGCTGCTCGTGAGAGACGAATGCATGTTATCCCAAAGGATGATGTGTTTTTTATAACGGGTGTGAAGCCCAGTGATACTGGTGTGTACAGCTGCACAGCCCGAAATTTGGCTGGAACTATTGTAGCTAATGCCACTTTAACTGTCTTGGAAACTCCATCCTTTGTTAAAAAGATGGAGGACAAGGAAACTCGTGCTGGTGAAACGACAGTTCTAGAATGCCTGGCATCTGGAAGCCCACGTCCAGTGTTGAAATGGACAAAAGATGGTGGGCCACTATATGCCACGGAGAGACATTTTTTTACTGCCAGTAACCAGTTGCTTATCATTGTGCAAACGCAGGCGTCTGATGCGGGTTCTTACATGTGCGAGATGTCCAACGCCCTGGGTACTGAAAGGGGATCTAGTCATTTAAAAGTTGTGCAGCGTAAGTTACCGCTATATTTCTTTAAAAAAAATTAATTTTCAAATCATTAATATTAATGTTTATTATATTTATTTTTTGAGGGAACTTAAAAAATTTGAAAGCTGTGAAGAAAATTGAAAATATTTTGTATTTAAAGTAATTTTTCTATTTGGCTACATTTTGTATTTGTTATTAGTGCTTTTTCTCTTGTGAAATTCTGGGTTTCATTTATTCATTAATGATATTTAAGTGACATGTACTAATGTCTCAGCACTTTCTTATTGGTTCTGGTATCAGTGAAATAATTTGAAAAACCTGCATTATAATACAAAGTGTTAAACATATACTGAAAAGTTTTTAATAACATGTCTGATTCTTTTCAACTTGGTGCTTACAGATTGGAAAACTTGGATATTTAATTTTGTTCTATAAAAATTGCATGTATCTACAATTGCTGGAAATAAATTTCTTAACATACTTCTATTTATAATATCAACTAATTAATGTTATTGAAATATACTTCGTTTTTTAAACCATCGACCTCTGATCTCAAAAATTAACTTTGTTCTTTATATTTTCAGTTAACCAGAGTGGCTTCCCAGTGGAAGAGAATCACACCACTACAGGTATTATAGTCATTGCAGTGGTGATCTGCATCGTAGGGACATCCATAGTGTGGGTTTTTATCATTTATAAAACGAGGAAACGATCAGAAGAATATCCACCAGCTGCTCCGAGTTCATCTGCCCACTCTTCGGATCTAGTGCCCTACAGTGCTTGCTCAGGGATGTGCCCTAAGGACTTTAAGAGGCCAGCGGGTAGAAATGTATTCCTGGATTCACATTCAGGTAACTAGAGCTGAAATTTTTTGAAGCACACAATTAACTTTTTAACTTGTTAATTATTATTGCATTTTTAAATTTAAGCATTTTTAACTATCAAAACAAATCCATAAAGAAAATAAAATTAAAAAAATTTACAATATTTTTTTATCATTTAATTGTCTTATGTTGCAGTTACATGTATGTTTCTTTTATCTAATCGTTTATATTAAAATTATTCAGTATCATATAGAAATATGTGTATTCCTTTTTATTTAGAATTATTTTCTATTAAATTATCATTATCAATTCTGTATAGTAATTGTTTTTATCTTTCTGACATTTAGGTTTTGTTCATTTCTTGACTGTTGTGTAATGTTTTATTTTTTTTTATGCTTTCTTTTATTTTAAGGGATGATAGTCGTTGCTCTAAATCCCATGAAACGAAATAATTAATTCTTTTTATATAAGTATAGTTTTAAAATTTGTTATATTTTTAGGGACTTTAAAAACTTAAGACCTGTATGAATAACCTTCTAAAAAGTTTAATTTGATAAATTTAAATTAATCTAAAGGTGTGCTTAATTTCATTTAATATGTTAAAATATACAAGTAACACGTTATTTTTTTCTTCCTTTTTCGTCCTTTTGGGATTTTGGTATCTTGCAGTAAGCTTGTAAGCTGTGTGCTATCTGGTTTTATAAGTTTGGATCTTGGCACCACGAAAAAGAATATTTTGAATAGCTAAACTGTTTTAAATCAATTAATTTTCAAAATCCTTTCCTATAGGAGTAAATATATACCAGTTTAGGTCTATCCTTGTCATCTGACTGTGGTTCAGAATTAATTGATATGTCTCTCATAATTTGATAAATGCTATTTAATTTTTTTTATTGTACTTAGTTGATTACACTTTTGTTAATTTTCCCAACATCATTGAATAAGAGTTATTGTATGTTATTTTCATTATTTGATTGATTTATTAATTTGAATCTTAATATGTATTAATTTTTTATTCAATTAATTTAATTGAATCATTGATTTATTTTAGGTCATTCAAAGGATAGTGGAACAGGTGATAGTGGTCAGCAAAGCAGTGATGATTTATTGCTGGAAGATGATCATGGACTGCTGTTAGAAGCAAGGGCACCATCTAAATTTGGAGGAAGTGAGTTTTCCATTGTTTAAATCCGATATGGAGTTTTCAATACCATATAATGCTCTTTGATGTAAAGAGAGTCAAAATTGGGGAATGCTTGAATGAATATTTATTTTGTTGTGTTTCTGGTGCTGTGCTTCATTTCAAAATTGTGAAAAAAATGTGAAATCTTTATAATTATTAATATTTTAACATTTTTAAAAGAAAAGTTACAAAGACTTTTTTTTATTCAGTGTAAAAGCTCCATGGTGAATCATTAAATTGTATTAAGATATTAGTTTAATTATTAAGTATTTTATCAAGACAGAAAAAAAATTTCACCAGTTGTAAATACATTCTTATTATGTAATGAGAAATAGAAAGGAAAAAAAATTCTTTTTTTTCCAAAAAATAATTTGCATTAGTGCAGATGTTTTTTCTTAATAACAGTATTTACTAAAAGTGAATATTCTGCAGTAATTGTTCAAATTTATTTTATTTATTTTTGTAATTAATAAAAAAAAACTTATTGACATCTTAAAATTGTAAAAATATGTATCATATAAAAAATAAAATGTATGTGATATTTCATGCCTTTTTTTTTCTTCTTGTTATTACAATGCTAAAGAATTAATATTACATTATGTTTGTTCCCTGTTTTGATACATTTTTTAATTTTTTGTTAAATGCAAACAAAATAGGGATATTTTATGTATAAGAAAGTCATTAAATAGAATTTTTAAACTATCTAAATTATATAATACTTTTTAAACTATTTTATTTGTTAAGTGAATTACTCCGCTGTTATCATCTATTCTTGTGTTTGGCATTGAAACCTTTTTTTAATTATTTGATTTCAGTTCCAATGATGGGGAATCTACTCTCTGATATTGAAAATGGTGAAAGTAGCCAAGCTTTACGAGAAGTGTATGTGTCTAGAAATAGCTCAGTGTTGAAAGAGCAAGTGCCCTTGTTGCAAACCTTCAGGACTAGTCGCAAAAACTCTGATCAACCACCCCCTATGCTGGGTGACCCTGTGCAGCGCTCTTATTCTGTAGGGCAGCTAGGTGGTGGACCCAGCGCTCTGTGCGATCCCCCTCGAGAATCTTTCCTCCGAACGGACAGTGATACAACTGAGAGAGATTCTGGATTCTCGACTTTGCCCCGAAGCATCACACTTGCCTCAGTCAGCAATTGGAGTGGAGACTCACCCAGGTTTCGGAGATTGCCAAAAGGTATATGAGATCTTTAAATTTTTTTTTATTCTAGTCATAATTATAGATAAAAATGACAATGTGAAATTTCAGTTTTATTGATTTAAATATTATTATTATCAAATATTTTCTCAAAATTATGAAATATTACTGTTTTTGTCTGATCTGAGACGTAGATAAAATATGAAAAGTAATTTCTCTTAAGTATATTTATATATATATATATATATCAAATATTTGAAATATATATATATATATATATATATATCAAAATATATTTTTTAAGTCTATTTTTAAATATATATGTATATATATATATATATATATATATATATATATATATATAAATAAATGCCACAAATAACTTAAAGCAAAGTGAGACAGACACTGATATTTAAAAACGGGTTTATTTTCATTTTTTTCAAAAATAGCAAAACGACATGATCAAACTTGACATACATTACCGGCATATTAGTTTCATATTATATAAACAAGAATTATAATAGTTACATCATAGGATTCTGACTTGACATCAGCCACATTATATGAATACGACTTGGTATCGGCCAACCTCATAGTAGCTTCATTCATCCCTTTATATACATCAGGAATCTGCATTTGACACAGTCAACTTGACAATTGGGAATCTGTATTCAATCAGAAAAATGAACTTCATGTGACTTAACAGATGATAACGTCGAGTGCAAATTCCTGATTTCTCATTGCCAAATGTGTGGGATGACCTTGCAACAAGTAATCTAAAAACATTACCAGTTGAGATCTCTTCATTTCTGCTCACGATATAATAGTTATTACTATATGGCTATTAAATTATTATATTTACTATTTTATTTTCATTTTTAATGTCATATTATTCTAGTACTTATCAGATTTCTGTAGGTTTAAATATATAACATTTTAAAAAGTAAATTAATAAATAATATCTTTTCGACTTGTTATTTTACATGTTATTTCTACTTATTACTAAAGTTACTTATTTTTTAAAAAAGTTCTTATGTATTCAATTGTTTGCACATAATTATTTGAGAATAGAAATAAATTTTAGAGCAACTTTATCCAGTAGTGGTAGTTTTTAATCTTTTCTATTTATTTGTAATTCATTGGGTTTTTATTTTATTTTTTGTTTCTCTTTTGATTCCCTAGATATTCCTAATGACAGTGGAAGCTTTTCCATAGCTGGTGATGAAGCGCAGGAGCTAGCAAACAGGTGTCGTTCCATCACAGCACTTCCAACACATGCCGTTGCGTCCAGTAAAAGTTGCACATGTGTTCCAAGTGCTGTGGCCACTAAGACATAGTGAAGGAGGCTCTTTGCTCATCATGTATTATGTACATTTATTTTTAAAGATTGTATTTATGCATAGTCATCATCATTTGGATTCATTAGTGTGCAAGCACAGTTCAGAATTTCTTCTTTCTATTCTTTGTACATAAAGTATAGCAGCTATTATGTGTATGTATATTTAGTGTAGATATATAATAGATTTATATATGTCATAAAAAAGATAGTGAAACTACCTCATGGTGTGTTTGAGGGCCTTTGTTCTGAACCAAGTTGATTAAAAGAGAAATGGCAGCACGGATTTTTTATTAAGAAATGATTGAAATTGATTTTAATGTAGAAATTGATGAAGTCTTTTGTTTGTTATTGTATTAATTTTTAATCCAATGATGGTGAATTAGGGGAGGGGAAAATTCTACAACTTTAAAGCATTTTAATATTAAGTTGGAACATATAAATATTTACTGCATGGCAGCTTTAAAAGTAGTGAAATGTTTTTAAAATACCAGTGAACAGTGATGTACTAAATGTAAATTATGATTTTCATTGAAATGTACATATTGAAGTCATTAATCTGTCATTGAGTTATTTTTCATGTTTTTTTTTTTGACGAAGCATATTAATTGCCATAGTTGTGATTGATTATTTTTTCTAGCATGGAAAATATGTTGTTAATATTGTTTTTGTTATTTGTTTTGGTAATTTAATTATTTCTGCTGATTTTTATAATGATTATTTCTTTTTATATAATAATCTATGAATTGCTTATCTTATTACATTTCTGAAATTTAAAATTTATTCTGAAATTTATTTCCTATGATATATATATATATAATATAACCTCTTACTCTCTTGAGGTTGAGAATTTTCTGTTAATTATAGCTGTATTAAATTTCTCATCTATTCTTGGCATGGCACAAAGGTCCATTGTAAAAGTTGTCATTGTGGTGTTGCAGAGCTGTAGAATTAATGACATTTTATGGTTTGAGCTGTGCTGGATGTGCACTGTTGTGTAAATATGTACAGAGATTGATATTAGATTTGGAAGTTTTATGATGGTACCATTGTAAATTTTTTTGCAACAAAAAGGGTTACTAACTTTCTCGTCATTAATTCTGAATTAATTTTTTTTATGTGCCATAGTTATCAAATACAAGCATTTCATTAGTTTTATTTCCGACATATAAAGGTAGCAGCCAGTTTTCACATTATTTTGTTCTTCTAAAATTGATAAAAGGTTTTAATATATAAATCAGATTAGATTGTTGTATTTGTTAATGGATATTTTAACATTTCTTCGCATAAGTCTTTTTTAATCCTCTTCCACCAGCTCCGATTCTTTTTATCTGTAAAGATGAGCAGTTATTCCTTATTCCTTTAGGTTCTTTTGTTTCGTTGCTTCTGTGGAATTATTCTTTACAACTGCCCATTTAATTGGTATCTGCTAATTTTTATTTGATCAAAATATTTACTATTTTATTTAAAAATTATGATTTTTTATATCAAATACTTGTTATAGATGCCCATTTTAATTTAGTTCAGTGCTTAGAAGTTAGAAAAGGATTAAAAACTAATAAATTGATTACATTTAAGTAATTGTGATATTAATTCTGAATTTTGTCAATAGAGTTTGTTATAGCGAATTTTTTCAAAACATGTATTTCAGTACGTTCTGGTGTTATAATATGAAATATTATTACAGTTAAAATATCTAAGCAGACTTTATTTTAATGAATTTTGTTAATTTTAACAAAGTGAACTCTTTAGAATATGATATATTAAAACAGGTTCCTTGTAATAACTAGTATATATTAAAGTTTTCTCTTTAAAATTGGTTGCACACTTAATTGTAATACACAGTTATTATTCGAGATATTTGCGCAATGGTTTGCCATAATGACTTGTTTTTAACATTAAATAGAATTTTTAATTTTCAAAAGCTAAGGTTTTCAAATTAAAATATGCTTTTTACTTTTGTGTTGAGTATTATTCATTTTAATTTGATAAATATTAACAAAATTAATATTTTTATTGCATTCAGGATTGGATAGCTTCTAACTTTTCTCGCATGTGAAATATTTAAGAAACATTTTAATGATTATATATAAGGCTTATGAAATACTTTTTGTTTCTCCAAGGAGTCCTGTTTTCCAGTTCAATTTTTGTTTCTTCGAAAGTAAAAAAACTGATATGGCAGTGAAAATTCAGTAGTTTTTTTTTTAATACATTAGTATAATTTGTTTAAGTAATATGCTGTCAAAATATTTAAAAGCAGTTTTTATTTTATGTATGAAATATGTTGTATATATGGAGAAAGTGGTATTTTTGTGATCTGGTCTTGTGAAAAGCATCTCCGATTCTGTCTTGGTAGTTCCTATTTGTTATTTACAAAATTCTATCTTATTTAAATCTTTGTATTATTTTGAAACTTCAGTTTTTTTGCAGCTATGGTAACAAGAAAAATAAAGTGCCATTGAAGTTTCTGTATATTATTTTTATTTTAAATCATCTAATGTTTCTTGTTAGTTAATCGTTTGACATAGATTGATTTTAAATAAAAATGATTATTATATATTGATTTTATGGATTTTAAATAATAAAAATTGTTGCATTTTAATTGTTTTAAAATAAGGTTAAGTTTGTGATTTATACATTGTTTCTTTTATCACTAATTACTTTTGCATAATTTGTTTTTGTTGCACAAGTTGTCAGTTAAAACATACTAGTAAACAAGAATTTTTTCAATAAAACTCATGTTTCAATTTATCTATTAAGTTTTTGTGTTTTGCCTTATGATAGTTTGCAGTTATAGGAGCTAATTTTATATTTTATGTTGCTTATCGAAAACTGGATTTTTTTCAAAAAGTCTGTAGTTTTTTTTTTTTTTTTTTTATTAAATTTTTTTAAAAAAGTATATGAACTTGATGATTAACAAATTGAATGTAATGACTGCCTACAAAAGAATTTTTAAAATATTATCTTAACATTATTTATAGTGTACATGAACTCTCTTAGTGTTCTTGTTAGATGTCATATCTGTATGTTGTGTAACTGTGGAAAGAATTATATTTGCTCTGTATGCAAGAGTCATTTGTGTATTAAATTGTGAAAATAAGTTAAAATTATAGAATAGTCATCTCAAAAATTCATTATAGATATTAACATTGTAGAGGTAGAATTGACAGTATAGCATTTTTGATTGAGAAATTGTCTTCGATCATTTCACATGATCATTTAGTATTAAATCAAATTTTAACATTAATTTTGTTTGAGTTAAAATTTTTTTAAAAATCTATCTCTTTAACTCCTTCAGGTTTGATTTAATAGAATTAAAAATTTTAGAGTTGTAATAAAATCTGTGGAGAGTTTAATTATATCTTTTTTCCCCTTCAGAGAGTACAAGAAAATATGTCAGTCCCAAATTTAAAATATGTGAGCAAAAACTAGTTAATTTTACTATTCTAGGTTTTTAAAAGTTTCTCATTTTATGTAATGCTCTGAAAATAACTTGGGTTTTTAAAAATGTTTTAATCAATTTGTATTTTAAAACATAAAAGTATTTCTTATCACTGGAGGAGTTAAATAACCATATTAATATTAAATTTATTAAATTCTTATGTTATTGATTTCCTTTTTCAATGACTGTATTTGTAATTTTAATTTCTGAAAAGGCTTGACAGTTATGAAATGTATTAAAAATAACTTCTACCTATTTCCTTTTCTTAATTAGCTATTCTTTTATTTTTCTAGTGCCAATTGTGTTTCTATTTGAGATACTGAATTAGTTAACTTTTTGTTTAAAATTATGATTAAAGATGTGTTTTCTGTTGCCAATTATTGTACAAATTGTATACTATTAAAGATATGTTTGTTCTGTACTATTTAAATACTTTTCTAAACTCTTTTCTGTACAGCCTGTGCAAATAAAAATGAGAGTTTAAAAATGTCTTTGTTGGTTTGGTCATTTTTGCTTTAATCCATAGACATCGTGACATTCCAAGTAAAAGGTAACCTTTGGTGAATTGAAAATGTGAAAAATTTAAAACTATTGTAAAGATATTTCTAATTAAGAAAAGATTATTAAGAGTCAGAAATTTTGTACCCCCATAGCATTTTGGAGATGATGAAAATAAATTAGTGTGATTTGGGAATGGGGAAGAGATGAAAAATAATAAGGCAAATTATTACTTGTAAGAAGCTATGTACCATTCATTTTCTATTCAGAAACTTATATTATTACGAAAGTGGGAGAAAAAAACCCCAGACTTTTTCAATTGGTATATGTTGTTCTCTTAAAAAAGGTTATCTCTATTAAAGTAATAATTGCTATCACATAAAAAATGTTTCTTAAGCAATTTCAAGAAGACTGCAGTACTGGAAAATTATTTCACAATGTCTTGAAATGGGGGTGGGTGGGTGGATTGTACTAATTACATCCACCTGCAGTTGCTCGAGACAACAACAAACAATAAGACACATTTTCTGAAAAAAATGAGGATGAAGTTTTAGTATAAAAGTGGCAAAATCTTGTACTGATGGATTTTTATTTTTAATGGGAAAAAAAAAAAAAAATGTATTATTTTATTTAATCTTTTAAAAATCTTAATGATTTGGATTAATCTTGGTTCCTTTTTACACAATTATCAAAATGAGGTATATTCAGAATGAGGGACTTTTGTGTGTGTGGCTCCTCTATCCCCTTTTTTTTTGTGTGTGGTTCCTCAATCCAAATATTCTAATGCTTACATTATATACAGATGGATATACAATTAAAAT
>BMAW01014686.1:25580-74635 GCA_019974015.1 Nephila pilipes
AAAAAAAAAAAAAAAAGATTTGGAAAAGCGTTGGAACGATTGTATCATCCTAAAAGGTGATTAACAAAAGGTGTTATGTTGATGAATAAAAAAAAATATTGCAAAAAAAATGTTGTTTTCAATGTTAGACTCGGGAGTTATTGATTGATGTGTTATATACATATTTATATTAATTGTAATTATTTAATAAAAAGTAACTAAAATAAAAATTATCTTACTTGATTTAAGTAGGAATTGACTTAAATTTTTTTTTTATATTACTTGTTAAAGGGCAGTTCTCTGGTTTTGTGATCACATTCGTATCAAAGAAGGTGGCAAAAATATTTTGGTTGGGACTTTTCTCAATGAGCGATCTCATAACTTTCTTATTGCCTTCAATTTCCACTTGTGCAGGCATGCCTTGCATGCTCAAAGTTTTTAGAGTTTTTGAATGAGTATAAATTTGTTCAGTCCGCCAGGTGCCGCCATGTTGGACGGCTTTCAAGGCAACCCTTGAATCACAACAAATCGTCGACCGCGAGCCCTATCTTGATGGGCCCATGACAAATCTCCGATGACATGGGCCGATGACAAATCTCCGATGACATGGGCCGATGACAAATGACAATAGTAGACAAATCCAAAATTTACTGGGTCTCGAAGAGCTCACCAGTAAATTTTGAAGCTATTGCTCCAGCCTCTGTTTTCTATTGTCTTCTATAACATCACGAATTTATTTGGGAATTAGTACATTTTTCTGCATAAAAAAATGTGTTCCCAGTTTGGTTCATGCTCTTTGGCATTAGGCGAAAACAGTCTTAATGAAGTACTATGCTCTTCGCCTTGCAAAGATATGTCAATTCGGATAATTTGACGAATTTGGCTGATTAGAGAGAAAAGATATTTTAATTTGAGTGAAGGTCAGTGCTCTCTATTAAAAAAAGTTGGAATTAAAATATAGATTTATACGTTAGTTTATTATGCTTCAGAATTAAAGAAACATAGCAGAATTTTTTTTTTTTTTTTTTTTAAAAAAAGTTATGGTTAGGTGGGAATTTTTAATATACGGGTAAATGTTTTAATTAAAACAAATAATTACTAAATTAAAATAAGAATTTTAATGAAACGTATAAAATTGAATCCAGTGTAAAATATCAGAAGTCACGGACCCTCAAATACATATTTCAAATATGATTTATATTTTTTACTGTAAGGCATCGCGAAATAGCCTGGTTGCTAAAATAAGAACCCGAAGATGCTGAAGCAGCTTGAGTCCCAACAAAACCAAATACAGTGCGACGCAAATAAAGCAAAAATACTTTAAAAAAAGGATATTGCTTTTTCTAGTGGTTAAATCCCCTCAGAGGACTTTAGATAAGTGCCGGCTTCGTGCACCCAAGGTCTACACCAGTGTGATCCTTTTTCTTCTTTTCTCTTTCTCCTTTTGTTACTTGGGTTTTTGGGGAGATTTTCAGTTTAGGGTTGCTATTTTTTTCGTGTGTGAAGTCAATACAGTATTTTTCTAACACGTTTGCTATTCGATAGAATATGGAGGGAGCATGTATTTCCGAGTCACTGACTTGATGACATAGTAATTGCCTTCCTGAAGCCTGATAAAAATCCAAGGTATCCTCCTAAGTATAGATTGATTAACCCCCCCCCGGGCGGCCACGGAGGAATTACTTTTGTAAGATTCTAGAATGTAGAGTCAATGATCTTTTCGCTAATCATTTATAAAGTTACCGATGCATTCCTCCCTTTCAAGAATGATTTTCGAAAAGGAAGATCAACTTTTGATAACACCATTACGTCCGAATGTAAAATTAGTTTTGCTTTCGTCCATGAATTACTTGGTTTCCATTTTCTTTGGAAAAGGAAAGGCATATGACCGTACACACTTGGCGTTATGGAATTCTTCACACTTCCATCATGGAGCAATAGTCATCAAATGCAATCGAAGCAATAGTCAAATCAACTTTTGAATATTGGTTCTGATGATTCAGAAGTAGTGATTTCGACACATACGACAAGAAGCGCCTGGGTCAACCCAAAAAGTTTGAAGACGAAGAATTAGCATTATTCTATGAAACTCAAAATGAAACGCTCCGGCAATATGCAGATTACTTTGATACTGATTTCTTAATAATCAGTAAGTGTTTAATAGCAGTAGGAATAATCCGAAAACAAGGGAATTGGGTCCCGCACGACCTGAAGTTGAAGAACGTCGAAAGAAGTTTTTTCACCTGCGAACAACTGCTTTTAAGAAAGACAAGAAGGACGTTTCTGCATTGTATCACGACTGTTGAAGAATAAAGGATTTATTACGAGAACCCTTAACACAAAGCTCTGCAATGGTTAGGATTTGTATTTGGGGAGACTAGAAGGGGATAGCGTTCTATGAATTGCTGAATGAGGCTGAACTAGCTCTGGGAACCTCTACCGAAAACAATTGATGAAACTGAAAAGTTGAAAAAAAATTAACGGTGAAAGACAGAAGACGTGGCAAAGTTATTTTTCAACACGACAGTGCTCACCCCTATGTTGCAAAGTAAGTAAAACGCTATTTGGAAACACATTGTTGGAACGTTTTACCTCACCCGCTATGAGTCAGACACTGGCCCATTTGATAATTATTTGTTTCGATTTGATTTGAATGTTTTATCAGCATTACATTGAGAAGCAACAAGAGGGCTGTTGGTGACAGACCCATTCATTTTGAACCTTGGTTAAGTGAAGAGGAAGACACCTGAGCTGGCACCTCTTCTTTTAACTTCCCCACCGCGCCAATAAGAGGACTTTGGGCTCCAGGGCTCTGAGAGATTTAACGTGTTTCTGCTCCGGCTATACGGCAGGTCTTTTGTTGCATCAAGGTTCGAACTCACGACTCGAAGGAAACCGCTGGCGCGAGCCCATGACCATGACCACTAGGCTACCGCGACCACATTATTTGTTTCGAGTGAGGGTTCATGACCTTTCTGGCAAACGCTTCCCTTTTTATGAAGTTGAAGAAATATGGTTGAATTCATACATCACATCCAAAGACGAGGAATCTTTTCTCCCGGGAATCCGCTGTTTTTGCCAGACAGATGGAGTAAATCATAGTCAATGGTGGACAATACTTTGAATAAAACGTACATTTTTAATCAGTACTTTTATTCTTTTAAAAAAATAAATTCAGGCTTTTACGAAAAACTCCTTAAAAATTAATATAAACTCTCAATTACTGCATCCAATATTGGTTTCAATTAGGGTGATGTTAGCTACACGCTTCTAATTTAGGCAATTGAATTGACTTGATTATAATATGGATCCAATTGATTTGTTCAGAACTGTATACTTTTCCAGCAGAAACCACGTGACTCCCGCCAGAGGACGCTGTTGATTGGAGTGAGCAGCGTATAATGGAACGAACTTTAATTAGAACTAGAGAATGCTTTTGCTCTTTTATGTAACCTGTGTTGTGTCTTGTAGTGATGTGTAACTGTTTGTAGTATTTAAATTAATGTCATTAAATATTTTTATTTACAAGAGAATGCAGAATTTTATTTGAGTGGACAATTTATCTTAAAGGAGTTTTATTGCTACTAAAGATAAGCGACTATATTTACTGCATCAGTTCCCCTGAACGACAAAAAAGGTATATCAAATTTTGATATTCTTAATGAGTAATTACATACCAATTCTGAATTAAAACGAGAAGTTTTAATTTTTTGTTTCTTGACAGATTGTTTATCTCAACGTTCTTCTATTTTTCAAAAATTAAAATAAAATATTAAAAGTATTTGATATTTTATTTTTTCTGCAAGTAAAATTCACTTAATATGATAATTCTAGTATGAATTTTTCAACTGCAAGTCTCGCAAGTTAACAAACGGTTTATAATAGCTTTTTTTGAGTACTTTTCCATAATTCCTATTTGACTGTCCTGTACAATTATCTGAATATTCTCAATTATGGTGTGAAGTGGTAGATGGGAACCCTAGACGAACGTTCTTTAAGGTGTGCTATTTTACTTAAGAGTTGCCCTGTTTCTAGAGCAAATATTTATTTTCATTCTTGGCTATTTCTTACCTGTTCAGACGAAAAGGTACTTTAAATTTTTATTTTTTATTTTAGATGGAAATTTATCACCTCTTTTGAATGTCTAGGAAAAGGTGTTTCAGACAACATAACTTTAAAAATAGAATGCAAATCACACCATGACTGTACGAATTTGGAATGAAATGAAAAGAATCACAAAAACATTAGACGTGGAAAACTCAAGTCCTTTAGAAATCTAAAATACTCGTTTGCTTAACTGAACAGTTTGTAACACCAGATGGTTATTAACAGCTTCTGTGACTATATTAGACCATTATAAGTCTAATATAGTCACAAAATTACTCTATTAAATAAAGAAGACAGACGAACCAAATAAATTTTTATTCAAATTATGAATACTTTAAATTTTCTGGATTACCTGCTCTCTCTTTTTGCTACTTTGCCTAAACTCTTCTGAATTATCGCTCGTAAATAGTGAATTAATTTATTTCTTATAATTTTACTTGCGTTCCAGTGAGTAGAATGATTAAAATTAAGGGTTCGATTCCCGAACCATTTACCTCTGATTGCTTCTTAAATTCTGCTAAAAAGTCTCTCTTAGATCCATTATTCTCAATATTAATTAATCTTCAACTTCAACATTAAAATCTTCGTTGCTTATACATGCATCTGATCAAATCTATTCATGACACTTCATGATTTCAATCTAATCTACATGAATCACGTTCCATTTTATTGGCTGAGATTTCAATTTAAGCAATCTGAATATAATGTACCTAAGGTTGAGGTTAGTCGAAGGAAAATTCTTGGTGTAGCCTAATGTTACAAGTTTGATGTATATAATACTATCGTTAACTAATGAGTTATCTGCAAAATTGCTTATAATCACCTCTGGAATAAATATTCAAATATCTTTCTAGAATATTGAAAAATAATATACATGGACTCATGGTTGTTTATTCATTTCGCTGAGAGAGAGAGGCAATAAATATACATAATTTAACCGGAGAAGGCAAGAGATGCAGCTCCGCCATCTCGATTACATCGAAAGAGCGCAGAAGAGAGAGTATTTTACTTGCAATTTATTTTATTACAGGGATTTCTCCCGACCACGGGGTAATTCACGAGGTATAAGATGAAGGAAATTTCAGGGATTAACATGACGTCAATTAGTTTGATAAGGATTATTTCTGACTGATTTATGATTACGGTAAAGAGGATTCAACAGATTTTATGTGCTTGTGATCTAATAAATAAAAGGATAATTTGGGATTGAATCAGAAAACAGGAATGAACTCCTAACTTTTGAATTAGAGAATGAGAAAATTTAGGGAAATTATAAATTAGTTTTTTGCGAGATCCTTATATAACAATTCAAATGTAGCCAATGATAGGTATTCTATGGTACGCAACATATTTGTTGGTGGCATGCCAAAAAATGATGATTAAAATTACATTTTCTAATACTTAAAATCATTTAATTTATAAAATTTTATTTGTCTGATTTTTTCCACTTTGAGTATATTATTTTCTTAAAGCTACTGAAATGTTAAAGCATCCATATTGCGAAGTTTTACTTTTTTTTTCTTCGTTCAAAAATGACTGATGAAAAAAAGAAATGTTCGGTGCAATGTGTTTTCTAACGGACTGAATATTAACACTAACTACCTGTACAATTTTATGTAGATTATATCAAGATCCGGTATCACATATCATAATTAATTAAATTCAAAAATCTTTTGGACTACTATTAATTCTTCTGTCTAAATTAGTTGTTGGAATTGACGAACAATTTCAATGATTCTTTACTTTATCTCAGATCTGATGCATGTTAAATCTGGTCGAGGGCCCTAGTATTTTCGTTGGCATAGTGTGCAAGTTTGGAGAGGTAGGTGTTAGCACAGGTATTCAAAATTATGAGTCCATCCCCAATAAGCAATCACAATCACAATTATCGCATATCGTTTCTGGGTTATTTTTAACTTGAAAAATTATCTTTTTTTTTTAAATTAGTTGGATGCATAAATGGTAATCATTAAAAAAGAACTGAATTTTCATAAAGAGGGCGTTTCAAAAAGTATGCGGGTTACGAACGGGAACTAGACAATAGGAACTCTGTAGACAATAGGATTATTTTTTCTTTTTTCTTAGAAGTACAGGACGCCCTTCGCATCTTTGAAAATCTTCTCGATAACTTTTCCGGTCGAGGAGACCATCTTCACCTTCTTTGGGTTAGATTCTCCGGAAGCAATCTACCTATTGTTTTCATATTTGCTTGGTTTACAGTGTTTAAGGATGAATCCAGATCTCATCGATAAGAACAACTCGATGGAAAATGACTCGACGAGAAACCAACAAAATATCGATTTGGCAGCAATTGGCTGCCGAAAAGAAACCTAAGAATCAGTGTCAAATTTCTTTCGAAGCCGTTTCATAGATGACAGCACACATTGTTAACCCCCCAACTTGCTTTTGTGATGGCCCCGGTCAAAAACAATTCCTTTTTGGACCATCCTCATACTTTATCTCGGAAGACTGCCTTTATTACGACTACATGATGAGACTACATGTAACTATAGAGAAGGTAGATTCGTGAGGGAAAAGTCAAACTTTTAAAGAATTTTGATTAGAGGAGAAAAGAGTCTTAGTCAGACCATCCAATTAATAAAAACCAAGATGTATGGAAAAACTTTGAGTGAATTTAAAAAGGAAATGAAATGTTTAGGATAAGTTGATATACAAACACCAAAGCAAGCAACAAAGTCAAGGGGGACACCTTTCTGGATGCTGACCGCTACCGATGGGGCTTCGCTTTTGTGATGAGATGGAGGCCGATGTGTTACGACTTCAGTCACATATTTCTTGTGTGCCAGCTTGGGTGGGCGTCATATTCGTGCTTTATTTTTACCAGCGAGAAGAGAAATCAAATAGGTTAAAATTTGCCGAAGCATGGAGACTAAAGAAAAGAAATTAAGCTAAGCAAAAGAAAGTAATTAAAAGTTTTTTTTCCTCTTCCGATGCGTTAAACCACCCTGTTCCGTTTATTTATTGAGGATTTGTAAAAATCCAAACGTAATGCTGAACTTGAGATGCAGATGATGTCTTAACTGCTGCAATTTTCAGAAAATATCTGGGACGCTTCGAAGACTCATGGGATTATATTCTGTTTGATTGCTCATTTGGATTTCGAGGAAGTTTATGGAAGAAATTAACAGATTAGAGAGTATATAGAGAGAGAGTATATATATATATATACAGGGGGTGGACAAAAATATGGAAACACCTTGTAAAATGCATGTTTGAAAAGAAAGATTGATTTTAATGAAATATGTAGGTGGCGCTGGCGTTTTTGACTACTAACGCCACCTATACAACTTCGTAAATGTGCTAAACAGTTCAGTTGTTGTCGGAGTACTGTTATGTGAGGTTGTCATTGCATTATGTCAGAGTTAACAGACTTCGAACGTGGGCAAATTGTTGGAGCACGTATGGTAGGTGCTTCCGCAAGCAAGGTAGCCAAGGTGTTTAGTGTTTCAAGAGGTACTGTATCGAAGATTTATTCCGCATATTTGAAAAGCGGAAAAACATCATCTGCTAAATCACAGCGCGGACGAAAGTGTGTGCTGAGTGATCGTGACAGACGATCATTAAGGGCAATTGTGACGAAAAATAAGAAGACCACAGCTGCAAAAGTTACTGCTGAAATGAATGTTGTGTTACAGAACCCTGTGAGTACCAAAACAATTAGAAGGGAGCTTCATAAACAGGGAATTTCTGGCCGTGCTGCAATTGAGAAGCCACTCATCAGTGATGCTAATGCCCGTAACAGGAAAAGGTGGTGTTTAAATCATAAAGCCTGGACTATAGGGCAGTGGAAGCGTGTAATATAGTCTGACGAGTCTTCTTTCACATTGTTTCCCACTTCTGGCCGAGTTTACGTCTGGAGAACGCCATCTCAAGCCTATAATACAGACTGCTTGTTGCCAAGAGTGAAACATGGCGGGGGTTCTGTTATGGTTTGGGCAGCCATATCGTGGTTCTCTGCTGGCCACATGATAACTGTGTCAGGGCACATGACTGCCAAGACTTATGTGAACATTTTGGCAGATCAAGTTCATCCCATGGTACAAACTTTGTTCCCCGATGGTGATGGTGTCTTCCAAGACGACAAAGCCCCTGTTCACACAGCTCACATTGTCCAGGACTGGTTTTCTGAGCACGAGGAGGATTTGTCCCATCTCCCCTGGCCACCACAGTCACCAGACCTGAATATTATCGAACCTTTGTGGTCTACATTGGAACGGAAAGTGCGTTCTCGTTATCCACCGCCAACATCGTTATCTGAACTTGCCACCGTTTTGCAGGAAGAATGGTATAATATTCCCTTGGCACACATACAGGAACTGTATTTATCCATTCCGAGAAGACTGCAAGCTGTTTTGGATGCCAAAGGGTTTCCTACACCATATTAAGCAAAGAAACATGTTTTTTAAAAGGTGTTTCCATATTTTTGTCCAACCCCTGTATATATATATATATATACAATTTTTATATCTCATTAGAAAACTTCTCCTCTGACAAACCAGGGAGCATTAATCAGTTTTCAAAGGTATTGATAACTGGCTAAATGCAGTTTTCTCAAGTTTTGAGGGGCCGAGGCACCCCAACTTTGTGAAGCGTATGCCATGGCAAGTCGAATGATGGATTGGTATAGCGCAGGACTTTGAATCTGACTTTCAATGTCTATTACACTTAAGTATTGTGCATTGTAGAAATATGTCCATTCTCAAATAACTTTACATATATGCATCATTCGTTTGTTTTCTGTTTTTTTTTTTATATAGGATCCTATAATAAATTAATTATAATAAAATTAACAAGAAACATGTCTGACGGCAAGAAAATGCAAAGTATAATTTAACAAATTGAAATGGCAGATTTACACATCGAATCAGCATTAATGGAGGAAGTGCTATAAATAAATGAGGTCTTGTTATATCTCTTACACTTTCAAATAATAGAAATTAAAATTTATTGGACTTTTTTTCGTAGCCGAAGATGGCCTTGGCGAAACAAAACTAATATCAAATTTCTTTATCCGAGGATTGTCGTGTGTAACCGCGCCTTGAAAACAACATATTTATACCAAGTCTCGCAGTGACGCAGTTTGTCGAGTGAGATACCTAACCAGACATCGCTCTCATCAGATAACCATGATTTAAAATCACTTACAGTAGAACTACATTAACCCGGACTAATTGGGACTAAGGTGCATAGTTAAGCTCTTTGTAAAAAAAGAACATGTATACTGCTGTTTGTAGAAAATGCGACACCATGAAAGAATCATCAGAATCAAATGAAATTTAATGCAGAAACGACTTGTACTGATACAAATAAATGATGAAATTTTCAAAACAAAAAAAACAAATTAAGCGTCCGAAATCAGTATTTGGTGCAGCCACCATGCGCTGCAATAAGTGCTGCTATACGACGTGGCATGGAGTCAAACAGATGTTGAATATCTGCTTGAGGAAGAGAATTCCATATCGCTTGTATGCGCAACCAAAGTTCGTCTTTGGAAACTGCAGGACGCGGATCACGAGCGAGACGCCGACCAACCATATCCCACACGTGCTCAATAGGCGACATATCCGGTGAATAAGCAGGCCAAGGAAGAAGTTGCATGCGTTGTGCTGAACAGAAGTCTCGAACAGTCCGCGCAACATGTGGGCGTGCATTATCCTGCTGAAAGATAGCTCCAGGGATGCCTTGAAGGAAAGGAACGACTTCGGGCTGTAGCACTTCACGGACGTACCTGTTGCTATTGAGATTACCCTCAATTCGTATCAAATTGGATCGTCCATGATACGAAATCGCACCCCAGACCATAACTCCGGGTGTTCGACCACTATGTCGTTCAATAATACACTCAGGAAGGCAGCGTTGACCGGCATAACGTCTAACACGAACACGGCCATCATGGGTCCACAAATTGAAGCGTGATTCATCTGAAAAGACAACTTGGTGCCAATCAGCTCGCCTGTCTCTGTGCTCAAGAGCCCACTGCCGACGCAGCCGTCGATGATTCGCCGTGAGGGGAATCCTGTATAAAGGCACCCTTGCACGCAATCCACGGCGCAGCAGACGACGACGAATTGACGAAGCCGACAATTGTACACCTGTAGCAGTAGACCAACGTGCTGCCAGCTGCCTGGAGGAAGCTGTGCGATCATTCACCGCCATGCGGAGCAGGTGTCGATCATCGCGCTCTGACGTCACCTTCTGTCGACCAGTGCCTGTTTTTCGAGTTGTTCGGTGCTCGTCGGTCCACTGCTTCCAAACTCGCATCACTGTGGAACTGTTCCGCTGCATACGAGCTGCTATTGCGCGATAGGAAAATTGTTGGCCTTCCTTAAAAAGTAGGCCTTTGATAATTGAATTTAATATTAATGCCACATCAACAGAAAAAGACTAATTCTAATTTAAAATCACTATTTTATTTACAACACATTATTAGCCAAAGTCTCTATCACAATCTAATCAGATCTCCTTTATATATCTTCGGGAATTTGCATTCGATACCGTCAACTTGACAGTTACAAATCGGCATCCAATGATAAACAACTTCATATGACGTAATAGAAAAAAACACCGTCGAATGCAAATTTCCGATTCCATTGCCAGATGCGTGAGATGACGTCATATCGGAAAACGTAATTCCCTATGATTACCGCGATATGACAACATCTCAACATGACAAATCCTCCTTCTCGAAGGCCGATTATCCTCCCTCGTTCAAACTCCGTAAGTTGCTTGAATTTCTTATTCTTCCGTCGTGGAGGCATACTCAGGTCTCACTAAACGTTTGCCACTAACAAATAATCATAGACTTTTTTCAACGTCCCGCTACAGCACTTTATTTATACGCTTTCAGCATCAATTCAGAGGGCGCTGCGCGCGCCGCGCACGCGCGATGGCTCTGAAACCTTATTAATTTGCATAATATCCTATAATTGACATTTGCTGCGAATTTCATTTGATTCTGATGATTCCTTCATGGTGTTGCATTTTCTACAAACAGCAGTTTATTTTGAAAGGAGATGAAGTAAATTGTTTAATAATTGCACATCATTTCAATACATTACTTATATGATATGTATTAAAATAATTGCACATCATTTCGATACATTACTTATATGATATGTATTAAAATAATTGCACATCATTTCAATACATTACTTATATGATATGTATTAGGTCGAATAATTGGTTTTATTAATGTTGCACTAGAAGCAACGCGAGGGCAATTGGCGACGAACTTCGTCGTTTTGAGTCTCGGTCAAGTGACGAGGACGACAACTGATCTGGCACTTCTCTCCTCAAACCACGCCAACGGGAGGACTTTGAACATTGACAGATTTAACGTCCATCAGCCCCGGTTACACGGCAACATAAGGAGGAAATAGTTCGATTAAAATAGAATTGAAATAGGTATGATAAGAAACAATCTTCATACGATAGTCAGTTAGAAAAAAAACAATTAGAAAAGGTTTTTTTTTTTTCCGTCTGAAATCTTGCGGCGTCAAGGCTCGAACTCACGACTCCACCAAAACTGCCAGCCTCTAGCTTGCCATTAGGCTACCGTGATTTCTCGGAACGGAACTATCCAGGCTCATTTTCACCGACCACACTTGACCTCTTTCATTGTTTTGAAACTGATCTTTTGTAATCTTCCTTTAACGTTAATGTCTTGAACAATTAATTGACACAGGTGTCTCAAATGTTCGTAATATCCACTTGTAGTTTCTCTGCTGTTGTGTGTTTCACTGCTGCAACGTATTTTACAACAGAATTCAAGTGGGTTTTAATTACACTAAGTTATGGTTTCTTTTTAAGAGACTGTTATGATTTTTCTTGCTAGATACAATAAAGAACCAGTCTTTAGCAATAATAAAAAAAAAAATTATTTACATTTTATTGGCTGAATCTCAAAGCTCGTTCTCGCTCCCACCTCTCGCTGACGAGTACATTCTTCTGGTTACATTACCTTGGCAACCCCTTTTCGACAGAGAAGGAGGATTGCCACCATTCTATCTCACTAACAGGCACCAGATATTACAGCGGAATCATCTTACTAAAGGTATAATATGAAATCAATTTTTATTTTTCGTTTTATTTTCCATAAAATGATTAATAAGAATTAAGACGCTACAGCATTAGCCATGGTACAAAACTCCGCCACCTTCAGTCTTGAGCTCCTAACTCAGTTCTTTATTTGCTTTTATTAACCATGAATTTTTAATGGCTGCTCGGATTATGCAATGTTCGGCTTAATGAGATCTGGATTAATAAGAAATTGTTTTATGTGTTTTGCAATTGGTTCAATTTGAGTGGCTCATGTATGACTTTAATTCGAATCTAAAAGTCTTCCTTATCAGTCACATCGTCATACACATTAACATTGCTGTTGTTGGGCAGGTTACATAGAATACATGGATACCATACTGCTATTTGCAAGAGATTATTTCTTTCGAATTAATTTTAGTAAAATAGATTATATTTACAGAAATAGAAGTTTAGTATTAGTTGCACTTAACATTTGCGATGCAAAGTAACATTATCACAAGGTGCTAGTTGCCCGCAAGAATAATTGTCACTATTCTCAATAGTACCTGTGGTCATGTCCGCTCTCTTGAACACTTAGGAGATCTCTGTTCTGATTCCTTAACTTCGGAATTTTTGTGTGGAATGAATCTAATTAAGCCTCTTCTTTTGGACATTATATTTCCTGTTGATTGGCTGTCAGGACCAGTAACTGAAGATATTATTTACAACCATTGCTCCCTAGTAGCCCCGATTAGGAATGGAAATAACATCGGCAAGGATAGATAGAACATCCGGTGAGGGTGTATTTTGAGATCACAGTAAATCCCGATTTCTGAAAGGACAAGTCTTGAACTTCACCTCGAGCGATTGTGACTGCTTATTGACGTCGTATTGAAAAGCAACACGAGGACTATTGGCGACTTATTTCGTAATTTTGAGCCTCGGTCAAGCGACGAGGATTACACCTGAACTGGTACTCCCTCTCCAAGCTTCCACACTATACCAAGGGAGGACTTGGGATCTTCGATCAGATTTAACATGCATCAGCCTCGCTACATGGCGGGGTTTTAGTGGCATCAGAAACCACAACTCATCAAAAACAACGCCTTTTTCAAGGGTCGTAGTTGAGTTTTATCTGGAGATTTATTTGTATTATAAGAGGCTCTAAAAACTAAATTAATTTTTTATGAGAGGGCGCTGTAATGTCTCGACTCCACGCGCACGATAGAATCACCACTCAAGGAATTTTTTTTTTCTGTGTAAGCGAATTATATGAACTGTGCTCGTTCATATAACACACTAGGGGAATAGTTCCTTCGACTTTCACTTTATTAGAAGAAATCGACCAAAATTAGCAATCGGTCTATCTCGAGAGATATTACATTAATATCTGCTCCTTTAAGGATATATGATTAAATTTTTTGTGCAGTTACTTTTAAATTTAATTTGATGATATTGTGACATTTTTTTCATTATATCTTTCTTAATTCGTTATAGACGCCTTGTTTGAATGATATTTCAAGTATTCTTTACTGAAACTGGATTTGAAGAAGAGGATATTTTCTTAACATTAATCAAGTTCTCTTTAAGTTTACGGATTTGGTATAAAATAACATATGTAAAAAGGAATCGAATGCCGCCCTTTGTTTCTGTCTGTCTGTTCTAACGAACTTATAAGTCGGTATTCGTCTAATGCCTATTCCTGTATTAACACTAACTCCTGAGAATTTTTAACTCACAGACCAAGTCATCATAATGCATGTTTAAAATTCAAATACACTGCCCATAAATATGTAGATTTTTCTCTTAAACTTGATAAAAAATTATGCATACAGAATAAGAGATGGAAATATGAAACACATTTCATTTATGATAAATTGGATTCTTTTGTAGAAAAATCAGTAGCATAATCAAACTGATTCTAAGCATAACTATGCCATTGAGCCAGAATATATCATTTTTTAAAATGTGTAAGGAATCCTTTTTTGCCAAAAATTGGTTCCCCGAAATAAGGTGATTTCTTATGCATACGGATAGTATTATAGATGCTATTGAATTTCTCAATTTCATTCCTGTTCTTAACTTTCAACCCCGCAAGCCTCAGGTCAAACCAAGTGGACAAAATATTAATAAACCTAATTAGAACTTCAACTTCTGAATGCTAATATCAACAAATGCTTCAAAGCACTAGTAATGAAGGAAAGGATGAAATAGTAGAAACATGATTCCAACCAAACACCGATAGTAAAAGTCAGGAAACCGAAAATGTAGGAAGTTTTCCGGAGGATGAATAAGTCTCAGAATGATGAACGTGTAGAAAGGCCTTTAAAAATGTGGCATAAACAACAGCATGGTATGAGGATATTACTATTTACTATAAGAAAGACCTTCATGATGATTATGAACTAATTGATATGGCTGATTATGATGTATCAGATGAGAATAAAACGAGGAGAGTTTAATGGTTTTTGCGACGAATAAAATTATTTTTTTTAAATAACTTAAAACAAAACAAAAAAATTAATGAAAACTTTTTTTCAAATCTTAAGCCCCAAAAAATCAAAGAAATCCACATGTGCATTAAAATAATGTAATATTCATATTAGGTTTTTTTAAAATCAGAAAAGAATCTTTGAGTTTGGATCCTTTTCTTTAACATAAAGGGAATATACTCATAAGATATGATCTTTTACAATATTGTTACGAATATGATATGACGCTTCCCAGCGGCGAATGTGCTGGTTCTCTTGCGAAGAAAAATAAACATTTATAGAAAGGTCATCAGTCAGCAAGACAAATAAGGACTCTTAGCCTTGACGAATACGCGACTTTGGCGACAAATGGAAAGATCCCGAATGTGATGGAATCTAGGCGAAATATCTATTGGAAAGAAAGTTACGAACTTTTCATGAATTTTCGGTGCGACGTCACGCTAAGTCATAAGAGGTATGAACATGCCGAGAGTATGAGAGGCAGGAATCAGTCTGTGCTAGGAGAAAGTCTGTTTGTGGAGTCCCTGTTGTGGAGATCGATCGGAAAATCGACTGGAAGCTGTCAACTTTTGGAAGTTAAGTGTGCCAGTTGAATTTGAGGAGAAGCAGTGTGTATCTGATGGAAATTGTCAGAGCCTGCACTGGAAGTGTAGTTTTCTGTGGAGGTTGTCAGCAGTGAGAACTAGTAAGCTGGTGAGCTGAGCGTTGCTGATACAATTGTGACTGTTATTACTCGGTTGTTTTTTTCTTGTATCTGTTTCACTAAACTGTGTAAGTGTTGTGCATTTGTTTGTGCTGTTATTATCAAAGCTCTGCTACCTGTGTGTCATCCTGAAGATTTACGAATAAAGCGTCATTTATCGTTATCCTCCGAGTTAGACTGATTTCATTCCCATACACTCGGAAATTTTCGTAACAATATTAAAAGAGAGAAATTGTTACGAGAAAACTTACAATATTATTACGCGAAAGCTTAGATTTTGTTTTCTGCTGTGATAGAAAAGCCCAATTTTCAAATAAGGAAAGAACATTCTCTTAAGTAATGTGTTACAGGTAAAGGTAACCTTAGTGACAAACTTGGAGACAGATTTTATCACCAAATGTCATCGTCGTCAAATTTGGTGGCAGTTCTTGTACACTCTTGGAGACAAAACCTTCAAGGACATTCTCCTAAGGATATACATTTTTCACCCTGTGTGTACCAGGAATGTACGAAAAGATTGCTTATTGTGATTTAAATTGCTGTATTCAATGATTGCGTGAACTTTGAATTGGTGCTATCGTACAATTTGATGTGTTTTTTAATCGTTCTTTTTAAAAGGACATATTGTGTATTTGGCAGAGATCATCAGAATAAATATGGATAAGAAAGTGCTTATTAATTTTCTTTATTCGAAAAACGATCAGCCACGTAACAATAAGTAAAATTAGTTTTCTTTTTTTATATGACTGAATGGAGTTTTCACGGGAGTGTTTAGAGCAAAGGAGTCAAACTGACCTTCAGCCACGAGCTAATTTCTAACATATAAAATTTATGCGCGCCACACTATATTTAGTTACGGTTACAGGTTTCCTTTTATTAACTTGTCTTCTTACAAGGAGTACTGTTACTTGTGATTTCAATCAGTGTTAATACTGTCTTTCGTGATGTCTTATGTTACATAAATTTGGTAATTAAATATCAAGAAGATTATTTCATACTTTATGTCATATTAAAAATAACACTCTATTTCGATAAATGTATACTGAATACAAAGGCCTAAAACGGATCATTAATCGTTAACACAAAACAATAATAAAAAATTACTAAAAATCTGTATTTTCTCAAATTTTAGCTTACCAGACAGATAATAAGTACTCAAATTAACAAACAATACGTAAATAAATTTTGTATTGTTCTCTATTATTTGTTTTGTTCTCTGGAAGTGGAATATGAAAAGTTAAGTACTTTAAGCAATGGAGTAGAAATCTAATAGCGTTATTTTTTTTTTTTTTTATCGATTGCTAAAATATTCCCTGTTATTGGCGAGGTAAATTAGAAATTTTTAAAAACTAAGCAACGGTATCTTTAGCAAATATTTTATTCTATGCTATTATGTTGGCTGGGCCACAAAGTCACATGCTACTCATAAGCTACGAGTTTGAAATACTTGGTCTTGAATAGAGATGGAAAGCCTGTGATACGCAAGGACATTTTAGGTGACCCACATTGTTCATGGAAGGCTACCGACCAAAAACAACAGTTACACGAAACAGGCAACACACCTGGAACAGAATATTAAAATAATTATGTACCTGTAGAAGTCTGTAGTATTTTGGAATTAAATGATTTCCAATGAATGATTTAGAAATGCAACTTTCAGAATTTCAAGACAGTATCTAGGTTTAACTGCTTGTCGACCTGAGGTCGAAACTTAAGAATTTGAAAAGAAAGCACTTGGATAACAAAGAGGAGTGCCACTACAAACAGGAAATTTGGTTAGCTTGGAATCGATTGCGGGCATTTTTAAGCCCCTCCCCCCCAAATCTAGCAATAGCTTTACGAAATAATTTTCCCTCTACGTACCTTTATAAGACCTTATTCTCAATGTTAAATAAGATTCGCGTGGGTTTTTTTAAAAAAAGAAGTACCGTTCTTAAAAAATTGAAAGATGTAGTACTATTGTCGCCATTCCACGTCGGTGCAATAAGTATCCATTGTCTAGTTACAGACGCTAGCACGGAAACACTCGTCCGTGTTCACGTTTGTTCGTGCGCAATTTTAATGCCGCCGATTGTGAAATGCGTGTTATGATTCGTTTTCTGTACTCAAAAATGGTAAAAATAGCAGAAATTCATCAGAAGATTAATGAAATGTAAGGTCATGTGACTCATGTTGTATCGGAAAGAAAACAGGAAACCAAGGAACAGAGGCATTCAACATCACCCAAAAATTGAACCTCAAGCATATAGTTTCAGCAAGCAAAATGGTGAGCATTGCGTTTTGGGACAGGCCGGAGATGTTGCTTGTGAATTTTTTTGCCTCGAGGTGACACAATTAATTCCGAGACATATTATGAAACCTTGATTAAACTGCGTTGTACAAACTAAAACAAATTGCGTGATATGCTCAGTAAAGGGATTGTTTTGCTGCATGACAATGCCCGTCCAAACATAGCTCGTTGAATTCAAGATCTCATCGCTTCATATGGCTTAGAGCAACTTGATAAACCTCGGTCAAGCCCTGATCTGGCCCACAACGACTACCACTAGTTTCCTCACTTGAAAAAGCATTTAGGAGGTCAGTACCATGACGATTCAGATGATTTCAAAACGAACGTGCTGCAGTAATTAGCACATCAGGTGGCAGATTTCTATGAGAATAAAATCCAGAAGCTGGTTGTGCGATATGATACGCGCCTTACTTGTGGAGGTAATTATGTTGAATGGAAGATTAAGGTAGAGTCTTTTTCTTATAAAAATAAATTAGTAGAAAAATCTACACTTGTTGTTTTTCTAATATCGAAACGATACTCACTTACAATCACACTAATATTAAAACTATTAAAAGAAAATAGTTGACAAATGAAGTTGGTAGTAGTTCTTTCTTGATCTTGAAGTATACGAAATAGCAACCTTCAATTGAAGATTTAGTAAATGTAATTCTGCAACAAAAAGTCCCTAATGTAAAGAATTATCCAATTTTGCTTTTTTTTCCGACACATAAATGTATCCAAAACATAACTCTTTATTTTTTACCGAAGCTAAAATTGACACATAAGAACCGATGTTTCTGGATGGAATGCGGTATTGTGGTAAGTTAGGTGTTTTTTACGAACTTTGACACACCGCGCTCAAAAGACTCTCCATCACTGGTCCAGAGTCCCTTGATTTCCCAAATTTGTTTCTTGGAGCAAAGCCAAAGAGTTCCTGGTGCAGCAACCCTAGAGTAGAGGGAATTATTCCTCGCAAGGTGTGAAGTTGTTGCTATTAATGTCTTTGTAATGACACTATCAAAGGATGTGTTTCATTGACATAACGCTAATGCATACTAAATGACCTTCGCATTGAGTTGAGGAAATTAACTATACAACAACTTTAATTCGCAGCAGTACATGCTTCCAGTTTCATTCGACATTGTCTCCAACTTTGAAATATTGGTTACATTAAAGCGAATTAGGTCGACTTTTAAGATTTTTTTCTCGAGTCTTCATAGCTCCCTTTAAGAAATTTCTGTTCGAAATATCGAAAGTATTTCGATAGAATTCTAATTTTGATCTAATTCAGTGTTTCCCCAAGGTTACTGACATATTTATCTGATCGTTTCGGGTCTTATGCCCTCCTGCCTTGAGTTAGGTTTTAGGAAGAAATCTCAAGGAAATTATAGAGCAAACACAGTAAATGCACCGAATAGCGGAAAATAGTTTTAATGCTGGATGGGGCATCACGTAGTTTGTATTCGATGCGTATTTCTGTTACGTCAGGCGTGATGATTTTTAGAGACGGTTCCGGCTATTATTAAGGTGGATTTGCTGGATCAGATGCAGTTCAAGTTTTGAACACACACCTTGCACGCACACTGCATGTATGTCGTAGCTACTAAAATATCCATTATTACTGTTCTTGGTTTGTTTTACTAAGATAACCAATTTACCGAGTAATCGTTTTATTTTCAGTTCGTTCAAAGAGGCCATTTAGCGTACAATTTTAAATTAAATTACCTTAATTACAGAAGAGTCGAGCAGAATAACCAAACAGATTACATGCATTTCTGACGCTGGGCAGCGCAGTGTCTCCTGCACTGCCGAGGCGAAAAGAGAATGCGCTTTTTCACTGTGCCTCCACTTATATTGTAGGGATTTTCTAGGGACATTTTGTAATGATATGATCTCACAGTTCTAGGCGTAGGGATTCTCGGGGATTTCTGCTATGGACAGAGAGTCTAGTAGAGATTATTCTGACAAATTTACGACCGTGGGAAAGCAGATTAAACACATTTTACGAGCGCGTGATCTAATAAATAAAAGGATAATTTGGAATTGGATCAGGAAATAAAAGTGAACTCTTTGCTTTTGAATTAGAGAGAGAGAGAGAGAATAGGACATAATAGAAAATTAAATTATTACTAAGAGAAATTATTAAATTAAATTTAAATCATTACACACACCGAGATATATAATAAGCGAATCGTATAAGATATCTCTCCTGCTACTCATTCCTCTTTTTTTGGATAGCGTTCATCGATTCCCTTGTAATGTTTTGTTAATAAGCTGGTAATGAACGGAGAGGTTGATGACCGAGTACCTTTTCATCTTAAATAAAGCTTAATTTTAGAGATTAGTAATTATTTCATTGCGCTTTAAGTTTAGTTGTGGCTTATTTTATCTTCTGGGGTCAGCTTAGGCTCGTAAAGAACAAATAGCGCAAAATGCTTAGTGCCAGCCTAGTCTAATCAGTCGTTCAATTCTAATGTCTAACAATGAAATCCCGGCTATTAACGTGGTGAAAGAATTTACTTATACTGGAGATTTTACCCAGCTCGAGTAACTACTGAGAGTTGCTATACGGTTAACTAAAACTCTGGGCCAACTTATTTTCGAATTGCCCCTCCAGCATTCCCTCGTGGGATGTGGACCCCTCGTTGGGAAACATTGTTCTAAAAGTAATTTATTTTCCGTTTAAATAATCAATAATTTTTTATGATGATAAATCAGATACTTGAAGGAAAACCGACAACTATAACTAAAAAATTACTTGCTAGAAGTTAGTTAAGTTGTTAAGTTAATTACTTTATCCATTAACACCATGATTTAGTTCCCGTTAAGCGAATAACATTGATATCAGTTTCGCTCAGCATGCAACGAAAATTGGAAAAGTTTCTGAGGTGTCCCATTTTTTTTTTCTTTTTTACTTTTTGTACTTTTCTTTCTACCTGTGCATCGGAACTCCAGAAAGTCCAATACAAAGGAGTCTCGAAGCAATGCCTCCTTATTTATTACAAAGGGTTACTCAAAATGAAATATCCAATTTCAAAATGCTACATTTTCATAAATAAATGACACAGAATGATAAGTTGTACATGAATATAAAGGGAAAATATCTAGAAGTATTTTTTACAGGTATGCGGCTTAACTTTTTTTAGTTATGCGCATAATGTCAATTCAATAAGTATATTCCTGCCAAACATGTTGCAAAGTGTCAAAGGAAATTGAATGCTCATCGGCAGAAATCCATTAATTTCAAATAAGTTTGTGGGTAATAGTGGTGCATACACTTTATCTTTTACGATTTCCCAAAAGAAGAAATCGCATGGGGCCATATCAAGAGATGGTCATCTGAGTAAAATCAAATTATCTAGTCCACGTGACCAATCCCGCAGCGAGGGAGCTCCATGACAGCTTCTAAAACAGCTTTCGTGAAATGGCTTCACGAAGAACACCTATTGTGTTCACAATATAAAACTTCCACAGTTTTCCTTTGTATTCACGTTTTTCTCGTAATTTTATGTCGTTTACATTTGAAAAAAGAGAATTTTGAAATCGGATAGATCATCTTGAATAACCTCAATTTGTTTTTAGTAGTCCTACTCGAACTACAACAAATTCAAATGAGAATAAGATGAATTTGTGGTAGTTTGAGAACGACGACTAAAAACAAATGATTAAAGAATTATTCATCCTAACTTCTGAAACGACCAGTCTTTATCTAGCACGTTCCACCTCGAAGCTGCTTATGCAAATAGCTGAAATAAGCAGCCATTCTTGGAAGTAAAAATGATGGCGTTTTGCATTACTCTAGTTTCTAAAGAGGACTATCGTCAATATCCAGTGATGCTGCTAAGCTGGTTTAATTTTTTTTACTTCACTGATGAATATTTTTGTTTGAGTATGTACGTGAGCGTTATTTCATTTATTTACTGTTTTTACATTGAGTAATTTCAGGTTGTATTTTTGCTTACCATACGTACATAACAGAGTTTATTTTTTGTATTTTTCGCATAATTTACAATAAACATTTGTACACAGATTGAATTTTTGTATTTTGTGCAGTTTTTGTAACCGGTTTGAAGGGAAACAGAGTTGGGAAAATAAAAACTCGATTTACGACGACATCGTTTTCCGACCACTCAGTCGGCACGGAACTCAGCCACAATTTTGCATTTTAAAAAAATTGAATAATCTACAATTAGTTAAGCACTTATGTTTACAGATACTATTTTTTAATACTATTTTTTTTAAAAAAAAAATTACTTTAGATGGAGAATTCTACCTTTCGTACAAGGACATTGAGATTCTGGCTCAATTTCTTTCGTAACATTAATATTTTTGTCTATTTTGTTTTGTTTATAACTATCTAAATTTTCAACAAGTGTCGAAATGATTTAGAACATATTTCATTTTTTTTTCACTCCAAAAATAGTAGATTAATAACTCTTAATTGGACTGGATAATAAAACATCTGAATATTATTGTTGTGGCCGGTGTTGCCTAGTGGTCATAGTCGAGGAACTACGGCCTAAGTTTCTTCGAATTGTGGGTTCGAGTCCTAATGCATTTATTTTATTTATATATTTCTCGAGGTCCCAAGTCCCCTCTCTGGGGTAATGTGGAAATTTGGAGAGGGAGGTGCCACTCAGATGTCATTCTCGTCACTTGACCGAGATTCAAAATTAAGATGTCTTTTCGCCAATAGCCCTAGTGTTTCTTTTCAGTACGATGTTAATAAACAATCACTCAGTCACAAAAAGTACTTGCATTTGAAAACAGATGACGTCATTAAGGTACATTGTTGTTACCATTGGCTCCTCCCATCTGTTAAACGGAGCTGAAACAAATTTGACATTGATTCATAAGTTAGTTCTGATTTGGTAGTCATTTGCTGCCTAATCAAAATTTGATTGCTGAGCGCTTCGAGTTGTCCCCGCCGATGATAAATAGATTCTCATTGTTATACACCGAAAACCAAGCAACAATCACAATGATGGTTGCTTCCGGTGAATCTACTCCAAAGAAGGCGAGGAGTATCTCATCAGCAGGAAAAGTTATGACGAAGAATTATCGAGATATGAATGACGTCATGATCCACAAATACGAGTAACAGAGACTCAGACAGCTGCCTACTGAGTCACAATGCTTACTAAAAACAAACAATTTTCAATGCTACGAGCGCCATCTATTGGATTTTTAAAGAACTTACTGAACGACCCTTGTATATTACTGTAGTATTTATTAAAAATAAAGGGAAAAATTATATATAAATGCGATATGTACAACTTTTTTTGTTCATCAATTGCAATGAAAACTATGGAGTTTTAAATTTGACAGAAATTTAAATATGAGACCGATGGTGGTGACGTCACATACTGAAACGAGATGACTTCCATATCTGAAATTGATAATTTTTAGCGCAAACAAGTAAAATGCTTTCAGGAGTCATTGAATAGTTTCATATGTCAGGTATGTAATGTTATTTAATTTAATTTTTTATAACTTAAGTGTAGAATAGTATTGTAAGTTATTTTGTCTTCCTTTTTGGAAAAACAGACACATGTTTGAAGTTCAGGATTAACAATTTCTTCATACAGTAACCTCTCTGTAATCCGGAACTTCCAGGAATACGGCGTAAAAATGGTAGCGACGGGATACCAAAAATAAATGAATTATTCTAGATAAGAAAAAAATTAATGTTTAATTCGTGTATTTAAGGCTCCCGTCTACCAGCCATTTTGATTTCGTGAACTTAATGTTAATAGTATGGAAATTCTACTTTTCTCCTCAAACCTAGACTATGTATCTATTTGAATACAATAAAGGTGCCTCCGGAAGAACAAAAAAAATAATGAAAATTTCTGCTTGAACTGCATTTTCCTTCAAAGTTTAAAAATTTTCTTACGTCTATTTTAATGATTCGTATGTGGGTTTTCCAGGCCTTAAAATATTCCCAAAATCGGAGGAGGGGATTGTGATGATTCTCCTTAAATTGCTTGTCACTCACTCACTATGCCATGAGGCGGTTCGTACCACTTGCAATTTCTCATCTTGCCATGAGCAAGCTCTATAGAACAACTAATTTCTGCATGAGCACAATAATGCAAATTGCGAGTATTTTGCGCTCGCGACTTCAGTATTAGTATTTATACCCGTAAAGTTTTCAGCAATGGCAGCAGCAACAGAGGAAAATGAGTTCTTGTCTTACTTTGTCAATTGGAGTTTTTTTTTTCTACCTATCCGTAAGCCGTCCTGATGATTTCGTCTATTGTCCTACTTCTCTCTTGGACCTGCATGGATTCCCTTCTCTCCATTGATTGCCTAAACTTGCTGAGCTCATATTGCATGAAATAAAGACATCTTGCATAATAAGAGTCTTCTCCAACCCAAAAGACTTGCGGGCCGCTTTGGAAATGCTTTTTTATCCGGCGGTCCGCATTATGTATGTGTGCATGTGAGTGAAGAATTTGATTTATCATCTTTTTAATTTAGGCTCTTTTAATGCCAATTATTATTCTCACGTTAAAAACTACTACTACTCTCACCTCTCAAGTCGCGAGAAGCGGCTACTCCTCCCGAGCTCCGTTAGAGAAATCAAGAATATTCTGCAATAAATTAAGGAAAATTATACGAGGGCTGTTTTTTTTTCAACCTTCGATTGCACACTATGAAGACCAAGAATGAGGCAGCTAGCTGTTGTGCGCAGTAGACTACTGCGCATCTCACCCTATATACGCTTTGTCATTGCCGAGTTCAACACACCATTTCTTGTTGAAATGTAATCACGTAAACATGGCTGCCTCTATTGATTCTCCCGCCAAGTGTGAATTGCGAAGTGTTATTTGTTTCCTTTAGGCAGAAGGGAATAGTGCAGCGGAAATTCATCGAAGAATGAGTCGAATGTATGGAAACAGCTTTATGAGTGATGGTGTTGTTTGTGAATGGTGTCGAAAGCTTAAAGGTGGCCGAACTGATGTGCATGATGAAGGGGTTCAAGGATACAAGTCTGTCGTTACTGACGACCTTGTTCAACGAATTGACCAAACGTTAAAGGAAAATCGAAGGTTCACCATAAGAGAATTATCGTTAAAATTTCCGGAAATTTCACGATCTTCCCTTCATTCTATAGTCACTGAATAATTGAACTACCGAAAACTTTGTGCTCGCTGGGTCCCAAAGATGTTGACTGACAACTACAAAACTCGTCGAATGGTTGCAGCTTTGGCGTTTCGTGACCGATACAATACTGATGGAGAAGAATTTTTGATCTCCTCTGTGACAGGTGATGAGACTTGGGTTCAATATGACACGCCCGAAACAAAATGGAGGCACACAAATTCTCCAAAGAAACCCACATAATTAAAAAAAAAATTTCAACAACCTTAAGATCATGGCAACTGTTTTTTGGGATCAAAAAGGTGTGTTGCTTATGCAACCGGGAACAAGAATTACTGCACATTCTTAATGTAAAATTTTGCGATACTTACGGAGAGCTATTGAAAACAAAAGAAGAGGCATGCTGACTTCTGGAATTGTTCTGATCCATGATAATTGCCGTCTTCATAGTGCTCGTGTAACCCAATGGCCTCTTGAGCAATTTAAATGGGACATTTTCGAACATCCACCATATAATCCCGACCTAGCACCAAGTGATTTTCATCTTTTTTTCTGAATTGAAGAAGTGGCTTGGAGGCAGCGCTTCCAAACTGCCCAAGAGCTCAAAGAAACCGTCACAACTCACCTCAATTCATTGGCGGCAATATTTTATAAAGAGGGTTGTTGGAAAACTTGTTCACAGATATGACATATGCCTCAAACGTCAAGGTGATTATGTAGAGAAGTAACCTTTGTTGTAAATTACCTTTGGTACTAAAATTATTTTTTTTATATTTACCCGTCTTTTTATTATAGCCAATCGGAGGTTGAAAAAAAACAGCCCTCGTATTTCACTAAATTAAATGTATTTTTGTGCGAAACAATTTTAAAAGACTTTCTTTCAAAAACAACACAATACTGGTTCTAAATCATTAGCGATCAAAATACTGAACAGTTTGTCAGTCTGAAACCATACGCTTCCGGGTCAAATACTCGCATTTTAGATTTACTACGGATAGACTGGTTGCTGTTATTTCGCATGATTAACTCATCACATTCCCTCCCCGCGTCTAGTAATGCACTACGCGCTCTTCGGTAGGTTTGCTGGTTAGGTATGCATTATGTATCATCCACTCTCGTAAGATAACCCACGCGCTTTATAAAATGAACTCAACTTTGTTATTATTTCTGAATACGAATGTAGAAGAAAACTTTTGACGATAGTTGAGATATTTTTGGTTGGCCAGGTCTGCACTAGAAGTTTCATACTTTTCGCTCCTTAACTCAGCACAATATTCTCTGCAATCGTTTCCAGGATACACGACGAATCTTACTTGAATTCATCTTAGAAGTATATTAATAGTTATTCTTCACCACTATGCTATAGTCTAGCAACATATCTGTAAGATACAGGTTGTGTCCATCCAGTTATGCATTAACCATTAATTTGGTTTTTTGGCTCTTGCGCCTTTTTCTGGCTCTTGTGACGTAATGACATTCTCATTTCACAATGCTTTATTAAATGAATGAATGTTTTGAGCTGTACTGGATCATATTTGTAACCTTCTGATCCTAATCAAGTGAAGTGAGGCATCCTATTACCCTTCCTGGAGAAATGTAATTCTCCAGAAACCTTTAAAATTTTTTACTCTACCGGATCCACTTGCATTCAGATAAATAAAATAGTCTAGGTTTGAGTAAATTCATAGAAATTCCACAGGATTAACATTATGTCCACAAAATTAAAATGGTTGGTAGAGACTTAATGTTTTAAACACTTTCTGATACTGCGTAGACAATACAAATATCTAACAAATTATTTAATCATTTTGGCAGTATTAAATTCAGACAGTATTAAATTCAGACAATGAATATTCAATTAATTGAACATTTTTGTATTGGTAAAAACTACACACAGAACAAATCCACTGCAATGATAGTTAAAACAATATTAGACAAGCTATTCTAGTCACATGTTTTGCACTTGAAGAACATATTCTTGGATTCGAGAACATTCCACTGCATAGATCACTGTACATGAACAGTTGTACTAAAGGGCACACGTGAATTTAAAACCTGCTAGAAAACAAGAAGTACAGCACTGAAATGAAAATTGACTACTGCGATAAACATTAGGCGATTGTGCGAGCAGAGTTGTGTCGAGACCTAGCTGTCTGGACACAACTTTCGAACAGGTCTCGAACTCATACAGAGAAAAATCAAAAGCCGAACGGCTCGTTCGGTACCGGATTATAGAATGTGCCGAGCCATCGAATGCGGATTAATGAAAGCTTATTGCGTACAGGGTGTTTTGAAACTCACAGCCAAAAATTTAAGGGTTGATAGAAAACATCTAGGCAAGCAATTTCTACCATACAATGCATAGGCGTAGACCAAGCGGTGAACTGCTAGACGGTGCTACAATGGAAAGCATGAAGTACAAGTTTTTTTAGGGAGGTATGATCTTTTCCTGATTACTGTACGTCGTTCATAATAATTACTTCACAATATTGTGAAAAGAGGAATTTTAATACTTTATATTTTATTCAGAACTTTATATTATCGCATGATAAGCTTCATACATGAATTGCATTTAAAATTCGCTTCTTGATAAACAAAATTTCCTTGATAATATTCTTGACTATTTGTTCATAAATAATAAAAATGTCATCTTAATAGAATACTAATTTTGCAACACACGCACATGTTTGAAAACCATCTTTGCCTCTTGCGTTACTGTTAACACTGATGTGAAATCTTATAATGCTGTATCTTCATTTTTGCCTTCAAAATGCTTGTGAAAGTTTAATATTGACTTAAGAAGAATTTGGAAATTAATTAAGTTGATGCAACTACTTGGACTTGATAATACAGCTCACGCAATACATTTTGAAAATACAATGAAGGTTTGAGCAATTTCAGTTATGACATTACTTTAAGGCTATATTCGCGCAATATTAAAGAATAGAATCCGAAATTGGAATAGTTTTTCCGATAACAAAACGACTGAGCATTAATTTAATATTATTACTTCACTGTCTTTTAGAAAGCAGCGCCTTTTATAATATTTCTTTGTAGTGATATGAGACGTACTTCCCTTTATCTATCCTTATGGACATATCCTGGATGCTAATTGTTTCAAACAACTCAACTCCTAATTATGCAAAGTAAAGCTCTTATATGAATGGGAGTATAATGAGAAAGAGAGGGGGAGAGACGGAAATATAGAAAATGAGAATAATATGAAGGTTACTGTATTGAGAAGAATGTTAGTGTGATGTGCATGGAAGTATTGTGGCATGTATTGTGGATTGTGGCACATTAGAACAAATTTCAGGAGATACTCTCATCATATTTCGGCAAGTGTATTCTTTGATAGATTATAGAACCTCATGGTATTCGTAGACAGAGAAAGTAAACTGTTTAAGAACATTTTTGTAAAAAGAGGAGTAAATGAAGATATTTTGGATATAACTGATTATCTTAATTTATTAGTCTGTGCTTGAACTTAAGGCTCCCATCTACCTGCCATTTTGATTTCGTGGACGTAATGTTAATTCTAAGCAATTTCGACTTTAATTCTGACATCTTAACTATTTGATCTATTTGAATGCATTAAAGTGCATTTGAAAGAGCAAAAAATAATGAAGGCTTCTATGGAACTACTTTTTCCCTACGATTTTTAAAAATATTTTTATTCATATATTAATGATTCGTTTGCGATTTTTCCGTTCTTTAAAAAATATTTTTGAACTTTTTTAAAAATCTAAGAAAAAATGTAATTCCACAGAAGCCTTCATTATTTTTTGCTCTTTCAGATGCACTTTAATGCATTCAAATAGAACCAATAGTAAAGATGTGAGAATTAAAGTCGAAATTCCATAGGATTAACATTAAGTCCTCGAAATCAAAATGGTGGGTAGACGGGAGCCTTAAGTTGAAATTTAGATTTTGTGATCAGCTTTAAGATGGCAATAGAGACGGATTATAAGATGCAGTTACAACTCATTTCTGTTTTAATAAATCCCTTTTTTCCAATGTAAAATGCGTTTCATGTTTTGTCTCCCATAATGGAATGTTAAATAGGTTTTGAAATTTACGTGTTCAAGTGAAAAATGGCGGGGTTTTTTTTGGAATGTTCCTTAATTTTATGAGTACTGCATCATGAATGAATGTAGTATTATAACATCACAGACTTTCATAAAAAAAATTGAGCAATTTTCTGTCTGGAAATGTGTTCCAAATTTTGATCGAACTATTTGACTCTAGGCGAAGGCAGTAATTTTTTTTTTTTTTTGTATAATTAGAAGATATCCTTTTTGGACTACTTTGTTGCTCAATAAAAATAGTTGATAATGAGATTCTTATTCACCTTCCTCTCTTACAAGTCGGCTTCTTTGAGCCAAATTTCCAACATGACGAAACAGGCTCAAAAATTATTTTCAAGTGATTATTAGCTTATGAATATTCCATTTTTGATGTTATGGAATCTATAAATAGTTAACTGCTCTCTTCATCTGTCTCTAATCCGTCAGTCCAAATTTAATAAATCTCAAGCCTTTTATTTACTTCTCTCTTGAAGTTTTTCCCCATTACTTTTAATCCTTCAAGACGGTAGGAGCCTTAAAATTTTTATTATCGTGGGTTATGAAATTCGGGATAATGAAGTTTCAGAAATTATTCTGGTCATTTGATCAAGTTGAAAAATATGAGATATTGACCAGAAAGCCTGTATATTGCTTCTTTAAAAACATTAATTCAAATCTTGAGGCCCCCTTAAGTCCCCGTTATGTCCTTGAGTAATTTCAAAATGGAATATTACCTGAACTATTGGAGGGAACTGAATAAAAATCTGGATTTAAGTGATACAAAACATGAGTAACCCAAACATGAAAAAACTTCGGATGAGTCACTTTTTTCGTAACTGTATAACAAATCTTATATTTTTCATAATAATATTATATTTTTTAAAGTTTTTAATGTTTTTAAAGTTGAAAGATAATCATCTATCGTAAGGTACACAAAACTTTGAAAAGAGTAAAATAAAAAAAACTTTTGACTGTCAAAGTTTGAGACAGTCATTTAATATTAGATACTCCCTTTTTTAATTCCTCACCACCCAACTCAGAAATTTATGAGCTGATTTTTTTTTTACAAAATTTGGAAATTAGGCTTATTCTGAGATAAGAAATCACGAACCCCCCTACACGATTCTTTATAGGAGAATCGCAGTTTTGCACCTTAAGATTTTGTTGCTGCACGTTTTATGGCCGAAGAAAGCAGATTACTAGTATATTTTGTAGTTCAGAGATTTTGTTTACTACTTACAAATTTAGGTAAGAACGTCGATCGATATACACTGCTGGCCATTCAAATTGCAACACCAGGAAGGAATGGTCTGACGAATGTCAAAATCACATGAAAAGAAGAGATTGGGATATCTAAATGATTGGTATTTCAGCGCATTTAGACGACGCAGTAGGTAGAAACGATGTCTGAAGCACTGCATGAAAGAAAAGTTATGAAGTGGATTTCTCGTTCGGAAAGCTCTTTGTAAGGTCGGAGTTTGCTCAGAATATCGTGTTATGCCTCGAATAAGAAGATGAAAGGCTTACCAGCAAGTGTCGGAATTCAATAAAGGCAGGATTGTTGCCTATCGAGAATGTGGATTATCGTTCCGTGATATGGTCCGAATGTAGATTTACTGGTCGAAATCCAATCGCTGTCATGCGAACATGGAATCAATGGGTTGCTGAAGGTCATACTGCACGGCATACAGGATCTCCACGCTCTCACATGACTAACGTCCGAGTGGACAGACATATTGTGAAGTCGGCCCTGCAAAACCGTACACAAACTATAATTCCGGACCATTAGTCAAGAAATGGGAATGTTTGCAGCACACCCAGTACCAGCTCGTACTATGAGACTGACGTTTGCAGCAGCGTGGACTGTCATGATGGCGATCATTACTTCGGCTTCCTTTGATAATGCAGCATAGAGAGAGACGACGATTCTGGTGCCCCAAATGACAAAGCTGGATACAGGAGGGGCACAATGTCGTCTTTTCAGACGAGTCCCCGTTCTCAGTGCAGTATTCTGATAGCCATATACACAGGGTATTCGATTGTTTCCCTGGCCTGCATGGTCTCTAGATATGTCATCCATTGAAAACATCTGGTCTTGGGTTGCTGAGAGACTGGTCCGCCACCCATCTCCAGCTAGTACGGTTGATGAATTGTGGCATAGACTTGAAGCAGCATGAAATCAGCTGCCCTTTTCTGTCATCCAATCCCAGTTCGACTTCATGCCTAATCGGGTAAGGGCCGATTTAACAACCAGGGGTGGCAGCTGTTTCTACTAATTTCACACCACTGTAAACTCTCAAACTGCTTGCAAATTTAATCATTTTGTCTTCATGTCATACTCTTTACGTACAGTAAATATTTTTTTTTTTTTTTACTTTCCTTCACGGTGTTGCAATTTTAATGGTCTCAGCAGTGTATATTAAAAACCAATTTTATTTTATTTTTTTATTTTAAAAACAAAACTTTTTATGCGCAAGTTTAATCTAACAGAAAATTGTTTCAAAACTAGATTCTATCTTCCGAAAAAATGCATTTCGAGTCAAAACTTTGGACATTAATCTTATTGTATTATAAAATTATAATGATCTTATTGTATTATAAAAATTATAATCTTATTGTATTATAAAATTATAATTATATAATTATTGTATATAAAATTAATACTTTAAATAAGGCTTTTTTCTGACAAATTAATATTATATTTTTCACTGCGCTTGTGAAATAAATGTCTTTATGTGCAGTATGCTTTTTTTTTTTTATAATTTGTGAAAACCAAATTTAAATATATCAGAAATTTTATGACTGCTCTCACGTGGTATGGATTTCCGAAGGAAAAGCAATAGGAATGATGATTAATGTTCATAATTATAAAAACTAAAAAAAAAAAAATTATATTATTATTCAAATCAATTGTATTTTTAACTCTCAAACTAATATTTTAAGATAAAATTGCAATATTATTTACATTTGTTGCGTTTTTCGTGATTTTGTTGGTCAACTCAAAAGCATATGACTAAATTTAGATTGTAAAGATAGCTTTGTTTCAAGTTTCCTTAAATTGGTTCGAAATATATATTCTGATAAGTTAATTTTTACCTCAAAGATCTATCTTTACTTTTTTTTTTTTAAATAACCTGCCCAATCCAAAACGACAAATTTATGAACATTTTTTCTTATCATTTCAAATTATTTTCAGTTTTCAGCTCTCGACTTCTCATTTCGAGACAAAAAAGGTAATATCATATACATTTTTTTGCGTTTTTCGAGATTTTTTAGTCAATTCAAATGCGAAGATTGCTTACTACTGAGTAAGTTTAGATTCCAAAGATTACTTCACTAAGTTTCCTTGTGAAAGTTTGAAAAATTGTTACTGATAAGTTAATTTTTCGAAGGTCTTTCTTCATTTCATTTAAATGCACTGCCAGATCCGAAATGTCAAATTTATGTCTTCAAGTATAGATAAATCATCTCTTGCATTAAGGTTCCCGTCTACCCGCCATTTTGGTTTCGTCAGCTTAATGTTAATCCTGTGGAATTTCGACTTTAATTCTCTCATCGTTACTATTTGATCTATTTGAATCCAATAAAGTGTACTTGAAAGAGCAAAAAATAATGAAGGCTTTTGTGGAATTACTTTTTCCCTCTGATTCTTAAAAATATTTTTTAAAGATCAGAAAACTCTCAAACGAATCGTTAAAATAGCGTAAAAATGTTTTTTAAAAATTGGAGGGAAAAAGTTATTCCACAGAAGCCTTCATTATTTTTTGCGCTTTCAGATGCACTTTATTGCATTCAAATAGATCAAATAGTAAAGATGTGAGATTTTATTTCACTTTATTATATTACATTATATGAAATTTCCTTAGTAATGTCAAAAGCTTACGGTTTTGCTGGGTTGCATCGCTCGTGCCTTCGAGTGAGTAGTTGAATCCAGCTAATTTGTATTAAAGCATGAGAACTCAACAGTAAAATCTCAGTATGTTTAATTCTATTTAACAATCCCTTTTCATGATTTCTTTGCCAGAACAGAACTATTTTCAAGTTTCGAAATAGTGCAATTAATGAAATGAAGATTTTTAATCCATTATAAGACAAATTGGATGTTTAATCCATTAAAGGCATGGTTTTTCCATCAGTACAGCATTGTTTTTAATTTTTAAAACAATGCAATTATTCGTTAAAAGACAAATTAGACTTTTAACTCATTAAAGACATGATTCCTTCTGAAGAACAGAATTATTTTCATGCTTCGAAACAATGAAATTTATGAAATAAAAAATTTGTATTCGTTATAAGACAAACTAGACTTTTTATCCATTAAAGATATGATTCCTTTTCTTTTTTTCTTTTTCTTTTTCTTTTTTTGCAGAAAAGAATTATTTTCAAGTTTGGAAACAGAGTGATTCATGAAAGGAAGCTTGATATTCCTTAAAAGATAAATTCGACTTTTGACCAATTAAATACATGATTCCTTTGAAAGGACAGAATTATTTTCAAGTTTGGAAACACTGAAAATCATGAAATGAAAACTTTTTATTCATTAAAAGTCAAATTAGACTTTTTATCCATTAAAGATAAGATTCCTTTTTTTTTTTTTCAGAAAATAATTATTTTCAAGTTTCGAAACAGTGGAATTCATGAAATGTAGACAAAATAACTGGAATGAAATTTTACTCAGCTTATCCATTTTTAAATGAAATTATTGGTACTACAATTGGTAAAGGATAGATGTTTTTATCTTGTTCTGTTGTCTTGCACATGTTGTATCATTGAATAGTATATTAAGTCTTCATTCAAAGGTTCAAATTCGGCTTGCAATTTATGTATCGCTGATTGAAAAGAGAATTACTAACTCTGCTTACAAAAAGAAGAAGAAGAAAAAAGAGTACGCTTTGACGCAAATTGGGAGATAAAAACTAATTCGAGATAAAAAAAAATAAAATAAAAAAAAACCCAACGTTTTTATATGGTGGCAAAGTTTATAAAAAAAATATTGAAATATTAACTAAAACTTGTAGCAAATGTCTAAGTATTGCATTGTTAGGCGAGTAAGAACGATTCCCAAAGTTTTAGAGCTCTAGCTTGATGGGAAGTTGGTTAAATTAACAATCGAAAATTTGATGATACACACCAAGTGAAATATATAAAAACGTTGTAAAACGAGTACGCTTTGGCGCATTCAACATTTTATAAAAGAAATATTTAAGTTATATTATACAGGAAAGCAAATAAAATTGTAAATATTTGACCAAAACAATAACATTTTTGTAATTAACACGAATTATAATTTTTGATGAATGAATAATTTATAAGTGATCACGAAATATAACTTTTGATGAATGAATAATTTATAAATGATCACGAAATGAATTTTAGATGTTACTGAAACAAAATTTTTAAAAACATACATAATGTGCGCACAAAAGATTTCTGTTTTGCTCTTAATTTAAAATAAAGTCATACTTTGCTTTGTTTCGTATTTCTTTTAGGATTTTTTTTAAGTGGCTAAAACAGAATTCATAACATTCTTGATAGCTTATATTTTTAAAGTTGTTCTCTACCATAATCACCTTTTTCACTGACTCGGATACAACTCATTTCTTTCATCTGTCTATATTATGGACGCGGTAGTCTAGAGGTTCTGGTCTCGGACTCCGGACTCGCGGCCGGCGGTTTTCTTCGAGTCGCGGGTGCGAGCCCTGATACCATTAAAGATCCGAAGTATATCCGTTGCATAATTCCGTAGCTCAAAATGTGAAAGTTAGGAGTAGGAGGTGTCAGCTCAGGAGTTGTCTTTGTCCCTTGATCGAAAATCAAAATTACGAAGTTCGTCGTCAGTAACCTTCGTGTTGCTTCTCAGTGCGATGTTAATAAACAATAACATCACGTCACATCTGTACATATTGATTTTATAATGCTAAATATCTTCTCTTCATTTAAAATTATGAATTAGAATTGAAAAGAACAGTGAATGGATTTTTAAAAATTTAGAGGAATGGATCTCATTTCTTTCAGAAAAATATTCATCTCATATTAATCAGTCTAAAGAGTTCAGCATTGTGTTTCATTCCTTGAAGAATTTTTTTAAAATTCAGCGACTGGTCAAATAATAAAGAATCATTAAGTCGCTGTCCTCTTTCTCTTAAGTATGCAAGACATTATTCAATATTTCCTCTTCCCTTTCAATAAAGTATCTTTTCCTGTAACATCCATTAAAAAATTTCAAATGCTTTAAAAGAAGTTGCCCATTTATTCAAATATATAATTTCCCGTTCATAAATGTTAATAATCTTTTGTTTCATAACTGAGCATTTTGGATTCTCTTCGAAACATTTTTATGATTTTCATCACTTTCAGTTGGCAAAAATTCTTGCTTTATTCTTTTTTATCAAACTGGTTTTAACTGAATATAAATTTTTACTTCCAAAAGACAATAATTTTCTTTTTCTATGCTTTCTATTTTGCTGCGGAATGTATATAAGAGAGTGTATAAGCCATAAATACTCTTCATTTTAAATTATTTTAAAAAAATTATAATAAAAGTTAAGGAATGTACCTGCGATAAAAAGAATCTTATCTAAAATTTAGATATATTTCCAGCAATGTTAATGCCTCGAAATATACATAACTATCTTGTTTTTGAGTGAAATAGTAGCTTTTTGTATTCAATTTCAACAAAATTACAGAACTCTTTCACACACACACTCACACACTCACAATGTCTGGGTTCTCACAATATCAATAGAATAATATAATACACTTTTAAGATTAAAGACTCAAAGTTTATGGCCAGAGTCCATCTAAAGCATGTTGCATACAATTATTCATAATTTGCGCAAGCAACCAATGGCAATGATACATTTTCCTTGTGCATTGTTTAAATGCTGGAATATATTATTTTTCTCTTCCTGATTTGCGCCGCCAAATTTTGCGTTGCAATTGTGCCCCCCAAATGTTATTCATTTTTCGTTCAGATTTTTTTTTATCCTTATGGTGTCATTAGTACTTGAGATACAGTTTCAGCGTTTTATTTGCAAATGACACCATTTCCATAAGTTTATGGGACGTAACTAGATTTTTTTTAAAGTATTGAATTAAAATAGGAAAAAGTTTTACTGTGTTCCAAAATTCGATCCATCAGTACATACTCTATTCGATCCATACATTTGGAACGCTTTTCAAAGCTTCCAAAGTCTTCTGCACAGAATTAGTTGCAAGGACATTGTCGACAATAGCATCTGTTTTGGTACGATCTGAAGACATTTTTGACCGCAATTTCAGAATCTGGAAATCCGTGTTTATATAAATATGATAAACAACCAGACGGTGTGAGTAGTTTCAGCTGCCAATATTTGCTGTTCTAGTTTTGAATGTTGCTTTACAAAAAAAATGAATAATTTTTTTTTGAACTAACGACCAGTTTTATTCTGATTTTATGTTTATTGGAAGCAAGATGTTGTTTTAAATCAAACCTTCCTTTATTCGCAACAAGCACTTCCGTATTGTAAGAGTCGCAAATAACTGTTTTTATATATAGGGTATTGATTCTCCAACTTGGCTGAAAACTTACATTTGCGAGAGAGAGAGAGAAACGAAAAACACACTAGACGTAAAATATACAAATTATTTTTTTCTATTTCATTATTCAGTTAAAGAATATTTTTACTCTTGTTTATAAACTTTCTTCATTGCCACCTATTCACACATTTTAATTCAAACGATCAACAGATTAACAATTTTTGTGTAGCCGAAGTTGAAAATGATTTTCATACTTGAATGTATCATTTGTGTTAAGTGCAGACGATATTTGTTAAAACTAATTTTCATGTGTGTAATTATTTGTGTACGATTCAAATGATTTGTGTCGAAAATTAATACAACTGAATTGATTTTAAACTTATTTTTTTTCGTAGAATGGCAACAAGAATTCTGTTTTTTGAAATATAATTCATTAAATTTGCTCTAAAACTTAAATACATTGACGCATATCTAAACTCCATTTCATATTTATTTTACAGAATAATGCAGTAATATTTAAGCATGAGATGGGGCCACACAAGGCTATTGCTTTAAGCGTACCACTTTTGGCATACCAAATCCCTTTTGAATTTTTTATCGTTTGCTTCAATTTGAGTTACATATAGCTGATATAATATTCAATTTAACAATTTATCATTTGTCTTAATTTTTATTCCGGTAAAGTTTATTATTGTACATTTCTCGATATTTCATCGTTTACTTTAATTCTTATATTTAATTGAGTAATTTAATAATAATTATAAAAAAAGAGTCCCTTGGGTGCCTAAATCTTTGCAAAACTTTCTATAGAACTTTTTTACGTTTTTTTTTATTTTTTATTTAACGCCAAACAGGAGTTGCCTAAAGAGAGATTGAAGATGGTTTTTGTCATCAATACATCTGACCCATGATTCAAATGCTAAAGACGACAGTAACTTTGTTTCAAATCTAGATATTAAATCCTAAGCTATCGTTCATTTCGAATCATAACAGATATAGTGAAGGAGAAAGCTAAATTTGATTTGATTTTAAATAAGGTATCATGAAAGGAATGATGGTTTGGTTGCATATTACCTGTATTGTGTGGAGATAGTACCCTCTTCTTTAAAAATAAACAATGGGCTTATAATGGCATACAATACCAGATTTCAAATAAAAAGAATGTAGCAATAAGCTATATTTTAATACGAGAGTGGTTCATAAAGTATTTGTGCTGAGAATGGGAAATAAGTATGGAGAGTAACTCACTGTAATTTTGTCCAGTGGTTGTTTTTCCAATTTTCTTTCAGAAGTCCATGAATACTACACCCTTCGTACCCTAAAAATTCCTCACCATAATTTATTCTGTTGGTGAGACAGTCTTCGCTTTCTTTGGAGCAGATTCAACGGAAGCAGCCTATTGTTTTGTTTCTTGATATCCGATGTAAAATGGGGAATCCTAGTCTCTTGCCGACTGTTACAATTCGATGCAAAACGATAACGATAACTCGATCGATTGAATTCCAATTTGGAGCGAATGGATACCAAATAAAAATCAATCTCTGAATAAAGGTTAGATTGTTTTGGCGTAGTTTATCGGATGGCACAATGGGAATACCAGATTATTTAAGCAACGCCATCTCTCGTTGAAAAAGATGCTTTTCGAACCATCCTCGTAAAAATGTTTTCGAAATGGATTGTAATTAAAACAAAAATTTTCGTCAGACATTTTATGTATAGTTGAAAAAAGGTTACGTAAGTGTTGAAATATATTTGAAAACTTCTCAAAAGAAATTTATTCCCAGAGTCGTTCATCATACAAGTTGTATTTTCGTCTTTACCACTGAGATTTTGTTTTTATGTTCTTCGAACGATTATTTTACAGAAATTTAAAAAAAAGAATAAATATCGAAAATAGGTTAATAATTTCCCCCCGTCAAAATTGATAAAATATCTGAAATACATTCGTTTCTATATTTAGAGAATCTTAAATTTAAAAGAGAGACTTAAGATCTGCATAGGTTAATAGTAAAGTTATTTCATAAAGTGAAATTTAACTACATTTCATAATTTAATCTCGAACTTATACCATTTTAAAACAAGAACAAAAATTGTATGAAATAAACAATTATAAGTAAAATATTGAGTTGAATGCTTAAATAAAAGAGTTAAAGGGTTGTATTTTAAAGTGAAATGAGTATTCAAATCGAGCTAAAGTGGGTAGAAGAGAATTTATTCTTAAAGAGCGGAGGAGGGGGGTGCGTATTTTTGAGATTTTACAGTGGAAAAAATTTTTCGTGTCGAAATTGTGAGGACAAATTTTTTCTTCCCAAGTACTTGATCCATTATTACTGTTGTTAATTTTTGTTTTTAATAATTTGGTTCTTGGGATGTTTCAAACATGTTTATGTTCACTTTTATGTAGCAAACTTTGTTGAATTTTCTCTGCGTGAGACCGTAGTTGTGGAGGATGAGGAAGGGTTTTTGTTCTTCTCACACGATTTAGACCAATCAGTAATGGAAAAAAAAAAGGTTTTGACGGTTTATTCTAGAAATGGGAGAAGGGAAGTCAGCTAACTCACAGCGAGAAACTTGGAAGAGGAAAATGTGAATGAAAGGAATGCAGATCTTTTATTTCCTCAAACAGTGGTTTATTTACTTTTAAGAAATGTATTAGTTACAGATTGGTAGAAAATATCAGTTCTTATCATCGTTATTAGTCCTGGAAATGTTTCGAATAAGGTTATGAAAAAGAATTTGAATGTATATGTTTTTATTACATTTGACATTGTGTTTTCATCTTTTATATTTATCCGATGCAGAAAATTACTTCGAGACAATCAATTATTCACACACACGTATGTGTTTATGTATATTATTGATATGTTATGATTTAATTATCCTTACACGTACTTATATATATATATATATATATATATGAGGGGTGTAAGGATAATTAAATTATAACTTAACCAAAATTCTACTTCCCATTTAATCTTTGTTCTTCTGCCTTACATAATTGCGCATGACGTTCGACAGTTAATATTTTCTGAGCAAATATCACCCAACCTTAAAATTTCAGTCTTATTTTATTTAGTTTTATGGTCGTAGTCCTAATTATTTCTCTCGTTACTCGCCATTTGAAACCTGATGTTGGTTTCCGACCGTTAGATTGCGATTCCCAAGGGAGGTTTGGCTTTTATGAGGGGGAGGGGAGGATCACCTGTTATCAATTTTAAGAACCAAAATTAAATTTTTAAATTTAAAGTTAAGTGTTAAATGCTAGTAATAGATTCAAAGCAATGATTATTTAAAAAGTAAGTGCCACCAATTTTAACATGTGAGTAATTTATGATGAATTAATGGATACTGCTCAAACGTTCAAACATACCCCTGTATTGACTGAGCATTTCGCGCACTATATTAATTGATCGAGTGGGGGTGTTTTTTTCTCTTTTATCTTCTCTTTTGGGATCGGGACCTGAACGAGCACCACCTCAGGTAAGAAATCTCGGGGTTAAAGATTATAGGCTGAAGTGAGGAGAATTTTTGTTTCTTTGTACTTTCTCTCATTCGAGTGACTTTTGCGAGTAGGCAATCAAATATTCGAGAGAATTCAATTTTTATTACGAGCTTCTCTATTACTATATGTTACTACAATAAATTTCACTTAAATTTTTTATAGTTATATGTTTTTGTTGTAAATAAAAGTTATTTGAAATACATACAATTCACTATCAATTATCTCCAACTGAGCCCTACAACAAATACCGATGGCCAGAATTTTGGCAAGGTTCAGACCATACCTTAAAAATTAAAGCAAGTGCATGAAAATATTTGATTTAAAAGTATTAGATTTCATTGATTTAATAGTTGTAGTCTTGGGTATATTTTAGTACTGACGACGAATGATTGTAATTGTTTTTATAAATTTCGCACCCGGAAGTAATACGAAGGGTACTGGCGACGGACCTCATAATTTTGAAGTTGAATTAATTAATTGACACCTGAGTATATACCTCCCTCTCCAGTCTTGCACAGCATACTTACAGGAAGACTTGGGATCTCGATCAGATTTAACGTGCATCAGTTCCCGTTGCATGGCGGATCTTTAGTGGCATCAGGGCTCAAAACCACTTCACGTTGAAAACTAAAACGGATACCAAGTGTCTAGGTGTATAACCGGACACCCTGCCCCTGGGGATTATATCAGAGGATCTCAGGGACTTGCCTTCTTTAGGTAGGTATGGGCATCATAATCCCGAGGCACCCCAGTGATCTTTTTCTTTCCAATGCGGTTTACTGTCTTTGGTAAACACGGATGACACGCCCTCAGGGATACCCTGGCGAACTTCTCTAGTATCGACGCTCCTCCTTGTCAACCAATTTTTTTATCTTTTTAATTTTTTCTCGTGTCTAAATAATAGCTTTACCTTGTTTGGCGCAGCATAGCCACATCTGGCTCTTGCATCATTAAAAAAATATTACTCATTCGACGAAAACAACATTGGCCACGAGTACGTGACTATGACCACAAGGCTACCGCTTCCATTCGTGTTGGAGAAAGGAGTCTGAACAATTAAATAGATTAAAGCAGAAGCGAACCACTTTGAGAGCAGCAGTTTCTGAGTTGTTAAAAAGAGCCGCGAAAAATTTAGTAAAGAAAGATAGGGATATGAATTATATAAATTACATGAATAAATATTAAAAAAGAAAAGTAGCTTAAAGGAATCGGATTAGGTTGCTCAATCATCGATTAAAGTATATTTTTTAGAGGCGGGTGTGGTTGCTGCTGAGGAATAGCAAGAAAATGAGTGTGTTCTCGAATGGTAAAGCGACTTAATCAATTTTACCCCTTCAACTGCTCAAACTCTTGCAATATGTCCAAAACTGGTGTCAGAAAAATATTCAAGGAGCCCTTAAAAACTTATAGAGGTCTGGATAAGTTACGAAAGCATTACAGACAAAAAAGAAATTCATAGTAAGGTTGAAAATTTTGAGCATTTGAAAGCGTTACTCGCAAGTGTAAATAGCAATGCAGTAGCTTTATAAATATAGAACGAAAAGAGCTATGATGAGTATATAAAAACTTTAGTAGAAATTACAATAAAGTAATTCATGAGCAAGTTATTGATTTTAGAACCGACAATGAGTTAAAATAATGTTAAAGATGTATAAGTGTTATATGATGAAATCGAGTTCGTAATTTGGAATAAGTTACATAATGAAATCGAGATTTCAGTTCGAAATTTGGAAGCACAAGATGTTACGAAAGGTTCGTTTGGTCAGTTATTAATACCTGTGATGTTGAAATGTATTTCCAGAGTTCGTTCTAGAATTTAATCGAAGGAAAAATTAAAAGAAGGGATATATTACATGTGTGTGTGTTTTTAGATTTCATTGAAAATGAAATAGAATGTGTGAAGCGTGTACTTTGTTGGCGTAAGAGGAAAACATACCTTACCCTCCACGTTTTGAACATGCAAAATTTGATAATAAATTTTTTTTAAGAAGTGTACCCACAACTACTGGTTTAATGCTGTTGATAAATCTTACACGTATCATTATCAATAAGTAAAGTAACTCATTTTCTTGTGATAAAAATAGGGTTACCAATTCTGCTTATTAGAAAAAGAGTACAAACATTAGCACATTCGCCATTCTATAAAAAATATTTAGGTTATATCATAGAAGAACAACAAACAGACTTTTAAATACTTGATCAATGCAATGATTTTCTTGTAAAAGGCACAAATTACAGTTTTTGAAGACACTAAAATAAATTTTTTTAAAACAAACAATATACATACAAAAATTTCTATTTTGCTCTTTATTTTAAATGAAATCATACTTTGCTTAGCTTCTTATGTCTTTCAAGATATTTTTGCTAAAGCAGAATTCATACATATATATTTAACATTTCGTATTTTTGAAGTTTTACTCTCTCTTCTCTTCTTAAAGTGTCAACTTTTTTACTGACTCTGATAACAACCTGTTTCGTTCATCTGTCCAATATTATAATCTTAAAGATTCTCTCAAAATTAGCATTATGAGTTGGAATTGTAATTAGCAATGAACAACTAATTTAAGAAACTCGGAGCACTGGGTCTCATTTCTTTCAGAAAAATATTTAACCCCTTTTAAGACAGTTGAAGGGGTTTAAAATTCAGCACTGTGTTCAGTTTATTGAAGAAGATTATTTAAAATTAGTGACTAATCAAATAATAAAGAATCATTCAGTTGTAGCCTTCTTTTACTTCAGTATGCAAGACATCCTCTAATATCTCCTTCCCTCCCTCAAGAGGTGTATTTTTCACTACCATCCAATTAAAAATTTCAAATTCTTTAAAAGAAGTTGTTCACTCAGATACAAATTTACCCGTTGATAAATGTTTAAATTTTGCTTCATGATTACACTTCTTGAATTCTCTCAGTTGCTTTTTATAACTTGCTTCACTTTCAGTTGTGCATGGCAAAATGTTTTGTTCCTTTCTTTTAATTAAACTGGCTCTAACTGAATAGAGATTTTTGCTACTTTTCAGAGACATTTATTTTCTTTCTCTTATTTTTTATTTCTCTGAGAAAAATATATATCAGAGAATGTATAAGCTTTCAAATTATTTTTAAGAAAATCATAATTAACATAGGGGGATGTTCCTTTCATAAAAAATATGATAAATATGATCTAAAAGCTGTATATCATTTTAGTGTTCTTTTAATGGTGAGAAATATAGATAAATTTATCTTGTTCTGAGTAATATATATAGCAACTTTTTATATAATATTTCAGCAAAATTACAGAAGTCTTCCACTGTTTCGGTTCTTCTAGTGTAAATCGAAAAATAATTAAATTTAAAGACTCAATTCCTATGGCCCGTCCATTTAAGGCATATTGCAGTTATTTGTTATTCGCACGAGCCAACAATATCAGTGATTCTTTTTCCTAGAGTTTTGTTTAAATGCTGGAATATTTTATTTTTTCCTTCGTGATTTATGCCCCAAAGTTCATTATCTTCCTCAAAATGCCATACATTTCTTTTTTTTTTCTCTCACAATGTTGTTATTAATACTCGAGATATAGTTTCAACTTTTTTTTTAATCGCAAATTACACCATTTCTATATTTTTCATCAAAATACTGAATTAAAATAGAACAAAGTTACACACAGAACCAAAATTCGATCCATCAGTACATACTACCGTAAATGGAACACTTTTTAACGCTTCCAAATTCATCTGAAAATATTGAGGTGCAATAGCATTGTTGACAATAGTTTTCGCTTTGGTACAACCAATGAAAATCTTTAATTCAATTTCAGAATCTGGCAATAATTTTTATATACAATTTTAAAATTATATAAATGTGAGAATATAAATTTGATAATCAATTACACGATGTGTAACTATGACGATGACTTGGAGTACGAAAGATGGGGGCAGCTTCAGCTGTCAATATTTGCTATTCTAGTTTTGATTGTTTCTCCCCCAAAAAATGAATGAATTTTTTTGAACTGCCGGTATGTTGTATTCTGATTTTATGCTTACTGGATGCAAGATATTTTGATGGACGATGAACATACCTAACCCTTTTTTTGTGTGTGTTTCATATTCTCTTTTTCTAGTTTATGATTTTTTTTTTACTTTTTTTATTTTCTAAACAAGGGATAAAAATAAGAGGTATTTACGAATAAAATTTTTATTTATATATTTCTATTTTTTTACTATTTAAGAAAATAATAATAAAAACAACAACCGCTATATGTTTCATTCCTGGAAACTCGAAAATGTTTTGGGTTGATCAAGCGGTGTATCTCGAAAAATCGGTAAAGGAGTTCAAAGATTGCATCACAACTAGATTGCAATGTTTGCAATACACAGAAGATATTAATAGCAATATTTTCAGAAACAGGACGAAAAGAACTAACAAAACTTTTTATTCACACAAATATTTTGAAAGTTCTTAGGTAACATCTCAACCATCGATATTATATACATTTGGACAAAAGACAAGAGATGAAATACTCGTTTTCGAATCATTCGCAAAATAGACATAATTCTCGGATTTTTATACAAATTCAACTTACATGATAATGCAATGTGTAGTACCTGTAAACATACCAAAAATTTGGAACACATATTCTTTTGACTAATAGTAAGTACGTATTCGGGAATAGTGAAGTTAAGACTATTTTTAACAGCTATTATCACTAATTCCGATTCTTGGATGCTTAATAGTGAATGAAGCTGACATACACACTCAAGTTTGAATTGGATGAAAGATATATTCTGGAAAACATTGTATTTTGGAGGAATATTACATCATTAATAACATTTGTTGGAAGTTTTTTCAACCCGCGCAGCAATTTTTAGTGCTCTTTGTGTGAGTAATAATATTTTTTTCCAGTGCATTCCAAACGACGAACTTGCATTTAATTTCGGATCTAGAAAAGAACATGGATATAGAAAATAGTTCATGTATCACTTCGCGTACAGCTGATAAGGAAATACTCGAAAACTGCCGGAAAATGAAGAAATTTCAAACGTTTATCAAATACCGAACTAGAGACAGAGATCATTGAATGAAAGCCTGTAAAGAAAAGGACACAGAAATAAGGAGGATACTTCCAGCAATGATCGAATAGGATTTACAAAAAGTGGTGAATATTTTTGTTTCTCTCTCGTCATTCTAAAGTACCTTTTTTTTCTACCCTATGACATACCACTATCAATGAGTACTATCTGTACGTAAAGAAAAGAATCAGAAAATAATAATAATGAATTCATCAAACCGAGCAAAAATAATAAGATAAAATGCAAAACTCTAGAAATTAGCTTCCTTACATTAGTTATTCAAAATAAATTTCAGGCATTTGATAAAAAGGCTACAACAATCTCAGATGATGTTAATATCGATAAAAATGTACATCAGCCGAAATTTAACTTCATCCTCCAGTAATGCTTAAAGTACCAAAAAAAAAAATACGTTCTTAAATTTAAAAATTTAATCTCCACAAACCCAAATTTAAGCATTTGCCTTTCTGACGAGTACATCAAACTTTATTTTGTTTATGATCTGCAATAAAGAAAGGCAATAAACGAAGAAATGGGAATTTTACACTATAAAACAGATCAATGATCGCCCAATTAAAGCAATCATCAAGGGACTTCCCTGCAGCATTCCCATTGAACACATTCGCGAAGAATCAGAAGTGCAGGGTCTTTTCAGTAACAAATTATTTCTCTTCACCAACAGATAAAAACCAAGAAAACCATACTATTTTCCCCGATCACCCTTCCTCCTTTAGAGAAAAACCAGAAAATTTCAAATTCACTAGGTTATGCTAATAATGTAATAAATTTAATCGTATTGCATTTAATTGCCATTTACAAGCCTATTGTTTGAAATGCGGACAAAATGATCAATTGAATGTAACCTGAAAGATAGAATACAAAACTCCTTTTGTATCAACTGTCAAGAACACGGACACGTGGGCTCTCATCAAGAATGTCCCAAATTATCCCAAACTCCCAAAATCAATTAGATATACGAATAAAAAACAGGTCCTATTCAATAGTAAATATATAATAGAAAATTATTCTTACACTAACGTAGCGAGTAACGAAGATCCCTTCGCACAGATGACAACTCATTACGTAAACAGAAACTTCGAAGAAAGAATATACCTAGGGAAATTTTCTCAAACAGAAATAGTTCCACAAACCTTATAATAAATAACCTTTATGATGTAGTTGAACTCCCCACAACATTTATAGATATTTTAAACAAAATCTCAAGTCTTCCAAAGCAAAGACGAATTCGAAAATCAAGAACTCAGCAGGTAAAAATATACGCTCTGATAGACAAATTAACGGAAGAAAATGAAATAAGGGTTGCATGTTATATCACTTATTCTCACTTCTAAATACCTCTTTTTTCAAATTTAATAAAATTACAATTTTCCTACCGATATTCAAATAAATTTTTCAAGAAATAGGAATATTAAGGCAACCATGTTTTTGATATTTTCGTATCACATGAGCTCTAAAGAAAACCATCTCTTTGTATTGGAAAAACTTTGTGTTTATTTGTGTTCAGTATAGGATAATATTGTTTGTTGCTCCATATTCCATAAAAACCACCAACCATTAATTACGCGTTCCGTAAAAATCTTTGGAATACAAGTGTTCTCAAGATAGACCCGCGGTGCAATATTACATTCAAAGATTTTTTGAGAAATGCTGCAGTTAACAAACAAGTGATGAGAACATTCTAGTAGAAGAGTAAATGCTTTGATATGCATTTAATTAAAAGAATATTTTAAAGGAGATAATACAGCCTTTGTTCCTCGAATCCCATAAAATCTTACATTCAATATATCCAATCAGCGTGCTTGATATTTCTTAAAAAATTAAGTATTAAGTTTTTTCCTTTTCATTATGTTCATAACATCGAATATCTAAATCCACTCTGATTTCAATATCGTATATAATAAAGGCTTTACACAACCTTCAAGTACATTTTTAAGTCTATCAGTAACAATTTTAGTTTTATTTATTTATTTTTTTTAAAAAAAGGAATGCTTCATACAGAGATTGTGACACATTTTCCCCCCATTACGGTGTAATTGGTCCATTTCCACTCCGAAGGTGATTCAAATATTAAGTCATTTCTGCAAGAAAATGGATCATTCCTAATGTGAAACGAATATATTTAGGAGTCTAGGTTATTGACATTTAAGGTTTCAAAATAGTCAGTTTTCTTGTAAAGAAATTGAGCTCCTCGGAAATGACCTACAGAAAGTTCCAGCTTTCCTTTTAGTTTGATAGGTTATTAGGAAAAAAAAAAAGAAATATATAAAAGTGATCATTTTTATATTATTTAGAAAAATATTCCAACGTTTCAGCGACATTTTTTTCTTTTTTAAAAAATATAATTTCAGCGACTTCTTATTTTCGCTTACTTTAAGTATCTCGAACAATTTTGCTACATTTGAATCAGTACATCTAATTTCTAATCTATAAAATTTATTGTAAATATAAATTTACTGAAATTCAAGTGAAATGATACGACTGGTATTTAAAATTGACATTTTTACATATCTTTTGGCTAATGATGGTCTTTGTAATGTACAACTTCGAGATTTCAGACGCCTAGAACTAATGATAGTTATTTTGATTAATGCAGATTGATTGATTGATTGCTTTCTAACGTCACACTTTAAATTAACACGAAGGCTAATAGCACTTCGTTATTTTGAGCCACCATCAAGTGACGAGGCGACATCTGAGCTGGAATTCCTCACCATCTCAACATGACGACATTGAGCCTCGACTTATTTAATGTGCACCACCCCATCTGTATGACGAGTCTTCAGTCTCATGAGGACTCGAACCCACAACTCGACAGAAACAATAAACTTGCGACCTTAGTTAATGGAATACAAACAATTTTAAGAAAATTCAAGTTTTTTTTTGGGACTTTTAAACGCGAGAGTGTGAAAATGCTTCTCGTTCGAAAAAAAACGGGAGGTAGTGGGGGGAGGGAAGTACGATTAAAAAATGCAGCTTGTCCAACCCTGGTTAAATGACATGGAGACATAGTCAAAAATAGAAGTTTGTCACCAAAATAGAAGTTTGTTGATAATTATTTCTTTCAAGTCGCTGTTCAAAATTATTGCCAAAATTATGTAACGAACTGATACTGGCGTAAATCAAAGATAATTTATCGAATTAAACTCGAATAAATGAAGATTAATATACACATTATGAAAACTAAGAATAATTTTATGCCTTTAATATAGACACACACACAGCACACACACATCTCTCTCTCTCTCTCTCTCTCTCTATATATATATATATTGGTATTGGTCAGTGGTATTTCGCTTATATACCACTTAGCGAAATACCACTGACTGACTCATCACGAAATCTCTAAGACTATTCAACCGATTGACTTGAAATTTAGCACAGTTACTCATTTTGCGATGTAGATGCTCACTAAGAACGGATTTTACTGAAGTCTTATCCAAAATGTAATTTTCATCCATTAATCTACTCTTATCCGTCGGTTATGTTATTTTGGCGACTTTATCGCCAAAAATGATACGACCGACGCCAAACGGTTTATATATTTTTTATATGTATACTGTGTATTGTCACCCATTAAGTTTATTTGGTGAGATTTGCGCTTGCGGAATGGAAAAATACCAAATAATTTAATATTGAAGCGCTGAGGGAGGATTGGCAAGATTTTGGCGAAGGGGCTCTTTATGTGAAATTTCGTACATGTCGAAAATAGGAAACGTAAATATTTAGCGATAGAAATAAATGAGTTTGGAATCCCACGGTTGGTGAAAGTGTAATTTAGCTCCAAAACTGAGCGGGATTTTGAAAAATACTAAAACGGCGACTTTTTACGGAGTAGCGCACACGCAAGACAATCTTCGTTTACTGGAGGACCTCGCTAGTTACATGCATGAACGGACTGAAGAGGCTATGACATACGTAAGATATTTTGGACGTCCGGACTTGCACTACTTTTTCTTAGGATTGCAGTCACTTGCAATCCTAAATGGTCAGAAATCAAAATGTCTTGAGGCAAGGACAAAAATCTTATAATAGACACGATGTCATTGCGAGGGTATTTCATTTGAAAGCTAAGCACATGATTAATCTTCTGGCAAAAGGTTGCATCTTTGGCAATACTAGGTGTAACATGTATACAGTGAAATGAATTTTATCCATTATATATATATATATATATATATATATATATATATATATATATAT
>BMAW01014686.1:74735-98636 GCA_019974015.1 Nephila pilipes
ACTAATTTTTTTTATTTTTCTTATATATTTGAATGTCGAGGATAACCATTATTACAGACAATCAATTTCTTAAAATTTTAAATTTAGATTATCATTAAAGTTTTAGAAATTGGAAATTTTCTTGATATCTTACGTATAGGTTCCAAAATATTATATTATCGTCAGTCCAGCGAAGCGGGCGGGTATCAGCTAGTGTATATATATATATACATGCATACTATATATTATTATAATTCTTTTACCCCTCTTTACAAAATATCAATACTATAATATTTCATTTAAATAAATAGAGTTACATAAAAAATGATTATAAAATAAAGGAATGAATAATTCTGAATTAAAGGAGAAAAAAGTGCAGTTTTTATTCATAATAAATTACCCGGAATGTTGATGAAACTACAGTGCCTTAAAGTTAAAGAGTTTCGTTAATGGTTTTAGTAAATAGTCTATCCTAATCTTAATTAAGTGCAAAAGAAACGAGGAATCTGACTTCCAAATATGCAAATTACGAGGTATTAATATTCAAATAACGTTTTTCGAGTTATTGGAACCACATAGAAGAAATAAAATCGGAAAAAAGTTCTTTGTTTGCGATTAAGTGCGTCTTATTGCTGTACAATCAATTCATTTTAAAAGGAGCATAAACGTAAAAATTACGTAATAACGTCAAAGTTTCCCCTGAGGAATACATAATTATTTTTGTTTTTTTTATGAATAAGATAAATACAGTGAAACGTGTACGATGTAAATGTATTTCTTACTTGCGCAACATAAAAATATTATTCAAATTTGGACTTCCCAAAGACTATCCAGTGAGTTAACGATGACCATTATGTATTAGATCAATTCGACACCAAAATTTTCATGTCACGTGGTGCAAGCTCGGAAAGTGAGAAATAAGTTTAGTGTTCTCGTTATCTGAAGACGATTTAAAATAAAGAAAATTTATTCTCCAGTAACCTATCATGTAACTATAGTTCTAATTTATTAAACGTGCATATGTTGCAATGTTATTAAGTAAAATGAAAATAGACAAAGTGGACATAAAATAATCATGTATGCAATATATCAACTTACTATTTATTTAATATACTTCAAATTGATAAAATGAAAGTTAAACTTTCTTTTCGCAAGAAATTTCAATTTCGATTTTAATGTAGTATTTAACTAAAATTTGTGTCTCATTTTGATTTATACAAGCAAATGTGTTCAATTTTAGCATTTCCTTCTTTGAAATGGTGAAAAAACACTTACTTTTAAGATTATCTGTCTTTGAAAATTTACTTTTTGATTATTATGATTTTCCTTTTTATTTTTTGAATCATCTGAAATCTAATATTTTATCAAATTTTTCAAAGCCTCGAATTTTGAATGCTTTGAACAATTTATATATAAACAAGTTATCTCGTTTCAGAAGAAGAAAAAGAAAACCTCTTGAAACTGAAGCTTAATGTTGTGGTTAAAGAGGTGTTCCGTAAAATTAATTTTGTATTTCGTTCCACATACTCTGGTCATAGTTTGAATTTCAGTTTTACCAAGAAGGGGGGCGATGATTATCCTTGCAAGTAAATAAGTGCCAATAGGATATTGAAGAACTAAAAAAATATATATTGATGGAACAGAGAAGTTTGAAAGAAATGCTTGTTAATTTGGTTTTGCATAAAACTGCGCTTAAAAATATAAATTAATAAAATAAAGTATGATTTAAAAGCAAATTTTATGAGGGATTGGTGTACAACACGCGCTAATTCTTGAATTTAATGTATTTTGATTTTGTTGATGTTTTGGCCTGTGATATTAATTTTCTGTTTATTCGAGGAAAATAGAGAATCCAAATATGTTTCGTGAACTTAATTTCGTTAAAAAAAAATTCAAATCTATTTGTTCTAAATTAATCCTTCAAAATTACAAAACATATTGATGTACAAAAATGACGGCAACTTTTCGTAACGAAAAGTATCAAAGCATTCGACAACATGTATTAAAGTATATAGTAAATTATTAAGGATTTCATTAACATTTTGTTCAGATATTAAAATTAAAACAAATGTAAAATTTTAAGGTAGACAGCAAATTATCAAAGCTTTCGATAATATTTTTTTGAGATATTAAAATTAAAACATAAGTTATTAAAGCTTTTATGATTACAATGGTATTTGTTCTAAATTAATATTTCAAAGAATGCAAAACATTCTAATATACAAGAACGATGCCAACTTTTCACAAAAAAATTGTATCAAAGCAGACGATAAAATGTTAAAGTAGATAACAAATATATCAATAAAATTAGATGTAGTTATCAATAAAATTCTGATCAGACATTAAAATTCAAGCAAACAATAAATTATTAAATGAAATATATCTTAAGATAAATTGCATTCATGTTTAACGATTTATTTATCATGTTTAATAATTCTAGACAAAAAAGTTATTTATTAGCGAACATGACTTTTCCATGATATTTATTAACTTTTATCTTCATTCTCCTTCGCTTACGATTTTACTGGTTACTGTTAGACGTGACATCCTTTGTCGATTTTTTGCATAGTGATTTTTAATATAATATCCAAATAATCTGAAATATTTCCGAGATTATTTGTTCATTTAATCGCGAAAAAAAATGTTGTCTGAAATTAGTTCTTCACATAAATTCAGGAGACTCCGTATAATACTAAGAAATTAATAAAATTAGTTTTTTCTTCTAGTAATAGATATAATCTCATAGCAAATTGATCATAATTATAGAAATGCAAGCTTTCCATTCCTCTTCGGGGCTGGGTGGAGCCTCTAAGAAATGAATGATCTAATACCAAACATCTGAATCACGCGCGCTACAGGTGATATTATACAAGTCGCAGTTTACAAATAACTGATCTAGACAATGAAATTTGGAATGAATACAGAACGCTCGTTCCAATTGTGGACGTGATAGTATTACTAACATCTCTCTCCACCCATTGCTGGCTTATTTGAGTAAGTTATTATTTTTTTTGTTACTTTTTTCACAAGTTATCCAATTATTAAAATTAGGAGTTAGATCTCGTGATCACGAATCTTCCATTTTTGAAATAATGAATTCGGTAGGTCTAACAACTTTTCTGGCTGGGACACTTGTTTATAACAATATACTTAAGTGCTGCTGAAGTATTACAATCGATACATTTAATTTTGCCGCAAAACCTCGCCTGTTCGTTCTATAATTCCAAATAAGGTATTTTTGCCTTTGATTCTAGACATATATAAATTATCCCTTCCATCATTATAACGATAGAATAGGTTGAGAATTATAAATTTTTAAATCGATTTATTTTTCTCATATGATTTCGAGTGGAGCTAATATGCCTATGTACGAATAATACGTAAATATTCGGTATGCAATTTCGGCGCTGGACGAAACATCGGGGGATGTTATTCTAATCCATGCGTTGTGGAGGGGGAGAGAGTTGTGGGTGACCTTGATGTGGCAGCGTTGTGGGTGGCAGCGTTGTTCCGAACCCTGGACTAGTGAGTCCGAAGAAAAGTTGACCGGTCGCTTTCTGCTGTGCTTCTGCCAACTAGGCTGAAAAGACGTCTCATCTGGCAGTTAAGTAAGGCATTGTAACTTCTGGCATTGTTGTAGAAGAGTATCGCTGCATACTCTTCTCCAGTATCATTATGATGATGATACGAAGAAAAATATTGATATTTAGTACAGAAGATTGCTTTGATTTCTTTTCAGTCATTACTGCAATTGATATACTTCCCTTCCCTGTTGAATTGAGTTCTTGCTTGGGACAGTTTCCATTTTTTGAGTCCTCGGCTGTCTCGTGTTGTGTGGCGTATCTCGCCGACACGTGAGCCAGAGCTGGAATATCTGGACAGTCGCGACTTATGAACGGTTGTCTTTGATTAAACAAACAGAGGCAAGCGTTTTTTTTACGTGGGGGGTATATGCAACCAGTAGTTATAAGTTGTGCTGCCATCTAGTGTTCAAATCCCGAGTCACCACTTCGGCGCTAGACGTATCACTGCACAATCAACAAACATTTTTTCCCCCAGTTTTTATAACAGCTGGATGAAATTAATATCACTGCTAATAGCAGAAAGGGAACTGAATTGTGTAGATACACCGTCCTTTTTAGTACATGATGATTTTTAAATTAACTTCTGAAAAGAAATTTTCGCATTGCGATTCCTCTTCTTTTTGTAGAATTGAATAGAGAATGTTATAATTAGACTATACTTTTTCCAAATTTCATTCACATTTGATCATTCGATCCTGAGACATTCGCTATCAGTTGTTAAAAAATGACGAAAACTGTTAAAGTACTTCCCCAGTGGATTAATCAGGAAGATGCTCGGCATTTTTAGAAGATATATAATCTTTCACACAAACACACAACTTTTTTCTTGCTTGGTTTTTATTTTGATGTTTTTATTTTATCGTAGATTTAATACAATAATTTTTTTTTTTTTTTTTCAGAATTAGTGTTATTAACTCAGAAATAAAACCGATTCCTCATGGTAGTTTGCTGTTTTCAAACGTCACTTAATAATTAATCGTTCCACAAGAGACTTTTTAAAGTGAGTCGCATTTAAAATGGATATTTTTCCGAATGTTTCCCTAGTTATTGGGAATAATTTCATGAAAATTCGGATTTAGGAGATTTAGGACATAGAGAACTCAAATACATAATATTTTTGGAATGCCACAATTAATTTTTTACTTCTTGTAGTTTGTATCCCTTTGATCTAACCTCATACGAAGGAAGTCCATCACTATAGCAAGACCGGTGATAATTGTCCAACTTCGACAAATTCAGGCACTCAAGAAAATGTAAAGACTACCCTGGGCATCCCCATGCAAACTTCAGATTGGAAAAGTCTTATGGCCGTCCAAGAATCTAAGGCTCCTGCTTGCCCCCTGCAACAATGTTTCCCAATGTATATTATATATCATATGAATGTTATACAAAAAAAAAAAAAAAAAAAAGTGATATACGTGGCTATAAGTTTGTTTCCGTGAGAAAGAAGCATTGTCTTAACGCTAAATCGATTTCTTTGTTTGGTTTTTATTGCTGACACATAGTTGAAAAATGATTTTTACTTAAATAGGAAGTCGGGAAAAAACGACCAACATTTAGATAGCTTTGTAAGCGAGAGATGGATGTTCTTTATCGAGAGATATTCAAAGCTGAGACAATGATTGCATTTTATGTCTGGACACAAAAGTAACATAAGGAGACAATTCTATCAGTTTTCCTTGTCACGAAGATCAAGGGCGCGGGAATTTACAATAAAAAAAAGATTATTAATCGTAACAGTGTGATTCATTGAAAGAATTGTTGAATCGAAAACATGTAAAATATTGAATTATTTCAAATTAGGATGTATATTAAATACGAATGTGTTTTCTCTTTAGATATGTATGCGTTATTTATATATTTCGGTTTATATTAAAGAAGAGTACATTTGAGAGATTTAAATAAACTTAGAATGGGCATTAAAATTTTAAAACTTTTCGTCGGCAGGCAACAAAGTCACGCTGAACAGTGGTTGGAAAACGTCACTCAAAAGAATTGTGAGAGGAAGTCTAAAATCTAACTCCCGAAAACGCAAACGAATTCCCCCCCCCCCTAGCTGTAAATAATAATATTACTTATAATAATAAAAAATAAAGGTACACATTTTTACAGTATTACTTAATTTCTTATCTTTCTTTGAATTTTTTTTTAAATAAGAAAATAATTATCTAAAGTGTAAAATGAGAATTAACGAGAAAAAGTTTAAAATATTTAATTAGGCTTATCGTTAAATATGTAGTTCGTTAAAATCTGCATTTAGTTCCAGTTAAGCTATTAACTATGATACCAGTTTTGTTCAGTTGAGAAGAGAATTATGTAAGTTATTAAAGATGTCTTTTTTTGAGTTTCCCGTATACCGGCTATTCTGATTTCGTAAACTTAATGTTAATCCTGTGGAATTTCGACTACCATTCTCAAATCTTTGCTATTTTATATATCTGAATGCAAAAAAAGGGAACCCGAAACAGCAAAAAATAGTGAAGGTTCCTATTATGTTACATTTTCCCTGTAAATTTTAAAAATATTTTTTTTTTTCTTGTTTTAATGATTTTTATGTACGTTTTCCGGTCTTTAAGAAAATTCTAAAATATTTTCAAAAATCGGAGGAAAAATGTGATTCCTTAAAAAACTTTTAATATTTTGTTCTTTCGGATGCACTTTTTTTGCATTCAAATAGATAAAATAGTGAAGATTGTTGGACGTTAGTTGGAATTCCATAATTGGACTAACATTACGTCCACGAAATCAAATTGGCCGTTAGACGGAAACCTTAAATACTAGGTATCCGTTATAAATATTGAAAACATATATACTGTAAGAATCTCACTAATAATTTGTAAAATATTGTTTCCGCAAATTAAAACGATTGCAGTCTGAATTTGTTCAATAGAAATTTGAAAAACAGCTAAGAAATTCTCGACTAGAAATGTATGTGCCTGTTATTTTTAATGAATTTCCATCTATTAGATTACTTCTGTGAAAACAAATTTTATATATTAGAAATGAATATTTTTTTTATAAAATTGTGTAGTGTTACAATAAAATCATTCGTTGCTTATTAAATTAAGTATAAGAAAATTAACGACAAAGTTCGAAATTATTTTTTCCGCATTTTTACAGCATATCTAACAATGCATTTAAATGAACTTGACATTTAATCTTATCTTGAACTAATTTGAATAACTTTTTATGTAAAATAATTTTGGTTATTACCTTATCAATTAATTATGTATTTTATTTACTATTTACTGATGTTACGATGTGGCAACATACACGTAACAAAATCAACTGACGCAACAGGGCGAAGACTCCAGTAAAAAAAAAAATGGTGTATACAAAACACACAAAAACATCTCGTGTTTGATCTATTAAACTTTGAACGTCATTCAATTCCAATATCTTTTCCGTAACTCTTTATTTTGATTTCGCAATGTAATTTGCAACAGATTTTTTTTCTTCGAAATACAAAAAGAAAGGTCGAAAATCGCCCCCAAACTTCTCGCCAAGTATGGCGATAAGCAGTTGAATATGGCGACTGGAATTTTAGCATAAACTTCTGGATGGAAGTAAAAAGCGTTTTGTATGCCGGTTAAAATCATTTCTCAAGCGAAGCTCTGGTTTCTCTCTCACTAACTTCTCTTATTACGCTTCATTGAGAGATAAAAAAATAAATAAATAAAAGCTAAAAAAGAGCGGTGATTTCGAATAGCTTTTCGCGTGTTTCTGTATCGTAAATTTTTTTATTTTTCAAAAATATTTCAAAATGGCTAGGACAGTGATAAAAATATGGATGCTAGCATCATTGGTTTTGTTGAACTGTGGAAGTCCTACAGGAAGAATATCCACAGTAAATGATGTTCTTCAATTAGTTTACCAAGTGTGCTGTAAGTTTTTATTTTTTTATTATAGTTATGAATTATTTAAATCAGTTCATTTCTTATTAAAAAAGTGCATTATTTTTTAATTCGAAAATTTTTATGGTTTAATTTTTATCATTTATCTTCCTGTTATTTATTTATCAGAAATTTTGTTTTTTATTACATATATATGCTCTTTTAAGGGGACTTAGACCTTTGCACCTTCAAAAGTTCGATTTTTCAAATTTGATTTTAAAAAGTAGTACTGAATATTAGGAGCATTTTAAAACAAACCGCGTCAAAATCCGACAATTATTATGTCCTGTGCAACAAAAAAAATAAATGTCTAAAGTGGCTTGTTCTATGTAATGCAATGTAAACAAACCTATTTTTCTCAGTTTGCTATTTTCACACTTTCCCACAGGATTAAAAAAATTCTTTTGCATGCAGAGTTTTAAAATTTTACATGAGTGTTGTACTTGTAAATATTTATTCTGTGAACCTCCATTTTGTTAATAGGATGATTAGATTTTATTTTATAACATGATACATGAAAAAAAAGTTACTAAATACAAACTTGATAACTTTTTTAATTTTTCAATTTTTTTTAATGTAAGATAAATTTGAAATTTGAGGTTTACAGAATAGGATCATTATTTAGCTTTAATTTGGTATAAGAATTATGGTTCTACTGTACATCTTTCAAATGTTATCTTGTGGGTAACGTAAGGTAAGCTAATTTATTTTTCAAATTTTTGTACGCATATTTCATGTTGTATAAGAAAAATATATTAATTTAATAGCAAAACTTGACCCAATATTTTAAACTATGCACTTTATTACACAAACTGGCAAAGTTTCATACTGAAATGAGCAAAAATTGTTGTTTTATGAAGAATTGAAAAAAGTTTGTCAAAATGTTCTACAATACTTTTGTTTTCTTAAGGTACTAAGTCCCCTTAAGCCAGTTTGAAAGAGACTAAAATTAGTTTTTGTATGTAAATAAAACAATCCTTACTTACTAACCTACAAATAGTTTTGTGTCAGAATTATTCGTTTCAAATTTAACGATAAGAGGTAGTAATGTGTTATTAACACATAATTTCATGATTCGCAACTATTTTATTTTCTAACCCAGAATCATCTCTTCAAAAGCTCCATGGGTGTTTTTCATTTGTTTTCTATAGCTAAATTATTTCCGCATAAATTACATTTTCGTGAAAAGTAAATGAAAATTCACAAATTAGAAAAATCCAGTTTATTCAAGTTTTGTCGAATTAAAACGATCTTGTCAAACGATTTGTGTTACAGTTTATTTATTTAAATATTTTTAGCAAACGATTTGATACAAATTAGGCGTAACATGCAGCATTATTTCTTTTAAAAAAAATCTTCGAATCTTATTTATATTATTATTTTTGGAATAAAAATTCAAACATTTCTTCTTTTTGCTCAAGAGAAATAATTTTTATGGGATCTTTTGATTAAGAAAAATCATTTTTGACAAAATATTTTATGTTTCAATTCTGAACGAAAACGGTGAAATTTTTAGTGACAATTTAATTAGCTTTCGATTTACGAATGACTGGATGTTACAAAATACTACGAGGATTAAAGAATACGCTGAAATATTTGAATCGTTTCATTTGACATGTTGTGTGTATTAATCAGGAAGTAATAATAGAGTTGAAAGCTAGATTGACATATCCATTTACAGTTTTGTAGGAGGAAAACATTATTCAGAAAGAACGTCTGAATTCCTTTCTTTCGTAGTTTATTTTAGCTTTCGTGATGGTCCATTTAAAGATTTGATTAAGTACTGTCCATTTTTATAAGACGGTGATTGGAATCCTCAAAGGAAAATATTTTGAAACAATTGTTTTTGTTTAAATTTTTCAAAAGATGTTTTTAAATGTTTGCTGTAGTTTAAATTTATTTCGTAAATACATGATCATAACTAATGTTATAATTTTCGCACATATAAGGAATAGCAAATTATTCGACCATTCGTAAGTTTTCGTAACGTTTTTGAATGTTATTTTTAATTTTTAGAATTAGAACATTAGCTATTATAATTACATTTTGAGATAAATATATACAAATTTAGATATATATATATATATATATATATATTGATAGTATTTTGTTGCCAATAAAAATAATAAGTTAACGATATTTTTCAGTTATTACGAATTTAAACTAAAAGGGTAAAATTTATTTGGAACAATAATGACTACTCTAAATTTGTTCGTAAAGTCAGCTGTTTTCGTAAATATAAATAAAACAGGAAACAATTAATTGAAAAGATTGGAATATTAGAAGTATTCTTTTTTGTTCTAAAATATAATATAAGAATAAAATAGATCTAATATAATTATGACGTGTTTTTCAAATGTAATCTTTGTCTATGAAAGTATTTTATGGCTTTTAAAAACGTACAATACCATTAATTTAATGAATGAATAAATAGCGGTTTTAGTGGCTGTTTGTTATCACTTTACGAGCTTCTTTCACATTTTGTTATTCTATCAAACGTATTTTTTTTATCATATTATTGAGAACTGCGTGTGACTTACAAATATTCGCTACGCAATCTTATGATTTGAACAAAAGCTTACATGATTTTACATGAAACAACTGAGATAGTCTTCTCTTATATATATATATATATATATATATATATATATACAGAGATACCAAAGTGCTATATCAAGAAACAATATCATTGTTACACATATAATGATTGTGTTGTTTACAGTGAACTTCTGAAATATTCTCTTCGAAATGAAATTATAATATTTAAACAAAATTTATTAATTTTAAGCGGAAAAAAAATGATTTGTCATTAAAAATTCACTGTTAATTTAAAATTTGAATTTCAAATCCATCTGCTGTGGTTTTTTGTGGAAAAAGAAAATTTAATTTTTGCATAATAATTGACCGTTGAGTGACGTTAGATTTCTATAGGTAAGTGAAGATAAAAAGCGTTCTGAAATTATATTCAAATTGCTAATGTCATTGTCCTTCTGTGTTATAGTCGCACAGAAGATGTTGACGAATTCAATAAGGAAATTCTGCCGCGGTTGCTGCAAAAACTTCATTGATCTAGTTCGGTAGAGGAACAACTAATGAAAGATTTAACTCATCGTTGGTTTGTAAGCAGTAGTTCGGAATGTGTAAGGCTGTAAAACGATCCCTGGTTACAAAATAGCACTTGTGAATAGATTTGGGGTTATATTGCTTAAGAATAATGTCTGACCCACACACTTGGCAATGTTGTACATACAAAGAAATCGATATTTTGTGATATAAAATTGTGTCACATCTTCCATATTTTCCTGATAACTCCGAACACCTCTTTCCCCCTCATTTTTTGTCAATTTTTGTCCGAGAAATGCTATATACCAGCAACACATCGATTTATCCATTAGTGAAGAGCTTCATTGGCTTCCAAAGATACTGATTTTTGCAAACGTGGTCAATTGCCACGCGTTAGCCAGCTGTTTGGTGACCTGATGTGAAAGAATAGTCCCACTAAAGCTCATGGATGTCGTAAGAGACGATTAAATTGGGTGTAGTCAGTGTCTGGGGGTATAGTCGGGGAGCATCCTGCCCTGGGGATTATATCAGAGGGCCTCAGGGGCCTTCTTCTTTGGCTTCTGGAAATAGGTACGGGCATCATTATCCCAAGGCACCCTAGTTATTTTTTTCTTTCCCTTGTGGTTTACTGTTTTCGGTAAACACAGGTGATGCACCCCGGAATACCCCAGCTATCTTACTCTATTTTCGACCCTCTTTCTTGTGAAACTTTTTATCGGTTTTCTATTTTTTTTCAAACGTCTAGACCACGATTCCATCTTCTTTGGTGCAGCGTAGCCACATATGGCTCTTGCTACAATAAACTTCAATTTCACTCACTCACTCGATGAAAATAGAGAATTCAAAGCATTCAAAAATTGATAAATCATATTTAAACTTGGCGATTTACTAATACCGTGTCCTCTATTAAAGTCTTCGTAATTTGTTAACTAGTGATAGAGTTAGCTCTTAGTTTTTGCTAAGAAATTTTAATAATGAAATCGAGCAGTGGATATATGATGAGGTAATAAATCTAAAACCCGTCTGAATTTTCAATTTCAAATATAATTTTTCTTATGTTGAATGATTTTTTGAAAAAATTACTTATATTACAATACAATTTTTAATGCACATAATGATTCATAGATTGAAAAGTTAATGCCGGAATATAAAATTGTTGTTGCGATAAATTACAATTAAATTAATTAATTAATTTAATTAAATTAAAAAAAAATAAAAAACAAATGAAACAATGAAATGAATATAATTATTTAACTATTTGTACGTGAATGAACTAAATCTCAATACATGCGTAATTTGTTCAAAATGATCTTTTATTGCTATTCAAAGGGGTTTGTAATTCTCCTTCATTTTTACGCTTTGTGGATTTTAAAATATTCTTTTTATATTTATTTTTCTTTTTAAAACATTTTTTTTCTTAATTGTAAATAGAATTAGTTTTGTAATATGAAAAAAGAAAGATTAGTTCAAAGAGAGAAACAAAAATTAAACGTACATATATATTTTTATGCGTTTCTTAAATATATAAAAAATACTATTTTTTTTTCAAAAAAAAAAAAAAAAATGTGTTATTGTTCCAAATAATTTATTTTTATTTCTGTTAGTTTATCGTGACGCAATTAAAGTTTAATTAATTAAGTATAAGAAGTACAATAACTTGTGAAACACCAACCTTGATGAAATGCTGATGAATAACTTTTTTTTTTAAATGGACAGAAAATAAAAGCGAATCTTGAATATATGCATTAAGAAATTGTAAGAAAAAGGAAATCAATCAGTTTTATAGTTATAATCTATTTTGTTCCGAAAGAGAAAAAAAACTTTAAATAAATATCCTGTAAACACGAACTATTGTAGAAATGTTTTAAATGTCTTCTTCTCCCTCATTTCTACCGAATTTAAAAGAGAAACTATGTTGTTTGTAATTAGTCCAGAGTGTTGAACAATAATAATAATAAAAAAAGATTGAATAACTCAATTCTATGCATTGGAGACAGTGAGATTATTGTATCCTTTTTAATTTCCTTCCTTAATTCATAAAAATGAAACATTTTAGATTGAAACTAATTGAAAGAAATGTCTAGTGATAAAATTCTCTACAGGGAAATAATCCATTAGCTTCCTTTGTCCTGTCATTCTGCGAGTTTCATAACATGCAGAAGATCTTCGAACTATTCAGGTAGACATCCCATCTCCTGATAAAGGTGTTGTGGCGCAGATCTTAATCAATTCTTGGGCGGGGCGCGCTTTGATGAACCGGTATAGGTAGTGTGGGTCACGTTATGACCAATAACTGTATCATTTGAATGTGATTAACCCTAAGAAAATGAATAAAAGAACTCGATGGATACATTGGTGGTTGTAAGAAATTATTAAGTGGAGAAATATTGTACCTTTCTTTTTAAATCTTGAATTTAAAATTATCTTTCTATTAAATCAACGTTTTTCGATTGAAATTAATCTGAATATATCAGAATCGGGATAAGAAAACAAAAATCATGTGAAGGTTTCCGTCTATCAGCCATTTTTATTTCATGGAAATAATGTTAATCTTATGGAATTTTTATTTTCGTCCTCAAATGTAGACTATTTAATCTATGTGAATGCAATTAACTGCACCCGATACAGCAAAAAATAATGAAGGTTACTGCGGAAGTCCCTGATTTTTGAAAATATTTAAAAATATTTTTAAAGAACGAAAAATCCACACACAAATAATTAAGATAAGAACAGGAAAGGAATTATAAAATTATTTTTAAAAATTCGGACAAAAAAGGTGATTCAGTGGAAACCTTCGTTATTTTTTGCTCTTTCGGGTGCACTTTTTTCCATTAAAATGGATCAAACAGAGGTTTGAGATTAACATTATCTCTACGAAATCAAAATGGCCCTAAATTTTTAGTTTTAGTACTGGAAAATTATGAAGTTGAAGTAACAATATATATATATATTGATTATAGGGAGACCATTTATTCTCAAAACTTGTCATCTTTTTAAGGTATTTTTTTTTACCTTTGTTAAGATTTTTTTTTCTATTATCTTTGGCTTGTTAGCAGTTGGTTTACTAAAGTATGACGATGACGTAGAAAAGTCTGTAAAAGTATGTAAAGTATGATGTTGAATTGACGAAAAACTAAACACCGATTACTTTAAAGAGAAAAGTGCTTAGATAGAATCACTGGTTCTCTGGACCAAATATTCAAACAAATCCATCTCCTTGCTTAGATCGAAGAAAACTATTTCCCACCATATATACATGGTGCTCTCTCTCTCTCTTATAGCAGTTCAATGTGTGATATTATTATCCAGTGGAAAATAAAAAAAAGTTTATTTCCATTTCAGGATATATTTCAATATAAAGTTGTTTTTTGGAAAAATTACTCAGTTATTCGGAATTTTATTTTAAAGATGATTCATTGGGGAAAAAAACCCCGGGAGTGAATAATCAAAGCTACAGGAATATAACTTCTTAACAATTCAAATTTAATAATCGAATTGCCTATTTTCTTTTAAATGTAACATTCATTCGAATGGCGGGAAAGAAATTTCGTACGCACGACTACCAACGCGTAAATGTCTCTTCTAAAATCAAATGAATTGTTGTACAAGTTGAAACTTACAATATGTACTTAAGCAAATCGTCAGCATCTACTTAAATGAATAAAAATGATTGCAATCAATTTGAAATGCAGTATTCACTATAATTAATAACAGTAAATTTATACAAACTGGTCAAGTTAGTGATTAACCGTCAGTTGTTATTGTCTTTTTTTATCACTTTTTAAAATCTTCAACATCCTTCTTAGGCAAGCACGTTGCATTTTAATTTTAACGGATAATTGTGATAAGCATCGCAACATTGTACAGAAAGTTGTTTTCATAAAACGATATTGGGATAAATTTTATCTTAACACTTAACGCCACTTAAAAATTTTCATTGCAATCTTTCTTTTATACGCTTTCTTGTTTAAATTATGATACAATGATACCGGACACCAAAATTTTCTTTTCAAAAGAATTTAAAAATTAACATAAATCCAAAAAACATTGCTGTTACAAAAAGTTTTAAGCGAGAGGGAATGAAGCCATCGATTTGGTAGAGTTGTTTAATTGATTCGGTGGAAAAGAATGATTATTTACCAACAAATAAATCAAAAGTATGTCAGATATTACTCTGCAATTTGTGACATTTTGTTAATCATGTCTCATTATCTATTAATATTTAAGAAATACTGACTCATTTCACAAAAATTGATCAAAACCTAGAACTTTTCTATAACGAAAATTTTGCCGTTGTCTTTGTCATCCATTTGCTCCTCGTAATGTAGAAGGTCAATGTTAACTGGAGAATTTCCTTTGTTGGCGTTTTAGTTTTGATTTAAACTTTTAGAGTACATTAGCTTATATAAAATGGCAGGCAAACGAAGATAAAAATTATTCCTATAAACATTCAAGGAAATTTTATTAAATTGAAATGAGAAATTATACGTTTCAAATTTTTGATACAAAATCAGAATAATTTTATTCTGCCATAAAATAAATTCTTTGAACTGTCTTTCATAATTCAGAAACTGTCAATCCTAATTAGACTAATAAGGATAAGGTGAAAACATATCGCAAATTTTTTTGGGACCTAAGATGAGGAAAAAATACTTCTGATATAATTGAAAGAACATTTCATACTTTTGAGAGGAAAAAAAAAAGAATTCTATTGACAAGGAGAGAATGTAGAACTTTTTGCTGCAGATGAAAAAGATGCACATTGATAAAATTTAAATTTAAAAAAAAATTCTCTCTCTCTCTCTCTCTCTATATATATATATATATATATATATATTTACGAGGAATTTCATCTAATAAGCTTATTTTTTAACTAATAACCTTTATCGGAATAATGTTACTGCAAAAAACGAAGCTCCTAACGTACATATAAATATTGTCCTAAGAACACAATCTTCATAAATGATTTAATTCCTCTTTGGATTATAGATTTATCTGTAGTGTAGAAAATCGTATTTTAAATATTTGATTAAACTTTAATCGAATATTTATAATTTTGCATATCTATGTTAAATATCGCCAATAAGAATTTCCTCAAAATTGAAATGAAGAAAACAATAATTTCTGAAGTAAATAAGCCTGCGTTGGATAAAAAGAAGAAATTCGAGAAATCTAGTGCTAGAATAATGTTTTCAAAAAGTTGATCCAAAAACCAGAAGTTTATTATTACCTAGAGAAAAACATATGACAAATAAACAATTGAATAAAATAATGAAAAGAGAAAAAAGAATGTAGGAAATAAGGAAATGGGAATTAAGAAACACCTTTCCGAAAGCATTTTTTATGTGACTTTCTTTAACATTTGTTTCTTTAAGAATATTTTCAAGAAGTCTTTCTTGTTTTTAATTTACAATAACTTAATCGCATTTGTTGACAGAAAATATGAATCATTAAAACTATAAATAGTAACTCGATACAAATCTTAAGCATTATAATAGGCTTATAATATCAGTGAATTGCAAATATGTATTTTTTATTCAATAAAGCCTTAGGATTACGATCCACTTTGGCAATCAAATAACGTTTCTTGATTGAAATCACAGCATACCTTGCTCACCTCACAATTTTCAGCTATACAAAGTAAAAACTACTGAAGCAATGTTGACAATGAAGCGATTCATACAATCTGTTTCTCAGTTAACGTCTATACTAACCAAATAGCTCACGAAACTAAATCTCAGGAGTCAATAGCCCAAAGAAAGCTACACAACAGCATAATTAATGCAGTGGAATAGCAGGGAATTGAAAAAAGATTTTTAAAAAAATGAAGAAATTATACTTTAGGAAACTATTTTTGATAATACTTTTTAAGGAGATTTACATTTTTGTGTAACGTTAATTCTAAATTTTATATTTCTTTAAGTTCTTAAAAGATATTTATAATGTTGAAATTTTAAGATAATTGTGGTTTTTGTAGCTGATCGGTTAATTATCTATTAATTGAATATTTGGTTAGTTTAGATTTATATATTGTTTTGGAGATTTTGGAACAATCATAAATCATTCTCAAAGGTTAGGGATTTGAAAAGAAATGTTTGGAAAAAATTTACTAAGTATAGTAATGCATATTTGGATGAAGTTTATAGGGAGGGCATTTCGATATAGATGTCTTCAAAGTGGTTTGGCATTGTTTAGATATCGCCTTTAATGCTTACTATCTTTTTAACATATTCGCAGAATCTTAAGAAATTCTTTCTTTGTATATCTTTACTGCCGTTTTTAAAGTAAGTTTATAAGATGGGCTCTACCGCGTTCCACTCTTCGATTAAAACTTTGGAACTTTATATATTATGTTGTTTGAATTAAATCTCTCTCTCAATGAAGAAAACGTGACTTACGTAGATTAGATTACAATTGTTGAAGTGAGTGAATAGGTTTGATGAATTGTATTTAAAAGCAGCGAAGAATTGAATACTAGGACAATTTCGTGATGGAGATAATGAGCTGAAGTTGTCAACGTGAGACATATCTATCATACCTGCGCTGAGTAATGAGCTTTCAGAGGGATTATCTACTAAGGATTCGGACCCTCAAGCGGAGCTCTGTTAAGGACTCGCACCCGAATGGTCCGCATAAGATAAGTATTCGGGATCAAAGGCGGAAAGAGAATTTTGCAACAGATATAAAAGGAAAGGATCAGACTTTCGAATAAACTAAGATTCGAATGAAAGCTTTTTTTTTTCATTCAGTGCTTAACTGTGACTGTGTTATTTAGTGGCTCTTATATGTTAAGAATTAAAGGCGAAGGAAATTTTCAAGATTTCAGTCACTACCCATTTTTGCTTAAGATAGAAAACCATGATTAGCAATTATTTTTATTCCATTGTAGAATTGTCGCTTTAAGACATTTCAGTTTAAAACTCTTCAATTCATGTTACGTAGTTAATTATTTCACAATATTTTAAAAGATAGAAAAAAAAAAGTATTTTTATTGCATCAAACAAACGTATATCTGAAGGTCAAGTGGCTCAACGATGACTCTATCATTGCATCAGTTATGGGCAAAATGTGCTTTTAAAATAACAAATGAATGATAAAGATGTTTCTTCAGTGGATGACAATAAGTATTTCCTTTTTTTTTTTTTTTATTAAAATACATTCACGTGTCTTGATCACGCGAGCAGTGTTTGGCAACATGATACTTGTGCTATCAGCAGAGAAGAGCTCGCACGTGACACCATCTTGTGATTTTTTTTTTTTTTTTTTTTGACCTTGATCGTTTTGACTTGATGGACTTTCAATATTTATAGAAGGTAACCATAATCTTTGACCTATCCATGTCACGTTTGGTTGAAAGATATTGCATGAAGTACGGTTGCGAAATTCAGAGATGTGGATGAGAATAATCTAAAAATAAACAATCGCCAAATATTTAATCTAAAAAAATATTCCAAAGGGTTGCTTTATCCAGAAATTGATTTCGTAAATATTATTCTTCACTAAAATTGTGTTCATAATTCGAAATTTTTACGTAACGGCGGTAATTATCTTATCCGCAGGAAGTGTAACCACATCCGACGATGTTGTTATTGTATCCGTAAATATATATTAGACTTCTGTAAAATTGTGACACAGATTGGTATCTAATATTAAAGTAAATATTAGATGCATATTTAAAATTTAATTAGGTGTTAGAAATGTTAATAAACAATAACACACATTGCGTCATCTTTTGATTTCAACTAGATTTTCCAGAGCGGTTAAAATTATTGGATTTCGTATTTCTTTTAAAAAAATAATAAAACTTATAATGATCAGATTTTTCAGACTTATGGTAACTTTTAATGAGTCGATGAATTGTTATATTTGCCAATTTATTTTCTGATTCTCTTTTTTTCCCTTTCGAGATATACATACAGTATACCTAAATATACCAGAACCAGTCATTTTGATCAGATGAAAAATTTAGATACATATAAATACATTTTGGAGTTATTTTATTCATTTTTATGTTTCTTGGAAATCTCACTGGGAATTTGTAGAATTGTACTGACATAAAATTGGGGAAGATAGAATAGTAATCTGCGTTATTTTCACAATTTGTTTTATCTATTGTTGGAAAAACGTGATAGATGATCTTGAATCTTCGAATTTATTTACCTGTTTAATCATTCACAAAGGATTAGACCAATTAATAGTGTTGAATAATAAGAAAGAATTACAGCTGGATTATTAGGATCATTAACTGTAAAAAATTAACAAGAGAAACATATGAATATAATTTATATTTGATTTCATTTCGTTAGTTCTCTATTATTTGTTCCAAAATGCTGATATTTCATGATGTATTTTAGGATTTTTGATGATATTTTTTTAACCTTGTAATCGTGAAAAATTGTTAACAAAAATTAGCTTATTGGAACGGAGAACCAATATAAATAGGTTGCGTTCTGATCCAGAATCAGATGAAAGTATAGAACATTTGTTATTCGAAGATGAATAATCTTGAAAAGAAATGAGAAAAATTCGTGATGATGTTTCAACGGCCAATAGTGATGACAAAAAAAGAATATCGTGAGCATTCCTGGAAGAAGAATGGGAATCTATAATTCATTTCATTATATTAAAAATTATGTTTGAAAAAACTAATAATTTTTATTAACATGGGCTAACATGTTGTGGTCTTGAGAAAATGACACCATCAAATATAATAATTAATAATTATAATATTTGCTGATATATAATACTTAATAATTATATATCAGCATTTTGGAACAAATAATAGAGAAGTAACAAAATGAAATCAAATATAAATGATATTCATATGTTTCTTTTGTTAAGTTTTTTACAGTTAATGATTCTAATAATCCAGCTGTAATTCTTTCTTACTATTCAACACTATTAAATGTAATTATAATAATTACATTTAGTTTGCTTCAGGTATATTTGCACATTACTAAGATATATTTATTTTCATATTTCATCGTCTGCTATTATTTTAATATCTGAACAGAATATTATTGTCTATTTTAAAAATTTATCGTTTGCTCTTATTTTAATATTTAATTTAATAATCGATTCTTAAGGCAGAATCGTTTGTTTTTATTCTTTTTGCTGTTGACATTGGCAACGTTTTTATACTTTGGTATGTTTTACTTGTGAAATTAAAAATACATTAGGAATTTGAAAAAGTCATTTTCTTTTTTCGCTTTTGTGGAGCCTGGGACTCGGAAATACGCACACATTATGCTAATTAATATTCAGTTTGAATAATTCTAATTTTTTTAAAGAACTTAAAAGAAAAAAAAAAAAAAAAGAGGAAAAAAACAGGAAGCACATGCTGAAATAAAATTAGGAAAGCCAATTTCAAATTTTTTATCTAATATTTTTTTCCCCAAGCCAGCCAATTTGGAGGGTTTTGTCAAAAACAAATATGAACAAAATTTCCGTATAATTAGCATTACGCAAATTTTGGATGAATCATTTGTCCGAGCCTATTTGTTTTCAATTCTGCTGATCGGGAGTACGTGTGTTAAAAAACAGTCTTTTGAAATATAATAAAAATGTTATGCCATTTAAACTATTTATTATTGATTTTCAACTCCACCGAAGTAGAAATTATTGTAAACAATTATTCTGCTGGTTTTTTAGATGGAAACGTACCGGTAGTTTTTTTCCCTGTCTTTTTCCCACTATAATGCTTACCCGTGATTGTTTAGCTCTTTAGTTTTTGATATTTTCCGTTTAGTGACCGCTAATATAAGTTATTTTGCTCATTTCTAGCTTTTGCCATCGTTGGATAAACCGAATAAACAAAAAATATATAAAAAACAGTTTTATATTTATTAAATTGAAATTAAAACATTTCACTAAAACTTGCTTAATTCGTCTGATGTATTAATATCAATAATTCTTGAAAAGGAATGAAATTGATTTAATATGTTTTGAGCTATCTGTAAACATAGTGTGTCTAAACAAGGGTGATAGAGTCTAAACCCCCATTCTTAATAAGTATTTGAATTTAGATATAATACTAGTGTTAGATTCGATGTTATAAAAGAATTCGAATAAAGTTATTTCAGTATTAAGAGTTTCATTTTGTTTATGTGTGTGTTGTGCGTGTAAAATCAGTTTTAGTACAAATACAAATCGTTAATAATTTAAAAGCTTTTTGTTTGGGTTAAATAAAGGACGCACAATGTAAGCTTATACGTAGCAATAAAATTTTCGTAACTTTTTCTGATAAAAAATATTATTAAGGATGTCGTTGTCAAATTATAGCTTCCTCAGTTATATTAGTAAGATAAAAATTCATAGTTGCATTCATTATTTCTATATACATGAACATTTGATTTTATTCGTTTAATTACAAAATTATTATTAATATTATTACGATTCATTTTGAAAAGATATATAATGTTTTCAGAACTACTCGTGTATCTCTCTTTTTTCAAATGCTTGTTTACTATTAGGGATTTCCATAATTCCAAATAAATATTTCTGACTTAGATAAATTGTAATTATATTAGTTTTTGTATATAGTTTATACGTTTTTAGCAATCCGATGTAATATTTATGAAGCTTCGCTTTAAAATTTTGAATAGTTCACAAATATTCGTCAAACATTCAAAACTTCTTTCGATGTGTTTTTTATTCAATTATTTATTAATTTTTTATCGATTATTTTTTATTTTAGATGAACCATGTTTTTATATGCATAACGTTCCTTTTCTATAATCCATAAACCCTGGAACAAATATAAATATTGTTTACCTCATAATAGTTTTCTCCATCGTTTCTTATCATGCTATATTATTCCTTTAAAAAAAAAGGCGTGAATTTATTTCGCGATAAATAAATGGATGGAATTGTTTTAAAACTGAACCGACCTTTGTTTCACGTGTAAATAATCAGTGTCAAAAGGGAGGAAGCTTTTAGTGAAGTTGGCCGTGGTCCCAAGGACATGGTCCTTTTTATTGAACTTAATTGACTGATAGTATCATTTATAGGTGGGACACACTTATGTAATCCCTCTACAGTCTTTTAACAGACAAATAATGATCTAACTTTGATGCAGACAACTTTAAAGTGCTTTCGGTTTGATGTTTTTCGAATACCGTTTCGGATTCTGAAGAAGTCAGTTGTCTTCAAGATAATAAGGAACTTTGATTCTCTTCATAAGTCAAATACCTTTCGTCGATTAAAGTTTTTTTTTTTTTTTTTTTTTTTTAAAAATTTTTTAAAATTTTTAATTTTTTTTTTTTTTTTTTTTTTTTTAAGTAAGTTTTTAAACTTATGAATTCTTTGATTCTAGGTAATTCGTATAAAAAAAATTCGATAAATAAACTTATGTATTTTTTAAATCTAAGTGATTCGTATTAAAAAATTTGGTAAATAAGAATAATTCGTCTAAATTCTTACGAGGAAGTTAAAATGCAGCGATTACACACGTGTTTCAATTTTTAAAGGAAGTAATATTCGTCTGGAGAAATTCTGTTTCGTACGAATGTAATTTAAAACGTCTTCGAAGCACAAATAAGTTTTGAATAACCTATTTAATGTGAATCGGTTATAATAATCAAAATGGAAAGTCTCAAGGAAGACATAGAAGCAAATAATCCTGTAAAATGCCGTTCAAATTAATAGCTAAGCCGTTCATTGGTTTAAGTTCAAAGTAAAAAAAAAAAAGGCAAAGCATCTTTCAACTAAGAGTTTTATCTGTCTGGCACAGAATAGAGGGAATGAAATAATTCAATTTTTAAAATGATGATGGAAAAGTAAAAATAAAGAAGGCTTTTAGTGACTCGTAACCACATAAGTGTTACTGGTTTAAGATATGGCGTGGAAATATTGAAGTAAAAAGAGTGGTTTAAATGTGTGTCTTATGAAGTTGTAAACGAAATTCGTCAAAATTTTAATGTCTCTCTCTTTCAGTTGATTCACTTCTTTTCAAAAGTTTGATTAATACTTCATTATTTTAAGTCAATAGAACGAGTTACAGAATATAGTTTATACACGGTGATGGAAAAGCACAAATATGGAAAGCTTTGAGTAATTTGTTGTCGAAAGTGTTACTGGTTTATTAAGACATGGTATATAATAAATATAGTTTATTCGTTGTTATTTAACTCACAAATGAAACCCATAAAAATTTCAATGTCTGTCGATTCTTTTTTATTCAAAGTTCTGATTAATACATCATAATTTTCAATTAAGTTCAGATAAAAAGTCTTTTTTCTCTTTTCCCATTTCATTGACAGTATGAATATATATTTCGGGACCATATTTAGTTTTCTGTCATATCTATTATCTTATGCGATAGATAACTTTTAGTTAGATAGCTTAGAGTTCGATTTTATCAACAGTAACTTAACGTCGATATTACTTGCCTGGTTCTTGTAGGTATTATCCAATAAATTTTTCATGGATTTGTCGAACTCTTACAATGACAAGGAAAGGAGAGGAAGCTGGTGTAGAGTTGTAGTCTATTTCAGGAAAATCGTTAGTATGTGAAAGATTTATTCCATTCACGCAAAGATTGGCTTGTTTCCTGAAGAACAAAAGGAAGTCCTTTTCAGAGCAGATTTTGGCAAATGGTCACAAGTTCATGATCTCTGAATGACTCGAATATGTTTGTTTGTTTAGCTGTTTTGCTATTGTTCTTTTCAATGCTTTTCAGGTCAAGACTGTTTTGATTTGTGGAAAGCCAATTTAGTAAGAACAAAAAGCATTTTACTCGGAGCATTTTTAACATATAGCTGAATTATTACTCTATTTTGCCTTTATATTTGTAAATTCTGAGCCTTAACCTTATTCCGAAACACAATTTTAACATTTTATAATTCATTTTAAATTTCTATATCCTCATATATTTGGTGTAAAATGTGTGACTTTTTTGGGCAATTTGCAATTTTCTCTTCACTAGCTTTGGGGACTTTATAATAATTTGAATTGCATAACATTGCAATTTCTTCCCAGCCAAAATGACATGTGATTTGATGAATTAGATGAAGATAAGAAGTGAAGTGAGTCGAATTAGGGGTAGTGATACATAAATGAAATAGAACTGAATGGAAAATGAAGGGAGATGGAATATAACGGCAAGCTGGATACTTATTAGTGGATTGAAATATCGTAACTACTCGTAATCTTTTGGATTGAAGCGATTCTTAGATAAAGTAATACTATTTGAATTTGCTATATTAGAGTAATATATGAGAAATTTGGTAAACCAAGACTTCATTTTTAAATCATAATCCATGATTGGTTAGTTAAGTGGGATTCGTGAGAGAGCGAGCGATCTTATCTATTCTTTAGTGATAAATAAAGTGCATCTATAATATATATATATATATATATATATATATATATATATATATATA
>BMAW01014686.1:100965-219804 GCA_019974015.1 Nephila pilipes
CAAGTGAAATTCAGAAAAACGTTTTAATAAAAGAATCCGAGACTTTTGTCCGAATTGATTTTTTCCACTGTCCAAGCCCTATTTTTCTGACCATCCATTAATCGTATCAATTTTATCAACAAGCTGATGGAATTTATACTTTTTAAAGTTCTCTGGCAATTTCTGCTCGTCTTCTCCCTTTTCGGATTCGTTCGATAATAAGCAATTTTTCCTCGATGTTTTTTCTATTCGTCTACACTCTTTTAACATTATTTTTAATTATTAAGGGATTCATTTGCGCAAGAAAAAAAAATCTTTACAACTCTTAAAATTTAAGCGGTACAAAAAGGTTGAACTTACAGCTAATCTTTTTGATCGCTAGAGATCACATGTGTGAAAATAATTTCTTACAAAAATTCCAAACTGGAACATTTTACTTTGCGAGAAATAGTGATTCCTATTTATTAAATAGGAAAAAAAATATTAATATCTGTACTTATTGTACTTGACATCATCCGAACGAAATATTATCTGCATTTCACAAAAAGAAAATTCGGAATTATGACGATTCAATGTCTAGGGGATATCACAAGTGATTGCTTATCGAGGGAGCGGTAGTAAAACCGTGTGTTACCTAATCGCGTGTTAACGAGAGCCTACTGTATTTGTTAAGGATATTGTTATGACATTTTGTTTCATATTTTTTTCGGTGGTGACTTGATTCTTGAACATTAACTGAAAAATAGCTTGTCAAAGAGTAAAAACTAATTTGTCGAAAAGCAATTCTTATACATATATTATATGTAATTGCTTTGGATATAAAAAAAAAATTAACATACGTATTTTTCTTCATGCGCTAGATGTGCTGGTGTATGTGAATCGTTGGGTAAAAATAGATTACTTAAAAAATTTTAAGACTATAAAGTTGTCTTAGTTCAAGCTTACATAAATAATCGGAAACTCTATTGAATCATTTTCCCATTTTTTATCCTCTTTTTTGAAATAGTTCAAATATACTTCCACGATATCTTACGAAGTAATCGGTGACCCTAAGAGTAATTAATAACAGATTTATATAGGATTAGTGTGTAAATGATTCTACTAGAACAAGTTGCGCGTGCCTTAAAATTTACGGGTCAAGTGAACGTTAATTAAAAACCTGTAATTTCGGTTTTAAAATTAAAAATTTCACGTTCCATTCCCTCCTCAGTTCCATTTAGCCTGTTCTCTCTCACAAAAGTATCGGGATCGCTAGTTTTGATTTCTTGTAGATGTCTGATTCAAACCATTTCAATTCACAACATATTTAGGGGTTGTAGTAGACAACTGGCGAACGGATATGTTAACTGAATATTATTTTTCTGTGCTTTATGAGTACGAGTTTAAGTGCATATATATATATATATGATTTCACTTAAATATAATTTATAATTATTTACTAATATTTCTTATTATCTCTCTGTAATAAGAAATATTATTACAGAGAGATAATAAGAAATATGTCTCATTTCCTGATACCACTCCAACCTTGTTTTTAAAGTATGCAATCTCGCGCTATTAAAATCTGAAATATCAGCTTACTTCGGATTCAGACATGTAAGGATAATCCTTATTAGACTTTATGTCCCCTGCTTAAATCCCTCCATCCAATACCACGTGATCTGAAGAAATCCCTGCATATAAATTCAAAGTAAGGTAAATTTCTCTCCCTTTCGCTTTGACTACAAAAGCTGAAACTATGCATCTGATCTCTTCAATTTTTCAAATGTGATTCATAATGGAGAAGGACGTTGTTTGCGCTGCTTTCCAACAATAAATAAGACTTTTTTCGGAAGTGGTCTATTATTTCAGCCATGACTTGTGATGTCAATTTTACTCATCCATTAAAAGTATTTCATATATTAAACTTAGTAAAATTTTTACAGTGATTTCTTACTGAAAGTTGCTGTTTATATATGTGGCGATCTTTGTTTAATTTAATAAAACCGTACACCTTCATCCTTTTATAAACTAAAACGTTAATATATCCTAAAATCCGTATGACGATTTAATTAAAAGTCTTAGGACACAAAAGTGATATAAATCATAATTACCTTACTACGTGTTTGGGTGATTTAAATAATTAATTTTTGAAAATTTCAGTGACATTCCTATCAATGACATAATATGTTTGAAATAAAAGGAAAAACAATAAACGAGTATTCCATTATCGTATTCTGAAATTTGTAGATAATTGTTTTGCGAGTGTTACGATTCATTAACTTAATGCGATGTAACAGAAGACTGTTGTAATAAACAGATATATTGATACTGTATACATGCATGTTGAATCATCAGTTTTTTGCGTAAATCGTTCAACTTATTTAAAATAGCGTAACTTCAAAAATCAATTCAGTAGTCTGCCATCATCTGAACAGAATAAAAATTCCGAATTTTCTAAAAGACTTGACTTATTTAAATTTAATCATTATGGATTACAGTACGCAAAGGATTAATGATGTGTTACATGAATGAAAAACTTTTACTAAAATACAAATTTTGGTTGGGTAGCCGAGTGGTTACGGTCGCAAATTCGCAGTATTGTTTGCGTCGAGTTGTTAGTTCGAGTTCTGACGTCACTGACTCGGAAGACCTGCCGTGTAGAGAGGCTAATGCATGTTAAATCTGTCGAGGCTCCAAGTCGTTTTGTTGGCGTGGTGAAGTTTGGAGTGGGAGGTGCCAGCTCAGGTATCAACCTCGTCGCTTGACTGAACTTCAAAATTGCAAGGTCCGTCACCGATTGCCCTCGTGTTACTTCTCAGTGATACGTTAATAAACAATCAATCAAATACTAATAGTTCGCTCGTGAGTTGTAATCAGAAAGAAAGATAATTTAATCAGGACAGAAGAGATATCGAGTGAAAAAATAATTATAGCTACTTTAGTTTTTGGAAAGCCATTGCATTTCTCTTTAATCTCATCTATCAAATAAATATTTGCTCTAATTCGCATAAACGCTACTGTTTACTGAAATAACACAAAATATGTTGAATGTTATTTATCGTAAGTAGGCTATACTTAGCTGAAAAGGGAATTAAGATTAATTAGGATTTGAATAACTTATCTCGTTGTAATTATTCATTAAATACAAAAACTGCTCTGTTTTTCAAACATCGGTGAAGCTGAGAGAGGAAAAAAAATGTCCATGCACTAGAATTGTTTCCAGTCGCAAGAAAAGTGTGATTTGTGCATAGATTTTACACAATAAGAAGTACAGTTGAAAGAAATATTGTTACAGAGTTTCGAAAAAGGATTGATTTTCGATTATCTCTTGAAGCATAGCATCCATTAAATGCAATTTTCTGAGTTTTTAAGAACACAAAACCATAACTGATGTTTAAATACTTAATTCCTTAGACAAATTGTGGTTTAGTAGAACATCATCGAGAGTTATTAGAAAAAAAGATTATTATGCACTTGCACATCGTTTGATGGAATCGAGCTAATTGTTATTTCGTAAAATTTTGTTGCATTTTACTTACGCGAGTGGAGTTACGTGCGTGTAAAGATAATATTTTGGCGTAAAACAAACTTAAAATGCCGACATGAGTAATCCGGAAGATGTTGAATAATTCGAGATAAAAACCAACATTTTTAAAAACAACGTTTTTATATGGTGGCAAAGTTTATTAAAAAGAATTATTGAAATATTAGTTAAAACTGGTCGCAAATATCTAAATATTGCATTGTTAGGCAAGTAAGAACTGTTCCCAAAATTTCAGAGCTCTAGCTTGATGGACAGTTGGTTAAATTAACAATAGAATGACAATTAAATTAACAATTGATGACACACTGATAGTCACACAGACAGACACACACCAAGTGAAATATATAAAAATGTTAAAATTAACTAAAATTAATTAATTAATCGGTAAATTAAATGGTTGGAATGCAGTTTAACCCAACCACCTTTGGTGACAAGAATTATTTGGCAGTATTTTGCCAAATGTGGCTACCCTGTTCCGTTTCACGGATTTAACGCTCAGCCAAAAAAAAAAAAAAAAAACGCCAAGTTTGGTGCCAATTTTTGAAATTGCGCCAAGTGTTTGGGCTAAACTGCATTATTAAAGAAAATATTAGTTAAAACTTGTCGCAAATGTCTAAATATTGCATTGTCAGGCGAGTACGAACGATTCCCAAAATTTCAAAGCTCTAGCTTGATGGGAAGTTGGTTAAATTAATGATCGAAAATTTGATGACACACACACACACACCAAGTGAAATTCAGAAAAACGTTTTAAAAAACGAGACTAGAACACGCAATATAATTTATGTTCTCAGGTCCCTTCTGACGTAATCTCACTTCACTTGTAAACAATTCTTCTGAAATCAGTTTTTGAGAATACTCGTTATTAAGTCTGAAATTGAAAAATACATGTCTTTTTATGAGTACACATAGACTTTTCTTTATATGGATCATACAATTTTTTCTAAGATGATACTGCTTATATATTTATTTGATTTAGATTTATTTCCCTTTTTACGATTAAGAATCGAAAGCTTACGAAGTATTCGTCCTAATGAAAGCATGCAACATCAGAACTATTGAATTTACAAAAATGTAATAGGAGTATTCCGTAATTAATGTTAAAAATATTTTATGCCAATGGCGCGTGGCGTTCCTATGTGATAACCCTCCCAAGAGTACTGACGACGTTCGATGATGCTTAAATTCGGTGATCGGTCTAGAAACATTGCTTTTGGCACAGTTTGCTTCTTAATACAATTATGTAAAATCTAAGAATTCAACCCCTTTCGGAAATAACTTGCCTCCCTCTTTGAATTGAATTTGAAATACAGTAACGTTCCTTATACACGCACGCTCAACTTACGCTCCCGCACATTTTCTATATTTGACGGGAACAGTTTATAATTACAAATTTGCCTTTAATCGAATTTCTAAGTCCCATGCTATCATTTAAGAGGAATTTTTTTTGCAGAAAAGTAGAATATTATCGATATTTTTCTTTCCATTACTTCAACCGTGGATCTCACCTGCTTTATATGGGGTATTGCTATCACTTTTATTCTTTTTCTTTAATAATTGAAAATTTTTCTTTTTAAGTGTTTTAATGTAATTCAATAGTTCTGATGAAGAGGTATTTTCTACCTGTTCCGTTAGAATCTATACCTTTGACCGAGATTTTACGATGAGACGTTTTCGAAAAGAAAGAATACAACATGCAGAGGAAGACAGGAACAACTTTGGTGAATGCTTTGGCAATAGTGGGCTTAACTTTGAGAACTTCACCTTCCCCTCAAGTTCGTTTGTATTTGATTCAAGCAAAACGACTTTATAATGGCTGCACCGACTCATAATCCCGCCAAATATGAAGAGCATATCATTATAATACGTTATTCGAATACGAAAGGTCGTCACATGATCGAGATTAAAAATTATGATGACCTTTGCCAAAAGCCCTCGTGTTCCTTCTAGTACGACATTAATAAAACCAATCAAACTAAACCGAATACAAAAGGGGAGAGGATATTCACAAATAAATTGTTTCCATCTATAGGAGCATTATACATCGATGAAACGCTAAAATATGGTGTCTTGATTTGTCGACACAGGACTAGGAAGAAAAGAAAAGAAAAAGAAAAAAAAAAAAAAAAACTCCGATAATTGAAACACAGCAATTTATTTTTGAAGTGATATCACTTAGTGCAGAGTTTAGCTTAGTGCGGCAAATATACACATGCGAGCTTACCGTGTTCACACCCGTTTCTGCTCAAAAGTTGTTATCGCTCAAAAGGTAAATACTAGTTAGATGGCGTGGGAATAACGTGATAGAAAATAATTATTTTGCACAAAATACATGGTAAAAAAGATTAGATAGAAATTGAGTACATGCAAAAATAAAATATAATATAAAAATATTTAACTCGAGATGCTTATTAATAAAAATGAAAGAAACGACTACCAAGACGATTTCTCTAGAGGTCAGACACTTAACAGGTAGGTCATATGTGATACTCTTCTTCAAAGATCGGAAATAGCAATTCGTGCAAATTGGCGTCTCATAATGAACGAATTGAATAAAATTATACTGGACGTGGCTCTGACGACTTTTTATGAAGCTTTGACTTTCGGGAACAGGAAATTGCGTGCGCGATGAGTTCCTAAAATGCTAACGGATGATCACAAAAAGAAAAAGATGGACTTCCCATTCGATTTCCTGACACGCTATCAGAAGCAGGTGCTGAATTTCTTAATTATATTGTTACTGGTGACGAGACAAGGGTTTATTACTAAACTTCTGAATCCACATGAAGCAGTCAATGCAATAGCACCACACACGTTTTCCAACATCTATCAAATTGAAACATTCAGTTTCAGCAAAAATATGATGGCATTTTTTCCTGGGACACAGATAAGACCATACTTTTGATTGATATCATAACTTCTGGGGCATCGCAAGTAATGCTGCTACATATTTCGAAACTTTCCAACGTGGCAATTCAAAACAAACGTTACGGATTGCTGGTGAGTGGAGTTCGCTTGTTTCATGACTACTCTTGGGTTTACTGAGACTCAAACCAAGCTACTGCGATTCCAATCAAAACACCAATCAAAAGTTGAGAAGTTTTGGACCATCTGCAATACAGTCCGAACTTTGTGTTCTCCCAACGACTTTAATTTATTCCTTTACCTGACGAAACATCTTTTATGAACTAAAGGACATCTTGTAGGATATCAAAAATGAAATTGAAAAAGGGTTTTGACTACTAATGGTAAGCTTATATGACTGTGGTGTAAAAAAGTTTGTACCCAGACTTAACGAATGCTTGGACAATGATGACGATTAAGTAGAACAAAACAAAGCATGTTGAAGAATTCGTAAAGGACGTTTTATCAACAAAAAATGTTTTGAATGAATACGTGGCATTGTGTGTGAGTGTCTTTACTTACCGAAAAGATATCAATTTTACATATTTTGCTCTAGTCAATGTACAGTGATCTAATAGTATTCGAAAGTGAAAAAAAAAATTAAAAAATTCTAAATATTCAATTAAATGTTATGGAAACAAACTAACATGATTCATAGGCAATTAATTTTATTTCTATCATTTTGTGTATTTCCGACTCTCAATCAATATTCTGTGTAAAATTTCCAACATAGCACACCTATTATTTCGTCTGCATGGGGAGGGGGGAGAGTGTGAGGAGTCTCAACTGTTTACATAGCCTACCCTTCACCTTGAACAATGTTTGAATGGGGATTGCAATATGTGTGATGCCATCAGTGTCACCGAAAGCAAAACTAATGTCCTTTTGAGAATCAGTGACTAGTGGCTAAACAAAACTGTGTAAATAAAAGTCGAGTGTCTTTACTTGTGTTGCAATTCAATGCCGAGGTCAAAAACGAATCCTTTTTTGTCCCAAGAATTTTGAAGCGATGATCTAAGGTTTGCTGAGATGTGTCACGGGCAGATTTCGATTGGGATAGTTCAAGGTCATGCACACCTGCTATTATTGTTAAAACGAAAAGTAAATGAAATTTTAATGTTTTCTGACACGCATCCATCAAAAGTCAACATTTGCTACAAATACTTAATATTTCGTAATATGTGTTGTTGGTACCTAAGGTTCTTGTGCAATTCCAATAATTCTTCAGAATTTTAGCTCTGATGGACTTTATACCTTTTTCTAAGATACATGTTCTTGAATCGTCACTCGTTTTAAGCATTTATTAGAAAGAAATCGAATAACTTTTTTTTAAATTAGAGAAGAATGAGATGAGATGTTTTTAAGAACTTGTTTGTGAGATATTCAAAACAAGGAGAATATTTTTAATTGAATCTTATTTTCCATGCAAATATCAAGAAAAGAAATATTATAGAGATTTCTCAACGTTTCCGTTTCAGGAAGAACTCCCAAGTTATGAGATTCATGTCACAACAAAAACAAAATTGAAATAAAGCTGCCTTTTTAATTTTTTTTTTATATTTTCGTTGTAGTTAGTATGAAAAGATAAATTTTTTTTCTGTTCTGGAATTTCGAGTTGCTATGTTTCACACCTTCGTTTGAATTTCAAACTTTTCTCCAATTCCAGAAAATTGTTCGTCAAGAATCATGTCACACGGAAAAAATATTTTATGCAACTAAATAATATGCAAAATTAAGTAGAAAAAAAAACAGTGAAATATTTTCATTCCATTTTAAATGTAAATAATTTATATGGGAATACTGTATTGGAAAAAAAAGAAAGGGAATTATGTGAGGAAGACAAGTCCCATATACATTTATCTGTTTCGAAGAATCATTTAAAATGGTTAGTTATCTATCTAAAGGAAATTATCTATTTTTAACAGCCATCGAATGCATGAAGATAATATGATATAAATCAATTCATTAATCAAGAATTCTTCTAGATATGTCGCATGTAATCAATGAATGTTCAAATTAATATAATGAGTACTTACGTGACTTTAGAAATCTTATACAATAGTCTTTGAAAAAACGAAAAACGCGAGCGAAAATACTCATGCTTCGATGGTGCTGCCATCTGTTAAACGGAGCCGGAACAAAACTGACATGGATTCATAAGTTAATTTTGATAATCATTTGCTGTCAAATCAAAATTAGATTCCTGCCGAGTCGAATTGTCGCCGTCGGCGAGACCTGGATTCATCACTATGCACAGGAAATCGAGCAACAATCGTTGGGTTGCTTCCAATGAATTTTTACCAAAAATGCCGAAGAGGGCCTGATCGTCCGGAAAGGCAATGACGAAGAATTCTTCGGTGCGAAATGCGTCATGATCACGAATACGAGTAACTGAGACTCAGACAGCTGTCTAGTGAGTCATGATGCTAACTAAAAACAAGTTATTTTCGATGCTATGAGTGCCCTCTCTTGGATTCTCCAAGAACTTATTGAAAGGGATATGTATTTTATACTTGTACAAAAATCAGTTGGCATTAGTAAATAAAATATTCATCATATAACTTGACAAATAATCTGAGCTGCTTTCAGATTTGTTATTGAATGGACTAACGTTTTTCCAAAACGTTTCCCCCCCCACCAACGAGTGTGGGGTGTTAAGGAAAGTCAATAAATGCTGTTATAATCATCCTTGAACAATGATTTTTCTCAACATTTCTTGAACAATGATAAAAAAAAAAACTTACTCTCTCTCTTACTCAACTCTTACAAAAAAAAAACAAACTACAATTTACTTCGGTATCTGATAAATGTTCCAATCAGCAAATCTGTGAATAAATGGAAATCATACTTATCGTTCATTACCTTTCTTGTTTCGGTCTGTATTTCCTTTGGTATAATAAAAAGGCAAAATTTTTTTAATTTTGATTAATCAGGATTTCAATACTAATAATGTGACATGAATGTAAATCTCTCTAAGCTTTTTAGAACATCATTCTTAGAACAATTACAAGAACAGTGGTAATTACACAATAACTTTTGTGACGTCATAGTATCGGCAACACCTCTTTCTCCAAGATGCGCCTCCGCAACTTAAGGTCAGGGCCGTTTAGGCTTACCTTTCTCAAAAATGGGCCAAAATTAAGAATAAATTATGCCACAAAAGCTTCTTTAATTGGAATTCGAATGGCTCTGAGTCCCACAATCGAACCGCCAACGGAATAAAACGGCGAGGTGAAAGTTACACTTGCGACATGTGGTGAAGGATAAAAGTGAAAATAAAACACTTTCTTTCGCAAAATAAGGACAGAGAAGTCTAGGTCAATAAAACCTCCGTGCAATGGATACAGGATAGCTATTTCGGATGGGCGGCCGACACGCAATCTCTTACAAGAACGGATGAGCTCAGAGATTTTTTTTTTATTGTTTAAACAGAGAGTGTATTCCCTATGCATAATGATGAGCCTGAAATCCTTAGAATGAACATTATGTACCTAACATTTTATTTGAAACATCAAAAAGGGTGTCTTACAGGTTATGTATTATTTTTTTAAAGTTGAGTTCAAGGCTTTTTATTTGAGACGAGAAGAAATTTTTTATTTCATTATCAAGCAATTTATATATTTTCTGCCAATATTTGAGATTCACTTAATAACATTTAATTAAAATGTACTATAATCAGTTTAAATTTCTAATTAAATTGATTTTTAAACACATATTTATTGCATTCACTAGCAGCAACACGAGATCTATTAACGGCAGCTGTTGTAACTGTGAACCACGATATTCCTCTCTGTTAACTTCCACACCATATCGGTAAGCGATTTCAAATTTACCGACTATTTCTATTATCAGTAATTCGGTAAAATTTCCGAACAAAACCGATGTACCGATAAATTACTGGGAATTCTTTAAGTTGAGAGACATTTAGGTTGATTCTTGTTTGCTGCGATAAAAGTATATGAAAATATATGGTATTCTGAAGGTAAACAACATGAATAAAATTCAGTTATTTTAAAACTAATTATATATATGTAATGCTTATACATGAATAATTTTTCAAATGAAAACAATGAAAATATGCAAGATGTGGCTATTAAATAACGAGACTAACGCTGTGAAACATTTTATTTTGATATCATATATATTTATTAATTATCGCTTTCTATATACACCCCTCCTCTATCCCTACAACACTCCATACGTAACTTTCGACGTTCGAAACAGTGCTGGGAATCTTCTTCTGTCAGCTCCTTCAGCGCCGTTTCTCCTTCACAGTTTCAACGGACACAAATCCTGTTTCTATTAATGCAGATTTCACCTCAGGAAACGGATAGAAGTTGTGTGGCTCAATATAATAATAAGGCGGATGGCTTAACACTGGGATACTGTACCTGACAAGAAATCTGTTGACAGACAATGTGGAGTAAGACGGCGTTTTGTCTCGGTGGAAAAATTTGCCGAACGGATTCTTAGTCAATTCATACAGTCTCGGCAATCGCACGAATGCTTAACCTACTGTTAGATCGAACCAGATCACCGATTTTTTATTATATTTTTTATATTGACATCCGTTTGGATGTGGAAGAGCGACGGGGACATGAATCACCTCCTTCAGCGTCTTTTCACTTAATAACTCGTACTACTCAATAACATGTACACGCGATAAACATTCACTACCCTACACTTCTTTCAATAATTTATAAGTTTCAGTAACATTTTTTCCAAGTTTCGTGTGAAATTTTATAACAATTCTTTGCTCACTGATAATTTTTCCGGCGAAACAAACAAACAAACAAACAAAAACTAATGCGAACGAAGGTTTTGGGTATTCGGATTTGTTTACAGAAACGAGAAGCACGGTATTCGAAAGAAAAGGTTTCACGCTAAACAGTTATTGGTCGCTGGCATTTGGCGCCTGCGTACTTCTTCGATGGCAGAGTTAGCCTTGTAAATAAAAAGTCACATTTTGTATAATTAAATATATGCTCTATTTGTCGACACGTTTTAGGGCATTAGGCTGTCTTCTCTCGCGCAATGTTAAAAAATAGAACTCCAAATTAGAATACCTATTCCGATAACAAAACTTTCGGACATCAATTTTATATTCTGACTTCGCTATTTTTTGAGAGTAGCATATTTTATCTAATACTACTCATTTATATCTGAATAATTTCCTTTTTTCCGGCTTAAAATGTGTTCCCTGTTTCGTCTCCAATACGATGATGCTAAATGATTCTTGAAATGTACTTGTTCTAGTAAAAAAAATGGCGTTTATTTTGGAACGTACCAAAATGTTAAAGAGTTCTACATCATAAACGGATGCACGTATTACAACGTCACAATTTTTTTGTCTGGAAATGTGTTCCAAGTTTTGTTCGGGTTCTTTGACATTAAACGAAGACAGCCTTACAGAATAAGCACGTAAGGAACATAGATGAGCAACCTTTTGATCTCCTAATTGTGATCTAATTTTTGTACAAAATAATCCTTATACGTAGGAAAAACTTGTTCACATTCTACACTTCTTGACTTAATAATTATTTAAAAAATCGTACACTATTTAAATATATTCCACCCTTATATTTTCCCATTGGTGATATAACACATGGTGGTTAAATCGAACCCCTTTAACTTTGATATCCGAATATGCCCAATCGGTCTGCATGAAGAATTTTGTTTTTGTAATTAAAATTGGAGAAACGATTCGCAGATTTCCATAATAACATCTATTTATTTCATCCACAGATTTTGAAAATTTATTTTCTTTACTGAAATCTTCTAGCAGCTATTAATGTATGAAAGACAAGTGGTTAGAAGGACTTTTCGAATATTCTGTAGCTATTCAATATTCTCCTCGATATTTTACTTTTTTGTATCGTCGAAAGATTTCTTTGATATTTTTTAAAAACTTAGATAAACATTTACTAATTTCGTTTTTTAAGAAAGAGATTGTCATTTTTTTAATATAGTATTGACACATAGTAGTAATAAAAAATACAAACAAGACGTAGAGGGACGGCAGTAATAGTTTGAAGTATTACAAGAAATAGGTACGAGAGTCGTTCAAAAAGTACCCCCTTTAGGAATGGAAAATTTGAGTGGAGTAATTCACTGTCCAGTGATCGTTTTGCTTTTTTCTAAGACGTCCACAAGTATCGTGATGAATCCAGGTTTCATGGACTGTAATAGCTCACGCAAAATAACGGCAACAGCTCGACGTAGAACCAATCAAAGTCGTTTTATTCATCACATTTTATATTTTATTTTTATTGCGTATGATTAATTGGTAAATGAAAAGAAACCTTGCCTCAGAGCAAAATCGCAATTTTCGCAATTTTTCCAAATATCATGAATCGTATTTGGTCTAAAATGGAATGTCATTTTGTCAATGCCACATGATTAAATATGATCACACAGATTGAAATTCTACCAAAAACTTCCATAATAACACCTCATATTTTTCATATAGCGAATATCATTAAACTCTCTTTGCTTTGAAAATGGAAAATAATTTGATCTCTTTAATATATCATGCAGTTTTTATTCCCCAAGTAAAAGTAATGTAGCGATACCCACGTGCCAATGATTTCAATTAGGATTTAAGATATCTCTCAGAATTTTAATTATTTATTTAATCGAACGAATTACGCGAAACGCCCATCTGTGTGATACGTGTTAACGTAATACCAACCATGATTTATTAGTTATTGAGAAATCTGCAACTTAAATGTATATTTATTGCTAAATTTCAATTTAGAAATTAAACGATATTTATTGCATCAATGATATTCTAGGCAATTCGTTTAAAGATGTTTCGAATTTTAAATGCGCTTTTTACTTGTTTTGAAAATGATTTCATTTGTGATTTCTAAATATTCGTGATACAACTATGATGCTCTTGCTGCATATCCGTGTTCCTCGACACGCCGGTTGGTTAATCCTCGATCTAGAAATTCGGCCAAAACTGATGTCATTTATTTGTTTCGATGGTAAGGGAAACGAAATAATTCCTGTTATCCATCACATTGCAAAGCAAAAACACACTTATGAACTTTGAAATAAATTAGAATGTACATAATTAATTTGTTATTGGAATAAGATTAGCAATAAAGTTGTTTTAGAACTCTGAAGCATTCGTAATCGAAACTAAGTAATATAGTGTATGTTGAGGTTGTGTTAGTGTATGAAAACTATGCCATACTGTTGTCATAAATAATGAACAAATTACTTACATAGGTTTAGTTTAGTTTAGTTTTTATCAACGTCGCACTAGAAGCAACACGAGGGCTATTGGCGACGAACCTCGTAATTTTGAACCATGGTCAAGTGACGATGACGACACCAGAGCTGGCATCCCCCCTCCTAACATCCACACCACGCCAACGGGAGGACTTTGGGCCCCGAACAGATTTAACGTGCATCAGCCCCGGCTACACGGCGGGTCTTTGGCGGCCAAGGATCGAACCCGCGACTGAACGAAAACCGCCGGCCGCTAGTCCACGACCTTGTCCACTAGGCTACCGCGGCCCCTACTTACATAGGATGTCCGTAATGTAGGAGTACTCAATTTCTTAAAAATTGAAAATGTAATATATTTTTGAGAGATTATAAATTCATATACGTATACCCAGTGCAGTCCCCTGAAAATGATACATTTGTGAGGGGAGGGGGTTCAAATCGTCATTGCCATGACAGTTTTTAGTTTTTTTAAGCAATTTCTTAGTTTAGAATTACCATTTGGTAAAAAGTAAATAATAGGCTATATCATTCTTATTTCTCCCATTTAGAACAATTCAAGTATTGATATAAATAATTTTATCAAGTTATAAAAATTTAAAAAATAAAGATCATATTCAAAAATGATTAAGATACCATAAAAATTAAATTTGCATTTTTTGGGGTGCATTCTTTTAGGGTTGCACTCCTCTCTTTTTATCTACAAACACTGAACCCCAGAGGTACTCTTTCAAATATACCCAAAGAATTTTCTATTTTTATCTCAGGAATTGGCATTGATGAAATCATTTTTTCTCTTCGTGATGAAAGAAAAAAAAATTAAGCACGAGGAGAATAAAAAAAAAGTTTTTGTGTTTAAAATTTAGAATAACTATAATAATATAATAAAAGAATAATCCTGAAATATTTAAATTTCGAGAGGAATTGTTGGAGGAGGTGGTGTATATGTCCCTTTGCATCCTCTGGGTACGCCACTGCCTACACCAAACTCTATTTTTGACCTTCCTATACAATACACTTAGTGAACAGAAGGGTGAGCTTTCTTACACCTTTGTTTAAAAAGTCTTCCACTGCCTTGTTGGGCCATCGTTTGACGACACTCTTACGGCTTCCACCGAAAAACGACTTCATAGAGATGAAAAGACGAAAATATGATGGTGTCAGAACAGGAGCGGTTGATGATGTCCCAACCGAATGAGTCCAAGCGTTGATTAGTGATGTTGGTTGCGTGGGGACATGCATTGTCATCCAACAAACACAATCTCTTCGTTCACATTCCCCTTCTTTTGTTCTGTATCGCCCTCCGTAATTTTTTTTATGGCTTCTCGGTATTAATTGCGGGGCCGCGGTAGCCTAGTGGTTAAGGCATCGGACTCGCTGTCGACGGTTTTCGTTGAGTCCTGGGTTCTAGCCCTGATGCCATTAAAGACCCACCGTGTAGCCGGGGCTGATGGACGTTAAATCTGTCGGTGCTCAAAGTCTTCCCAATGGCGCGGTGTGGAAGTTAGGAGAGGGGGTGTCGTCCCAGCTCAGGTGTCGTCCTCGTCCCTTGACCAAGGTTTAAAATTACGAGATCCGTCGCCAATAGCCCTCGTGTTGCATCTAGTGGAAGTTAATAAAACAAAACAAAAAAAAAATCGGTAATAATTGCTTTCCCTGCGGCCAAAAATTCAACGAGGAGATTCACTTTTCGTTTACAAAAGACAGAAGCCATGAATTTTCGGACCGAAACAAATGTTTTTGAATTTTTTTTTTTTTACAATCTTTGCAATCACGGCACCATTTATACACCTAAGTACCGTCCATGACACCATTCCAGTAAAAAGTTTTTTTTTCTCGTTAAAAATCTGTCGAGGCGTGTTTCCTTTCCCAAAAAGAAATGGGATTACATTCCTGAAATCGAAACTCTCGTTTCAAATCTGCGCTGCAACAAGAGTTTTCAACAGACTGAGACACAAACGAGGGGCGCATTCTACTTCCAAAATTTTTATCTTGATTACAGTACATGTAATTTTTTGAAAAAAAACTCTCTTTGAGCGTCAGTACTCTTACTTTCTGGACACCCCTCGTGGATGATCTGCTATTTGAAAATAGATTCGCGAGTAATGGAACAGACTTTTGTCTGAGGTTCACTCTGGTGATAGTAAAGCTAAAATCGGTTTATTTTATATTAACGTCGCACTAGTTGAGACACGAGGGCTATTGGCGACGGGCCTCGTAATTTTGAACCCCAGTCAAGTGACGAGGACGACATCTGACCTGGCACCCCTCCCCTTTCTTAACTTCCACACCACTCCACCGGGAGTACTTTGGGCCCCGACGGATTTTACATGCATCAGCCCTGGCTACATGGCGGGTCTTTGGCGGCCAAGGATCGAACCCGAGACTGAACGAAAACCGCCGGCCACGAATCCGAAGCCATTACCCGTAGGCTACAGCGGCCAAAGCTAAAATTGGAACTATGCCATCAGTTACGAATAGAATTCGATCTAATTGGAATACAATCGGAGTTGTGAATGTTGCTGCAAGGGGTCAGCAATTGCCCAAATCGGTTATCATGAGCTTGTACTGTAGCTTCTCTTGTCAAGTTATATTTGGGATATTCAGTAAAATTTGATGGTACTGACCACTGTGTTTGTTTCTTTATGTCATTGAATAAGTTTCTACTGTACCAGAAAAACTAATTATACATATAAATTATTTATAACCGTATTATAGTGTTAAATTATATCTAATTAGTGGTATTTCTAACTTATTACTTGTTAAAAATAAAAAGATATATTACGGAAGATAAAACAGAATATCACAGTTGATTTATGAAAATTGCAAAATGTTTAAATGCCGTGAAGTAATACATTCAATAAATATACATTGGATTTATTCCTTACAAAATATATTGATCTAGATTCATGATTTGCAAAATATCCTTAAGGCATCCAAATAAAGCATTTGGATAAATATTACACATTTTCATTTCTCCTTATTTCAATTTTTACAACTTCCTGACTTTAGAAACTTAATCTTATTTTCCTGGACTCATTTTGTCACTTTCGTAATTGTATTTTCTTACAATTTTGAATTATAAGGAAAATTGTAAAAAAAAAAAAAAAAAAAATTTATTTAAATTTTTTTTTTTTTTTTTAAATTTTTTTTTTTTTTTTTTTATTATTATTTTTTCGAAGTAGATATTTAAAAATCAGTAAAAATGTTGGCTTTCGAAACAAATCTTTTGATATTGAAAATTTCTTGAAAATGATTATGTATTTTTTAATCATGAACAAATCCGAAATAACGAAAATTTCTTTTAAAGAAAACGTTTAATCAAAAATGAAAGCCTTTCTCATTCTAATGAGGACTGACTTTACAAGGAAATTTTAAATTTACTACTATGCAAAAAATCTAGGTGGAAAATATCAAAAACTAAGGACTGGTATCTTTTGATTTGAGCATTCTTTCCTACACTCTTGTAGCACAAGTAAGAAACTGTTATACAACATTTTCATAAAATACACAGCTATAAAAGGGGCATGAGCTTTGTTGGATTCATTTTAAATGAAACATAAATTATTTTTCATTTATATCGGGGGTGTTTACATGTCATTCGAAAGTGCTAAGACCTACGCTTGTCGTTGTAAGCTGGGTGTGGTGAAAATACACTGTTGTGTTTCTTCTCGTAATATTATTTTTGATTGCAAAAGCGGTTTTGTAACAAAGAATATTTTCTTAGTGTTTTCTTTTAAAATATAAAATATATTGGGTTTTTCAGACATTTTTAACTGGCTTGAATCTCTCAAAAGCACAAATGGTCAAGTTCTGAAAAATATTTGAGAAAATAAACAAATCTCTTTAAGACAAAAAAAATTGAGGTGAATTTAAAGAACTTTTTTTAGTTTAATATCTCCCTTCAGTGGATAGAATGAGGTACTGGCAATGTCTTATCTTAATCTGAATCTTGGTTAGTTGATGAAGTTGGTACTTGAATTGGTACTTCATTTTTGTAGATTTTGTCCACTGTCTGCGAGAAAAACAGTGAACTTTAACGAGTAACAGCTGCCATTATTCCTTGAAATGACGTTTGATGGAACTTATTGATTTATTGAATTATGAAGAATGCGGAACAGCAAAAGCTTTGGTGGAAGCAACGAAGGCTCTTTGATGAAACCGAGATAAGAATCAGTGATCTAAGACATGATTCAAAAGATATCTGTATCTGAAGAAGATGGCGTTGCGTAGGAAAGCTGATGTTACCATCGTGTTCTTCCACCTGTTTAGACGATGGCAAAACAAATGCGTTGCTGATTCATGAATTAATTTTGTTTTGGCATCATTTGCTGCCAAATCAAAATTTAATATCTACCGCGTCGTGTTGTCAATGTCAATGAGACCAGTATTCTTCATTACATAATTCGAACAATGCAAAAATCAAAACAATGGGATGCTTTCGGAGAATCTACTCCAAAGAAGGTGAAGATGATCTCATCGGCCGGAAAAGTTGTGGTGAACATTTTTGGGATAGGTAGGGTGCCATACTCGTGGACTTCTTGAGAAAGGAAAAACAATCAACGAAAATACTACTGTGAGTTGTATGTGCGTGTGTCCAATTCTCTCATTCCTTATTCCTAATATGGGCATTTTTTGAACTACTCTCGTTAAGTTTCTAAGTTTGTAATTCTGCCATTTAGTCGCCGTAGTTTCCATGTGATGAGAAGTATGTAGATTTTAACAAAAGGTTGAAAAAAAGTTCACATTCTGTTTTTTGAAAAACAGAAAGAATTAAAAGGAGGATGACAAACTTTGAGAACCAACGAAGGTGAAATTTGATTTAAAAGGAGATCTCTTTTTGAATGGGGTTTGCTTAAAATATTTAACATCGGAACAAAAATATTCTCCAATTTTCGACTTTTAAATGTTTTTTTTCCTAAGATCAAATGATACTTTTTCGAACTTTTCGTCGAAGCTTTTCGGATAATATTTTCGATTAATGACGTTTCCCAACTAAGGAAGTAGAAGTTGTTTTGTAAGCTTATTGTGATGACGAATGCATCGTGATGGTATTCCGTTTATGAACTTGTACTTTTCATTACATTGAAAAATTGCGTGAGTTCCGAATTCGTAGAAAAATAACGAAGTGATTCATCATTCTCTGGAACATTCGAAATCGGTCCGCTTGCTTTCGAAAGATGACATAGAAAGAGCTATTATAGATATTTTTTTTACTCTGAATTAGTCGTAATGGATTTGATGTTTTTAACTTGTTATTTCTGCCAACCTTTCTTCGATGGAAAAGATTTTGAAATCTGTGTTTGTCTTTTAATCCATGTCAAGAATGAAACAAATCAGAAGATTTCGTTGAGTGACTTTTTTTTCTTAAATATAACAGAACGAAGAAAATTAATTATTTTTATTTATTAATATTTCTTAAAGGTATGCGTACATTTTTAAATCGTATTTTTGTCAAACAGTTCTAATTTTCTAATTTTAAAGTCAGTTTAAAATTTAAACCATTTTCTTTCTAATAGTGTTTGAATTCTGCTTATACCTTATTTAGAACTTAAGTTACAGGGATTTGAATTTTACTCGGTAGCTAATTTTTAATTGCATTTGAAAGTTTGTTTTTGATTTTTCTCAAAATGAGTTTTCTCGACATTGTGACTTATGGCAACGTAGATATAAAAAAAAAATTACGAACCAAATTAATGTAAATATTGCAAGTGTATCTTCCTTATAAAGTTTTTAAGAATCCCTACTACTTTCATGGTTGTAAAATTGATATGTTTTTAGTAACAAAGGCGTAAATCATGTATTGTTATAACTTCTTCTTGATTTATCATTGTTCTTCGACTCGAAACACAATAAAAATTGTAGTAATACGATTTTCATCATGAAAGTAGCACCAGCCCCCAAACATGTTATGATGAATAAGATAAAATTTACGGAATAATGATATTTTTTGTTTACTTTTGAGCTATAAGCGTTATTCTGATAATCAATTTATGTACTATTTTCACCATGTTTTCCACTCCCAAATTTTTTTTTTGAATTAAAAGCAGATTATTAAATGTATTTTTCATAGTTTTAGGTTATATTTTAGCATTAAAAAATATTTTGATAGCAAATATCAATGTACTTCAAAAACTTTTCTCCGAAGGTGTACTTAGGTATCTTCAAGAAATCGGTAGAAAATCTGGAGAGTGGATAAGAAGAAAATAACATATTAAATTGAATGTATCCTTTTTAGAGGACTCTATGAGAGTTAACGACTTTAATTTGTCTAAAAACTATGGAATCATGATAACTGCAAAGTGCTAATCGAAAAAAAAGCAAGGTTTATTGCAACACGGGCCACTATATCATTTTAAACAATGCTTGTAAAGAACAGCCGTAGTTAGATTGTAAGTTTTTCATGAGCACAATGGGATCTCACTAACTTGCTGAACAAGATATGGTGAAAATAGCATTGAATTTTTATTTTCTGCATACATCTTTTCGGGCAAGAGAGACATCATAAAGTTTTAATTATTACTAAGAAATAATAAAATATATTCTGCACATGAATCCATCCTTATGCACAATTTTGTAAATTACAACTATTGATGTTGATTTGTTTTGTATCAAGAATTCCTAGATTGAAGTAATTCACAGAATGGAGAGCTCAATCTGCCAATGCTACAATGACAGCCTTCGAAAGATCAAAGAACGCTGAGAGGAATGCATAACTTTGGAAGGTGACTATGTATAGAAATTTAAAGAATATAAATAAAAATTAAGTTTTAAATAAATATATTAAGTTTTTCAATCTGGATCATTTCTAAAAACAATCAAAAATTTGTGATATAATACTATTTTATAATACTGAGGATTACTTCAATCAATGGCTTCTTGAAATTGAACGAAAAACTGCAGAAATTTACAATATTATATACATAATGAGGAATTCATATGCAGAATAAGTTTTATTCAGATATGTCTCTTTTATTTCTTAACAATAATTAAATTTTTATGGTACCCCCTTGTACGTTTTGTTGCATTTTGTGTCTTTCAGCTATTTTATGGAAATATAACACTACATGTAGATTTAGTTTTCTTCTGAAGGCTTATAATATACTTTCAAATCTACCAGTAAAAGTAAGAAGCGGTATTTTTTTTTCATTAAAAAAGCAACTTCTTAAGTAATGCTATTTTTTTTTTTTTTTTTTTGGTCTAATATTCTTTTTCTATATTATAATATTGAATGGAATTTTTTCTCTCCCAACGTTTTGTTATACTTTATTTTTTAAAAAAAGTATATTAATTTTTTGGCAGTTAAAATTTTTGAGAAATTTTTAGGATATGGGTTAAACAATGTAAGCCGGTGGCATTAAATCAGATAATTAACCATATTCAATTAACAACTATGGAAATTAAGTTATAAATTTTAAAACTTTTTTTTATTTCGCACAGTAAGAAAATTGTATTAGAATTTGATGTTAGTAAATTAAAACTTAGCAATATAAATATTTTTCCTTTTTCTTTCTTTATACAATTGACTTCGGCATAATATAAATATATATTATGTCAGGAGTGAAAAAGAAGACATCTATAAAGATATTTCACTTTAGACCAGAAAAATAGCATTCATGTGATCAATGAACATAGTCAGTTGCTTCAAAGTCGACACAAAAATCAAATTGGATATATAATAATATGAACAAATTGCATATATAATAATATGAACAAATTGCATATATAATAATATGAACAAATTGCATATATAATAATATGAACAAATTGCATACATAATAATATGAACAAATTGCATATATAATAATATAAACTTATTGACTATAAATTACTGCATTATTTTTATTGATTTGAAAGTAGGTCACATATTTATAATGCTATTAGTATATAATTTTATTTGTGGAGGAGATTTAGAATTTAGACATATAAAAGTTATAAAATACATATGATCCGTTTGAAATTTCATCTTTGCCTCTGAAATAGTTTCTATTAGATTAAATATATTTCTTGACATTTTAAATATCTTGATATATATAATGATTATAAAAAATAATGCATATATTCCAAATAATAGTAAGGTTCCTGTTCTTTTAACGATGTTGTAGTTAAAAAAAATGAAATTCAATGTAAAGCGAAGTAAATATTATAGTAAATGACGTATGAGTATTTAGAATGATAAATTAACTAATTGCTTCTAATTACTTAAAGTAATATTAAATGAAAATTAATATTATAAAAGGAACAGTAATACAAGACCAAAAATTTAAGAAGTTCAATGCAAAGTTTTGCACAGAACAGATTTAGCCATCCAAGGTGCGCTTTTTTAATAATTATTATTAAATTACTCAAATAAATATAAGAATTAAAGTGAAGGATGCAATATCGAGAAATACACAATAGTAAACTTTTCTGATGTTAATATTAAAGGAAATGATAAATTATTAGATTGAATATATTTAAGTTAAATGTGATTACAATTGAAACAAAAGATAAAAAATTAAAAAGTGAAGTGATTCACTTAAAACAAAAGCCCGTTAGGTGGCTAAAAAAATGATAGCCTCACAACTGTCTTAAAATTCTGAATATTATTTATTTTCAATCATACCTTGATTCCAGCTTACATATGATTTAAGGTAATACATAAATCTATCAGTAAATAAACTACTTTTCTTATTTGTTTCACTTCAATCCAATAAAAAAATTGGGGGAAATTTATTATGACATATTTTTTGAAAATTGGGTTCATTAGAGGTGAAAGCAGGTATTAGACATATATTATATATATATATATATATATATATATATATATATATATATATATATATATATATATATATATATGTGTGTGTGTGTGTATTTTCAATCCAATGAGAAATTCAGGAGAAATTTATTCTGACGTATTTTTGAAAATTAATTTCATTACTGGTGAAAGCAGATATAAAAAAATACGCACAAACAAAAGAATTTTTTGAAAGTAGTCAGGTATGACATTTTTGAGTTAACTAAAACAATAGCCCCTTGGATGGCTAATAAAAGGAAATTTAATACAAGAAATTGTTGGATTTATAGATGCAAAAACCATATTTTCGAATGAACATTTGGGATTTTGTAAAACTAATTTTAAAAACTTTTACTATTGAAGTGATTTCTTTCAAAGGTTTATTTTTAAAATTTTTAATGCAACTTTAGAATGTCCTTGTTTATATTTTTAAAATATCCATTTGAAAACATGTTTTTGCATCAGTAGACTCAATTTCAGGCACATACATTCAGATATAGGTTCACTGCTCCAATTGTACAGGTTTAATGGGGGAAAATCTATTATTAGTTCCTAATCCTTTGACTATTTCACTCAATTAAACGTAACATTTTCTGCGTGAAATCTGTAAGGAAAGAAATATCCGAAAGGGATAAATCATTTTGATTTATTGATGATGAAAATACTTATATTGGCGTAGTTGAAATTAATCCTTTTGTAATTCACGAAAGTTTTTTCATTTAGTTTTATGCGTATGACAAAAAAATAAGATTCATAAATAAAACTGATTATATTCTGTTACAAGCAAAAGAAAAGGAAGTAATAATGATATTTAAATTAATAATTGTTTTACTGAACTATTTTATTCTTGTAAAGAATATGAAACTTTTTTGAAAAATAATAATTTCATATCCGTAATCTTATCGGGTTATCAGAATTCTTGCTGTACCTGAAAGCATTATTTATCTTCTATGTAATGTGCTATTCCTTTTTTGACATGTGGCCACGGAAGCTAAGTGGTCAAGGTCCCGACTCGTGGCTGGCGGTTTTCATCGAGTCAAGGGTTCGAGCCTTGATGCCTCCGAAGACCCGCCGTGTAGCCGTCGTTAAATCTGTCGAGGTTCACAAAAGCGTAGTGTGCAACTTTGGAGAAGTGGGAGCAGCTTAGGTGTCATCCTCGTCACTTAACCAAGGTTCAGAATTACGATGTCCTTTCGCCAATAGCCCTCGCGTCGCTTCTAGTGTTGCATTAATAAAACCAATGAATCAATTCTTTTTTGACGTAGTCATTATTTTCCATGCATATGCTTTAATGCGTGACTGGTCGGATTAATCCATCGTAAAAAGAGTTCTGGTGGTTGTTGTCGACACCGGGATTTAATAGCAACATTCATCTCGTCGTCTGAACGAAAGTTATGTCTCTTGAGGTGGTCTTTTATATTTGAGAGGTGTGAGTCGAGAGGTGCTTGATCGGATGCAATGACACATGTTGCTTCAATCTCATCTCTGTTTTTTTTTAATTCTTAGCTTGCCAGTGACACTTGGGAATGGAAGAAAACAAATTTGTTATACAGAGGATTCATGTAGCTTTCATGTACAACAAGAATTTTAAATATCGGGTTAAAATTAAAACGTAGTGGTCATGGATGCACTGTTTTTCAAGAAATCCTCGAAAACTAAGCTGTAAGAATTTCAAACGTAAGATTTATTTCAATATTTGATATGATTGGGTGCTTATTGAGTTTTAAAAATCTGATTGTATCATTATCATTACATTGAAGGTATGACATTTTTAAATTTATTAAATATTTAATTTTCTTAGACAAAATTTTAAAAAAATCTCAGTTTAAAATGCAGCATGAACACTTTGATTATTTGTCATTATCATCCTTTCGTTTTAATTAGTTGAATGAAATTTGTATTAGATTTAAATAAGCACGCACATTCATCATTTCAAGAGCTGCATTTATGTATTTCATAAATACTTTGTATCTATGCCACCGTGGCAATCTGTTTTTGTAAGCTACATTTCAGAAAGGACTATTTGAAAAGGCCATTTATTCAGATTTGCCAGTTTGATGTAAATTTTCCTTTTCCTTCAAAATGATACGGTTTTGTGAATTTCCTTCCCCAAACAGTGGTTCAACTGTTAGGTTTTGGAAACAGGATCAAGGACAAAAATATCCTAAAAGCAAAGTGTGTGTACTGAGGCTTTTCTCCTTTGTCGATGCTTCGTATTTTGTAATTGAGTTCAATGTTTAAAATTATTAAAAATAAGTATTCATCTATTTTAACTGATTTGAGTTTAAATGAGTTTGTGGGAACTTCACTAGCAAATCATCACCCCAACTTTCCGTAGCTAAGATGGACAACATTCGTAAAGCATCCTCAAACGCATCTAACTTTATAAGATTTTCTTTACAAAATTGGTTTATAGAATCTGTACAATATATATATTATGTTTTTGAATTACATTAAGTTTCTTAGTTTAACAAATAAAATAATTACAATTGTACACTCATATGTTTAAGTTAATTAATAGTTTTGTAAAAAAGAAATGAAAGAAATTAATTGCTGTTGAACACTGGATAATTTTAATTCACCCTATTCTATTTGCGAAAGAGAAGCACCACTTTCCTGCGAGAAACGCTCGAGCTTCGCGTGGCACGCTATGGCCGTCTTTGATATATTATATCTGTACTAATATAAGTGTACAAAATGCCCCTACGATTTAAAAAACGCGCGCTCTTCGATAATGCATTCCTAGGGTCATTTTCTGCGAAGGAAACCGGAACGACGTGATAATTAGAAGAACAGAATTCTGTAACCCTTCAAGAAAATAGAAGAGTCGAGGTAATTATTATTATTTGCACTGGAATAATCTTGCAGGAATTAGCCTACTTTTGACGGAATCACGTTGCAACGAGAGGTTGAAATTGTGACTTCATGACGACTAATTCATTTCATTCAATAACTTACCTAAAAATTGAATTCTACTCTAATTTTTTAAAAAATTAACAAACACCGTTTTCTATCAATTGAGAAAAAATGGTAAGATTCAAATAAATTTCTTTATTAAAATATCTGTGCATAATACAAAGAAAACAAACATTTCTTGATAGTTGTTAGCAATTATTTTTCTTCTATAAAGTGCGTAGTGAAATTTTTCGTCAGAAGTATGTCATGTTTACATTATGACGCAAATATCTGGGTTTAGCATGGGAAATCGGATGGGACGGGGGTCTGGTTGATGCAGTCGTAGAGTAGTAGTCGGAGAACAACGAGTTCGAGATTCAATTCTATTGAAAATTGGGGGTGCGTGTTAAATACCGTGTGATTTCTAAGATTCCCGAATTGACGATTTGTAAATTTATTACACAAAAACAACTCACTAAAAATCAACTATTTTTATGCCAACGATGAAAATTGTTTGTTTGGTTTTATTAATGTCGCACTCGAAGCAATACGAGGGCTATTGACGACGGAAATCGTATTTTTCAACCTCAGTCATTGACGAGGACGACACGTGAGCAGGCACCCTCTCTTCTAACTTCAATGTGAATCAGACCCGCTACACGGCGGGTTTTTTGTGGTATCGAGCCTCGAACCCGTGACTCGACGAAAACTGCTGGCCGAGAGTAGGCTACCGCGGTCAGGCCACTAACACTGTGAAAAGCACTTCTAACATAACATAAAATCTTTTTTGAATCTGCATTTACAACAAATGATCAAAATGTTCTCTATTTTGGAAGGCAGAACTGAACTCATTTGTGGACTCGTAGTAATACTTCCAGGGTGGGCGTGGTATAACACCCCATTCAAGTTGTAGCAGTTTTAGATGAGTTATCAAACTTGTGTGATATCTTGCACTATGATGGTGACACACTTTTTCTGTGCATAGAATCACTCAATTTGTCCTGTTGATGGCAGTGGACGGGGCTGATGCCCGTTAACTTTGATGAGATTCCAAATCCTCCCGTTTGGTGAGGAGTGTGCCAGCTCAGATATTCTCCTTGACACTTGACCGAGGCTCAAAAACACAATGTCCGTCGCCAATAGTTTTCATGTTGCTTTTAAGTGCCACCTTAATAAACAATAAAATTCAAAGAGGGTAGTTAGTTAGACTTCTAAATTAATCGTGAAATTGCCTGGTAGAAGCATAAAAAATGGAACTATTCCTTACAAATTCCACCAAACAGATAGAATTACTTTTTTTGATATCTGCTTTCGATATGATTTGAATCGTTTTATCTCTAAATACTTCATGGTTTTCCCCGTTCAACTTAGTTACTAACAATCAGTTTCTTATCTCCAATTATAATTCGTTTCACAAATTGATCATTTTCCTAAAGTTTGAGAAGCAAATCATATGTATCAATGCGATGGATCAAATTTCTCTATTTGTAAAAACACGTAGAACCCATTTATCGATAGCGAGAAGTATAAACGGTTGAACCCAACAAGTTTAATCATGTAATGATTTCTCGAGATGTTCAGCGGCGGTTTATCTCAGTTAATACTTCTATTAACATTCATCAACTTCATTTTTCAACATTCATTTTTTTAAACATTCATCAACTTCAATAAGCCGTCCAGAATGTGGTGCATCTTCTCTTAATGATACTGCCAGAAGAAAATTTGGCGAACTAGTTTTGACAGTGGCATTCAGTCAAGATATCTTATAGAAGCCTGTTATATAATTTTTTTTATCTTTCTCTAACCACATTCTTATATTTTCCCGAAGAAAAGAGAAAAATGTGCCAAAACTGCTCTTTTGTTTTTTCCGTATTTGATATGGTGCTAAAAGAAATTGCTAAGAATCAAACAAAACTTTTTAACAGAAATGAACTTTGAAACGTTAGATGTCAAAATATATAATGACATTACGATAAAAAAGGTTAATTGGTTAAAAGTGCAGTGAATTCATAATTTAAAGTAAAAAGAAATTACTTCACGAACAACCTAATTTGTGGAATTAACGTTATGTATTCACACAAAAACTTGGAACTATTTTCTATCTTCGCAATTAACTTTATGGCAAAGACTTTTTTTTTATGTAATCAAAAGAATACTAGCTAATATATGACGAGACTTTGTGTATTAGTTTATTTGACTGATTTGTTGAGAAACAATCCACATTGGGAAAACAAGATAAGAGGAGCAATAAAATTTCATAGGAGAAAAGTGATGAAATAGTTGAACTCAAGAAATACTTTTTTTGAAATAATCTCTGGAATGTTAAGTATAAATATTTTTATAATTAACATTTCAGTTAAATTTATACAATATATATTTTGTGTAATGTTCCTGAAATGATAGAATGTGTGTTTTGTAAGGTTTGAGTTTTATATCTGCTCTCTTTCTTTCTTTCTTTTTCTTTTTTTTGAATTGCCTAAGGTTTCCTAATTTCCTAAGATTTGAATTTTACATAAATTTTGCCAGGGGAATACATAAATCTCCCCCTCCTTTTCTTAGTTTTACAAAATTTTTATTCAAACGCACCTGTACAAGCATTTTGTTCTTTTCCACGACGAATTATGTATTTTAAAAGTTAATAAAGGTAGAAATATGACAAGGAAAGAAACGTAAATCGCATCGTATTTCTCTCACTTTATTTTTATATACAACACACCTGCAGGAACTCTTGACCCAATTAAACTTGCAGATCTGAACCCTTACTCGTTGAAAAATATTTTCGTCCTTTTTCTTCTTTTTTTTTGTTGTAAAAACAGCCATCTTTACGCAGAAGAAAGTTATGCAACGTCTTTTTCCCCCGAAAAGGAAAGTTTGCGGCGACCTTGCGAACGACCAACAATACTTTCTGGGTCGAGGTAAACGAACTTCATATAGCGCGAGACATCGCACTGGTTCTTTCCTCCCTCCCCTGATTAGAGAACTGTGTAGGGAAATGGATCAATTTAGACAAAAACGTGGGTAAGACGTTCACATTGCTTGTTAGAATTGGAACACAAGTGACAAATATCGGTAAAAACAATATGGAAGAATAGCCTTGGAGGGTTTTTTGAATCATAAAAGACATTTCATGGCGTCGAGTAAAGTATCATTTTCAAAAGGAGATAGGGCGAAGAAATGTAGATCATGGGGAAAAAAATTAGTGTGGTGTATAATTAAGAGCTCATTCTAGAAATTGATTATATGTTTGATTTATTCAAACCGCCATTGCTCTTTATTTTGCAAAATAGAATCGCAAATTGTTTGGAAACTAAGTGTAAATGATGTTTATTGAGAAGTGAGATATAATTAGGTTCCAGATCTGTAATTAAAGGTTTATCTTTAAAACGAAAAAAGAAAGTCGTTAAATTGTTTGCGTAGCTATCGTTACTATTTACTTCAGATTTTGTTTGCGACTTTAACGTGAAACAAAATATTGAAAACAGTTTCGTTAATTAAATGTAAATCTCTGAAAATATGGTAATCAGTTTGTTTCTCAATCTCTGGTACAAGGTACTCGACCAAATATAGTTGGCACTGTACTGTAAATTTGATTTTAATGTTAATTACGTTCATGTATTTCTTGCAAAACTAGAAATCAGCTTAACAACCAATAATTTAAATTGAAATCAGCGGTTTTGAACTAAGTGTTGGAGTAAACAGCAACAAAAAGAATATAGGTTAACAATTCGTAGTTAGTAATATGTTCTTGAGATTTGCTAATGGAAGACAAATATTGGTCATACTTTCTCCTTGGAACACCCTTTAGTTGCAAATAATTTGTCTAAAAACAACAAAAACAATGAAAGTTAATAATTTGTAGTTTGTAACATGTTTTTGAGGTTTTGGCGGTGTAGAAGAGAATCGCCGCGTACTCCCCTTCTTGTACCAACTGGATGTTACGAAGAAGAACATTCTGAACGATGGTTTTGGTGAATGTTGTTTTTCCAGCTAGTAACTACAATTGAAACAATCGTTTAGTTTCAAATCATGTCCATGTGATATAATTACCTTTTTTTAAACTTATAGTGCCTAAAAATTATGAATTTTAAAACCAAGTTTAATCTATTCACAATGTATTAGTTTATATTAAACTTCGTATTAAAATGAATAAGAATTTCCTTCATCTGTTGAAATATATGTATTTTTTTCTTTTTGCAGCCACAAAAGAAGATCTTCGAGATGAAAGATTGTCTTGCGTCAGTTCTCACATGGGCAGAGAAGTAAGTGAACTGAAATGAAAATACATTCCAACCCTATTTATATCGACCTTAAAGGTTACTGGAAAAAAAAATTATGTAAAGAAATTTCAATACACAGAAATTTTTATTGAAATTTTTTCACCAGTTTTTTAGGGATAATGAAGACTTAAAATATTAAACTGGCAATGAAATTTATTTTAAGAAATTTAGAAATGGATGTATTTAATTTATAAATTTACTAACAATATATTAAAATTGAATGTTTGAATAAAAAAAAAACGAAGCGAAGCGAAACTTTTATTTATTTTTGAATTAAATAGTTCCTAATGTCTTTTTGAATATAACCTTTTGCTGAAGCTATTTCCATACAAAGTACACTTTCATTTACGGAAGAGAAATTTCTTTCAGGAATATGAGGGGTAAATTTAAAACCGTATCGGGGGTAACTTAGAATGACGCTATCATTTGGTTTCTTGTTTGTTTTTCAGTTAATTCATATTCGTTGTCATCATCATCTTTGAGTTCATCTTGATCTAAGTAATTATCCAATACATTGTAACAAAAATCTGGATCTCGCGTGGGTACATGCGCGTGAAATCTGTCGAACACTGAGGATAAAGGGTAAATGACTCTTTATTCATTAATATGTAAGAGAAGATGAACGCAGGCTGCAAAACTTGGACAGATTAGCAGCAAACAGGGAACACTGCACTTGTACATATTAGAGACACAACAAAAACAGCCCTTACATTGTCCAGCAACAAGATACAAAGCTGCACTTGCAATAACAGTCATAACAGTTTCAATGCTCACCAGGTTACTAAATCGCTCTGCGAACAAATCTCCAAATAATACTCTGCACGGACTCGAACAGCTTCCGGTATTTCGACAAATTCCCCCGAGTAAGGCTGTTGGAATCGACCGTTTCTCGCTCGGGCCTAATTGAGACAGCTTCACTCGGCTAATTTTCAACCGATTCTCTCCGGCTTAGCATCTCTCTGTATGTTTTGCTGTTCCGACCAGGTGAGACGTCACGGGGAAAATTCAGGAAAAGTCCGTAATTTTCGCCCTAATTAAGATATCGACAAAATTTCCAACATTTTCGACAATCACCATTTTGTGCCAAGTTTCTCGCCAAGTCGCCAAAATGGATCCCGAATTGGTTGCCAAAGCTGGGAGGTCATTGTTAGTCGACTAAATCTCTGTAAATGTCTCTCCTCCTTTATAAGAGTAACGTTGCAGGGAAGAGTCATCGTAGGTTTGTAACTATATCCTGATAGGTCGGGTAATCAGCCACAACTAAATTCTCGTCCAGAGTATAATATTGCTCGAATTCAAAAATTGTTCCGAAAAAAGAAATTTTATTCGATATACAGAGATTGTTTTTAATTGAGAAAATTTTACATAGATATTTTTTTTTATTCATAAAAGCCCGAAATGAAGAGTTTTGACTGTGTCAAATGTTGCAAGGCATTTAAATGTAGCTTCCCACTGTTCATTTTAACATTAATTAATAGAGATATGTAATATTTTTTAATAAACTGAAAGATGGAAAATTAAAAATATGCAGCGCTGTGAGTTGTCCCTGGCAGAAAAACAAATTCGTTTAATAATGCTTAGAGGTATCGAAAAACTTTAATTATTAGTGTGAAAAAAGCGAGATATCAGGATAAGATTCATTCTGTGTATTAATTGATCCTCATGTTCAGAATGTTGTAAATTACTGCTAGTAATGTTGATTCGTTTGGTTTCGCGAAACCGTAGATTGAAGTAATTCGCGGTATGGAGACATCTGAGTTCAATCTTCTAAGTTCTACAATGACGGCCTTCGAAAGATAATAAATCTTGAGAGAAGTAAAACTGTAAATGATGACTCCATAGAGAAGTAATGAATAAAAATTAAGTTTTTCTATTTTGATTATTTTTTTAGTAAAAATCAAAACTTTCCGATACCCTGGGATTTTAATTGAACTTAAAGATTTTACGATATTGCTGGTTACTTCAATCAATGGCTTCCTGAAACCGAACAAATCAACATGAATAGCTGTAATTTCCAACTTTTTAAAACGTTTTTCTGGATTTCACTTGATGTGTGTGAGTGAGTGTGTGTGTGTGTGTGTCATCAAATTTTCGATTGTTAATTTAACCAACTTCCCATCAAGCTAGAGCTTTGAAATTTTGGGAATCGTTCGTACTCGCCTAACAATGTAATATTTAGACGTTTGCGACAAGTTTTACCTAATATTTCAATAATTTTAATAAGTCAAAATATTCTTTCCTCTCGGCGCTTTTAGGATTGAGGAAAAAATTTCTTTCCCCCTCTGGGAACACCGGGCACTCCCCACGCCGCATGCGGTCTCGTAAACCTTGTGTACTCACAAAGGGGAGATACTATCTCCGAGATAGTAAGGGTTGCTGACTTTTAGTCAGTAATCATTCGCAAGAAAAAAAGTTTCCAATATTTGGCGCCATGTCAATATTTGGCACCCTATCACAATAATTTTTTCTGAATTCTGGTTCTCATTTTTTTTTTTAATAGAATGACTTACAAACTTTCAAATGCATGTTTTGATTTTATGAGTATTATGAATTTTTTAATACGCTCACAAATGTCTCTTTTTTAGTAAATTTTAAAGTTAAAAATAACTAACAGTTTTAACTAATATTTCAATAATTTTCTCTAATAAACTTTGCCACCACATAAAAACGTTGTTTTTAAAAACGTTGGTTTTTATATCAAATTATTATAAATAAGGATCAATTGATAAACGGTACACATTTTATCCAGAATATATCTCGGTTATTTCTTAATAATAATTAAAACTTTGCGTCCCCCCCCCCCTCGCATTTGAATTATCGTCATTAATAGGCATTATTACATGATAATTGTTATTGCTTTCGATTTCAATTGCACCTCATTCCGTTCTATTTCATAAGCAATTATTTCCACATTTGAAAATGATTACTTTTTGTTTAAGGTTAATGACAATCTTTCATAAGTTTCGTTATATGTGCTGCTCTTATTTTCGTTTAAAAGTTGAGTATACATATACTTTTCATAATCTAATCTAAAAGAAACATATCGATGTTATTAATTTTCTTTGTCTTTATTCGTCACAGAAAGCGTTTTCAATAACTTTCGTTTCAAAATGTTATAAATTATATGATTTTTTTTTCCATTAAAATTTTTTAATAAATTTATTATAAAACAAGTGCAACAGTTGACCCGCTTTTACGATTTCATAAAGAAGGAAAAGTCTTGTTTCCTCTCTTAAATTTGAGCTCAATGGACATTGGAAATGTAGAACTAACTGCTTGGTAAGAAATCTGCAAATGTAAAATGAAAGCATTTGTTTAAAGATTGCTTTGAGAAGTATAAATTTTCTTGTTAACTGTAATTAAAATACAAATAAATAAATGATTCTTTACAAAGTTTTGCAAAGAGCAGATTAAGCCACCTAAGGTGCGCATTTTTTTTATAATTATTATTAAATTACTCAATTAAATATAAGAACTAAAACAAACGATGAAATATATAGAAATGGACAATAGTAAACTTTTCCGATTTTAAAATGAAAGCAAATGATAAATTATTAAATTAAATATATTTAAGCTAAATTTAATTAAAATTAAAGTAAACGATAAATTATTAAATTGAATATATTTAAGTTAAATGTTATTAAAATGGAAGCAAACGATAAAAAACTGAAAAGTGATCTGGTATTCCAAAAGGGATCTACCTAAAACAATAGACCCTTGGGTGGCGAATAATAGTAAACTAATATTAAAATCATTTGACCCCAAAACATTCCAAGAAGGAGGCCAAATTAAAAAGACGTAGTTTGAAGTTCTTGAGGAATAAAAAAAGGCTGCCTCACAGTTTAAAATTTTGAACAATGTTATTTATTTTCAGTCATATCTTGATTCCGGTTTACAAATGATTTAAGGTTGTACATAAATCGATAAGTAAATTACCTACTTAATTTTTATATTTGTTTCCCTTCAATCCAATAAAAAAAATTTGAGGGAAATTTGTTATGACATATTTTTGAAAATTGAGTTCATTAGTGGTGAAAGCAGTGTCAGGCATATATTGCGTATATTTTATTTCAGTCCAATAGAAAATTCGGGAGAAATTGATTATGACGTATTTTTGAAAATTAAGTTCGTTTCTGCTGAAAGCAAACATCTAAAATAAACGCAAAAACAAGATAAATTTTCGAAAAGAGCTCATGTACGACATTTATAAGGTATAGAAAACAATTGTCTCTTGAGTGACTAAAAAGATATGGGAAGATTTTTTTATATACATTTTGCTGTAATACTTTCGTTTTTTTCTAACTTTTTCCAAGATCAGAGGTTAAAGACTTTTAAAATTATCGCAATTCTTAATTATGGTTGCAACTTCCTTTCTCGTGTTAATTATACTTTAAAAAACGATTATAATTGCAACGTCTTTGGATGACTATAATTCCTTAATTATAACTTATTTATAACATATTTATGCAATAATATTCTTGAGGAACTCAAATTACATAAAAATAATGAAACGAATTGTAATTAATAATACGAAACGATATAAATAAGGATACTTTAAGAATAATTATTATGATTTCCTTTTGAATTATTTGCTTTAAAATAACTTTAATTAATTTGTTCTGTAAAGTTTTCTTAAATTTTAGGTTTTTCTTATTAAATTAACTATATTATATTCATATATGATCATGATTATTATTTCAATATATGAGAAATAATAAATTCAAAAATTTTAATGCGTTTAAGATAAGTTTACGTCGTCAGATTTATTAAAAAACGTGCAATTTTTATGAAAATTTATTTTTTTAGAAGCATTTCTCGATTTAAAGGAAATAATTATTATCAAGAACATAACTAAGATAGCCGACAATAACGCGTTTTTAAAATGTTTCAATTCAACCTTGGTGAAAACAACACGTGGGAAGTAAAAGTAAGAATATAATACCGTCACACACATAGACATTTTATCTTTGATTAATTTGAATATTATCATTCTATTCGACTCGAATCCGTAGAATACTTTTTCCTCACCGCTCAGCACAAAGGAAATATTTTTTTTTATCCTTAATAAGATAATAGTGGATACAGAAATCGTTTCCGTCAGATAAAGATTTAACTATTTTCGATAAAAACACATTATGGACAATGTTTCTTTTGATATCGTATTTAAACGGTTTATCTCAAAATTTTATATAATGCATAAATCTCTTCCCATTGCTTTGAGAGTTTCCATTTCAATGAAATAGTTACCCAAAAGTAATTTATTCCGACTCGTTATCAGACACCTAAGAGGCTATTGTTTTAGTTGGATCACTTTTGGCGTACCAGATCATTTTTCAACTTTTTATCGTTTGCTTCCATTTTATTAACATTTAGCTTAAATATATTCAATTTAATAATTTATCATTTGCTTCACTTTTAATTACATATGTAGGTGGTGTAATATTCAATTTAATAATTTATCGTTTTCCTTAATTTTAATTACATTTAGCTTAAATATATTCAGTTTAATAATCTATCTATTGCTTTAATTTTAATATCGGAAAATTTTATTTTTGTCCATTTATATATATTTCATCGTTTGTTTTAATTCTTATATTTAATTGAGTAATTTAATAATAATTATAAAAAATGCTCACTTTGGGTGACTAAATCCGTTCTGTACTAAATATTGCTCAGAATGTTTTCGTTTTTTTACCTATTTCCATATTTTCCTTATCCCCCCTATTTTTCTTTCCGCCCATATTTATTATTTTTGTTTTTATTTAGCATCCTGATAACAAATTTTGAGACGTAATCATATAAAAACCCACTTAAGTATGAAGAAATTTGTGGCATACAAAAATTATATTTTAGGTCGGGAGATGAATAAGGGTGATGATAATCATTTTAAGATGCTATGTGACGAATACTTCGCCTCTCGTTCATAATTTAGAGTCATTGTTCCATCGTTTGTAAATGTCACTAATAATTAAAGTTAAGTCAAACGTCAAATAAATAGCCGAATAAAACTTGGTCATTGAATAAAACAATAAGTATTTACTATATAAATACTACACTAGCTGGAGCTATCCTCACGCTTACTCAAAAGAATATTAAAAGGTTTTACTAAACTGACCACTATTACGTGTGGATCCAATGCGGTTCGTATTAATCTCATCAATAATATAACCCCTTTTTATTATTATTCTTCCTTCTTTCTTCTATCAACCTCTTATTTTCCGTACCCACTTCATTTTCTTTTCAATTCTGTTTCATTTATATATCACTATCTCTAATTCCCTTGCCTTCACTTTATCTTAATCTAACTCAAGCAGTCCAATTTCTTTTTGGTTGAGAAGAAATTGTAATTTTATGAAATTCCTATTATGATAGGCTCGTCGAGATTAGGGAAGAGAAAATCGTGAATAGGCCAACGTCACAACTTAAGATAGAGTCGATGTAGCATCGAATATTATAACATGCTTTAAAATCAAAAGATAAAATGTTTTGATCTCACACAACTCAGCATTCGTTGACGATTCGCCAGTAAGAGTGAAATGCCGTTTCATATCCTTAAATTGTTTATCCTGGATTGAATCATATGTTTGAAGTTAGTTTCGCATTCTAACTCTACAATGAATATTGGCGATGGATCATTTTGGCGACTGATGAATTTGTTGGTTTTATTGGCGTCGCACTAAGGAGCAATATAAGGGGTATTGGCGACTGACCTCGTAATTTTGAACCCTAGTCAAGGGACCCCACTCTTCAAACTTCTATCCATCCTAATGAGAGGACTTAGAGCCTCGACAGATGTGGAGTGCATCAGTCCCGCTGCATGCCATATCTTTTGTGGCATCAGGACTCGGAACTCACGACACGACTGGAATTTAGCTGACCAGGACCGCTCGTTACCACAGCTCCCATGATGGCAACAGCAAGAAGAAACATGAGCTGTTATTTCCTTCTGCCCTCCATATTATTGAGAGAGGACTTAGAATTTCCGTTTGGTTTCTTGAAGCTGTAAGTTGATATTTTATGATTATAGATGTTAAATAATTTTAACATTCTTAAAGAGAAAATAGGCGGCAAAATCCCCTTAAAAAGTATTCTAAAAGTCTTAAAAATTCCAAGATTCTCGAATCATAAGTTGAAAGCTTTAAAACTGACTCACATTCAATTCGAACGAAATAAAGTTCTTTTAAACAACAATAAATATTTGAGGTTTAAACTGCGATACGTCTTCGCGATGTGTCAAGATACGATTTCGTCACCGATGCAATAAGCCGGGAAAAAAAAGTTATCGACCTTAACTACACAGATTCGTATTAAGTCAGAAGGCATAAATTTGATCGCCTTGAGACTTCATAGACAACGATACGCGTTCCATTACATTTTAATTGAACGCGCAATTTAAAAGACCTTCATTTTAAATTGCACCTGTACGAGGTCCAGTAACCATTTTGCGATCAGCCTTACACAGGTGATTCCCCATATCATGTCTCTGTGTGGATTGTATAATGTAATCGTTTGACTATAGTTAGGTAAAAAGATTACGATCAACGTAAAGCGATTACTTTCACTGTCTTTGAGGACGATTCGTAAACCTAGACCTAATTTCGAGAGGAGATTTGAGTCAAGGTTCCGGTAAGGAGACTCGGAGGGAAAGTAAGACCTGAAGGATCCACCTAACTTTCCCACTTTCCAATGCGTGGGTTCTCCTTGGTTCTGCTTGGTTAGCCGCGATATATAGTTGATAAAGTCAGTTACTTTTAACAATGAAAGAATGTCCAGGAAAGACGTAGTTATTTATTGATATGCTTATTTCAAATGCATCCAACGTATTGTGTTTCACCACTTCTTGCACTGACATCAGTCTACTGGGAGTTTTCGTTCGAAAAAGAAATTAATTAACCTTTTAGTTCTCAGTGCGCACGATAGTCAAATAGTGTTTTTGTTAAATAGAATAATGATTGAAATAGATCTTCTTTACTATTTATTAAAAAAAAACTTTGAAACTAGGTAAAAACCTTTTTTGCTCGGATGAATGTAATGTTCTGTTCAGTCTCACTAATATATACACGATGTGTGTGTAATCATAGAACGAATGAATCTATAGAGGCATTAACTAGATGAAATACAAAGGAACAATCCTCATCCTTTTTCACGACTTAAAAATTTGATTCTATGAATGAATGAATAGTACATTTGAAAAACAAAAATTCATAAGAATTTAGAAGTCTCGTTCGGTTTTCGTTTCGTCCCTAACACTGAGCATGTCGTTACCAACAAATAAAATCATTTAATAAAATTCATATATATTGTGTTAGTTTTTTTTTCTATTGTATTTTTTTTTGTTATGTATGCATCGATTTTTCGATGTCCATTTTCCCTTTTGTTTTGCTCTCCTCTGAAATCTATTATTTATAAGTCTAGCCGTTTTTTGAAAGCAACTTGAGGCTTTCTATAGCGAAAGACGAAAGTAAGAGCTGAAAATTGTTTTTTGTAATTGAATCAATGAGTAATAAATTCTCATCGTGAACCGCATGGCAGAAATAAGATTTTAAGCTTAAGATAAATAGCAAAATAAACTTAATAACTCTTGGGAAGAAAATGTACGAGTTACTTCTTGCAAAGTCAGAAAATTATCTCAAATTTAAATTTGACTTATTCCGAACTTCATTAATGGTTTATTCATTATGGAGAAAGAGAAATACGAGGTGCGGCCATTAAATAACGCGATTTCCGCTGTAAAACATTTTATTTTGATGCCATACATGTTAACTTATTAACACCTTCAGCATACACCTCTCCCTTATTCTTACAACGCTCCATGTGAATCTTCCATTGTTCGAAACGGTACTAGAAGTCTTCTTCTGTCAGCTCCTTTAGAAACTTGCCGCTTTCTCTTTCATATCTTCAACGGACTCAAATCTTGTTCATTAATGCAGATTTTACCTCAGGAAACAGATATAAGTCGCATGGCTCACGATCCAGCAACTTAGGCGGAGGGTCAAACACTGGGATGCTGTACTCGATTAGAAACCTCTTGACAAACAATGTGGGATGAGCCGGCGCATTGTCTTCGTGGAAAAATTCGTCGTACGGATTATTTGTCCATTCCTACTGTCTCAGCAATCGCACGAATACTTAACAGACAGTCAGGTCGATCAAGATTACGGATTTTTTCGATAGTGTCATCTGTTTTTGATATAGAAGGGTGATCCGGGTGTGAATCATCTTCAACGTCTTTTCGACCATTTTGAAAACGCTTAGATCACTCAAAAACATGTGCATGCCATGAACATTCATTGCCATACACATCTTTCAATAAATTATAAATTTCAGCAATGAGTTTTCCAAGTTTCACGTGAAATTTCATAACTTATCATTTTTCGGGGAAACAACAACAAAAATAACTCTGATGCAACAGGTATACGAAGGCTACGAATATGCTGATTTGCGTTTACAGAAACGAGAAGCACTGCGTTCGAAAGAGAAGGATTCACGCTAAATAGCTGTCGGTCGCTGGCGTTTGACGCATGGGTATTCTTCTGTAACAGCGTTATTTAATCACCACATTTCGTACACATTTGCATTGTATAAATCTATGGAATAGTGACACATGCTTCACGTCAGACACTTTTGTTACAGTTTGGAAAACACATTTTGTTCCAGAATAAATTTGAGATTAATTAAATTAACATAAATCAATTTTTTTAGTACTTGGGTGTTTTAGCCCCAAATCAATGATCAAAAGGGACATTTTTTGTGTTCCTCTTTGGCTTTTACCTCATCTCAATCTATGCTAAAGTAGAAGTTATATAAAGTTAGAATTCGTTTGCATGTATAAGACTCATATAAGGCGTAATATTCTAGCAGCATAGTTTTTTTTTTATTTCAGTATTATTAGAACAAAGAAAGTCTTTATATTGTTTTCGTGAAGTATTTTTCATTTATTAGTCATTTAAATTTATATCATAAAGCGCATCGCAGACATGTTCATATTTATTTCGATTTTATATTGAGATGATTCATAAATTCCGTGAAAACTTTCTCGGACTGTTCTCGATTTATATCCTGGTGAATTCATACGTATATTGCTTATTTAAATTCTTGTAAAAAATAAGGAAAAAAAACGCCCATGAATGCTCAGTCTTTTGTTGAGAATATTTATAAATTCGATGACGTTTTAGAAAATTTACGTCCACATTAATTTCGTGATTTGTTGTTTTCTAGCGCAATGAAAATATTCATCCTTGCAATATCTTTACATGGACGTTCGATATTTATTTGTTTTATCATTATCATATTCATAATCTCGTATGTTATGATTAAAATTTAATATTTTACTCAAGTTAAGAAGTACATATACTTTTTACAGTTAATTTTTCATTCCTATATTTTTGATTTTCAAATGACATTGAATATTAAATGCGTGGAATTTGTTTATTTTTTTATTATTTTAACTAAAAGAGCTCTCTCTCACGCACAAGTACGCTCGATTTTCTTACAGCAGTATCAAAATAATGAGCAATGTCAAACATTTCGCACAGGAAGGGGGAGGAAGGAGAAACTACATTTTTGGCGTGGAATCTTTTGTTGGGCAATAAACCACCTCTTTAAATAGATTTTTGACGAGTCTGCACTTCCCCAAAGAGGATGTGTTTGTTAAAGAGTCCCATCCTGTCCAGCCTAATTTAATGTATGGGTACGATGTATTCCTCGGAACAACCATACGACTCAATTTAGGCAGAATTCCCCACATTCCCTCGTTTCTTGGGACCCAGTACGTTTGCACTTGGGAATTCGACACGGTTACGTAACTAGAGTGAATGACATCCGTAGGAAATTATAAACCACCCGCTATTTCTTCATCGAGGTAATAGCGTTAATTTATTTCGTCCATTACCTAAATGCCGTTCTGAAAGAGGCCTCCTTTGAAGTAGAGGAAATGCAGCTCTTACGCCAATACGGGATGGTTAATTTTAGAAGTTAATGACAGGGAGAGATGAAAATAAAGGCCAAATTTATAAAGAGCATCATTTTTGAGTTAATTCGAAAGAATATGTAAGAACGCAAGTTGGAGAATATTTTCAGATGAAATTTATGAATTAAATGTTAATGATGCAAAAACGGGTTAAAACAAGAACCAAAATAAAATGTAATAAATTCTAAGTTATTTTTAGTTTATATAATGCGAATTTTTTCACCAGTTCAATAAAATAAATAATCTGAAATGATTTATCAATGTTATTTTCAGGTACCTATTTGATTTCTTTTTAATACGTGTCCATACGTCAACATACATACATGCATGTGCAAAGTGTTTATAAGTCCTGCATGTCCAAGTGTCAACATACACTCAGAATTGTCAAATAAATTTAGCTCAATGTTCATTTGACACATAGTGGTGGCGATTGGGGGTAAGGGGCACGTTTTTTGGGGGAAAATTAAATTTATATTCCATTTTTTTTTTTTAGCCACCAAAAACTAAGAATTATAATCGAAACATTTGAATAAACTTTGTTGTCATCACTTAATTATCTTTCGTTTCGTTTCTCTAGTTATTAACACATTTAATTAGCGGAAATACGCACAAAATGCAATGACAAGCATCGTGGCACGGTCGTTAGATTCACGCGTCGGGACTAACCATTTCGTAAAGCACCTCAACGAACAGAGGAAACTCGCGCGGCAGATGTAACATGGGCTGTCAGGAAGGGTAGCCAAGGTAGTTGAACGTGTGAAAAATTTACGCCAGGTGGGAAAAAAGATACTTGAATTTTTTTTAAAAAATAGAGAGACTAAGATACGATTCTTAGAAACGTATTTCATATTGTATACCTTTCTTTTACGGTGACCACTCTTAGCAAGTTCGCTAGTGGTCCCCCTTACATCCGGTCAAGGTCCTCATGAAAAACACCTGGACTCGTGAGAAAGTGCGAGCAGCATTTCTGTTTCTCATGAACTTTGACCTTTTAGAGTCCGTTTTTCCTGGGAACTAAGAACTCCCCCGCATCAGATGCCCAGTCTTTCAGGTGTCAATTTCAGCCCTGGTTGGAGGACTTAGCAACCAATAACAAAGTTTATTACTATTAGCTATTAGTAGTACTAGATTATGTCCCGTGGATTTGGAAGAGGCGTGGCCAATTCCTTCTACCGAAAATTTAAAAAGAGAAGGGACATTAGAGATGTACTAAATGTTCGACTAGAAAGTCGAGTCCGAGGTAATGGTAATATTTTTCTAGCGTGTGTGGCGACTGCTGATCACCACCAGCCTACTGCTATTCTACCACTATGAGGAAGAGCCGGCTATTCTGTCAGTACAAGCACATGTACTGACAGAATAGCCGGCTATAGAAGTGAAGCCGAAGTGAACTTAATACTTTCTGCTACCTCTATATAAAGTAGTACTGGAAAGCAAAGAGATAAACGGAATGAGAGAGATGAATGAACGTTTAAGCTACTTGGTTCTCTCCTCCATTTCTGGCTTTCTTTTTGTGTTAACTGGTCGGGTTGACAGTTTGTATTTTTCCTTTGATTTTGACGATTTTTAAATGTTTTTAATAAAAACATAGTTAATTAAGTGTGTTTAGTCTTCTTGTGTTAGTCTATTTACCTTCTGACTTGAAGTCAGTTCTCCATGGTCTCAAATCACATATATGATAAATAACCCTACGTGCGAAATGTATCCAAAATGTTACATTGCGTAGCATATGTAAATGCGACAAGCACCTTATCTTGTGAACATCAACTTTAGTATTTTAAATTAATTATAAATAAATTAGCGTAAATAATACTCTCTAGGTAATATATCATTTAACACAGTCAAACAAACTAACTAGCCAAGGTGGTGACTCGGACGTGGTGCCATTTCGGCTGATTGGTTTCCGACCCCGTGGAAGGGGAGAGAGTTCGTAACCTTGGTTTGCCGGCGGCGTTTCGAACCGCGGACCAGTGGTTCCGATGAAAAGTTGACCGGTCGCTTTTTGCTGCGCCTTTACTAACTAGACCAAAAGAGACGTCTCCCATGGGATAGCTATAAAGCATTTTAATTTTTGGCGTTATTGTTGAAGATAATTATGCAGCACTTTTTACAAAAAACTGCTTCAATGCTTTTGAACATATAATTAAATGTTATTTAGCCCGAGTAATCTACAAGAGTGTTTTTTTTATATTTCCTTAGATATATTTTTCAGTGTAATGGGATACAAAACAAGACCTTGAATAAACTCACTGGATGAATTTTCACAAATTATTATTTTTTGGTATTTATTTTAAGCAAGTCATGTTTTTTTAAATGAAATTATCAAACACTGATCCTTTTTTATTTCTCGAAATACTTCTTTTTAATTGTAATACACATGTCAAAAAATGATAATTTTACGCATTAGAATTAAAATTAAACCACAGTAAATTTTTCATAAACTACCAATTTTTACTTTGTTTAAATTCACTTAAAAAACGTAGAAAAATCACCACTTTGTAGCTAAATTTTCAAAGTCTGTGTGTCTGCCCCTTTATATATCCCAAAAATCTCGTTCTTTTTTTTGTTGTTTATAAATTTTTTGCCCCTCTCTCCCCTTCTAATTCTCAATCGCCCCACTGTTGATTCAAATAATTTTATTCAAAATAAATGCGTGTTAATACTGTTTTGCTAAATATTAATAATTAAAAAGTTCTCTTAGTTTTTCCATGATTTGAGATTAATATTATTGACCCTTTTCAGCGATTTGTTGCTTTAATAATCAAATCTGCAACATTAACAGCACAGCGGCGTTTGTTACTTATATTTACATATATTGTTTTCCCCGTGCGGAGTTATCAATATTTTTTTCTTCGCAGGTGGTATCTGTCATGGAACAATGCATGTCGGATGCAAGTCGAGATGATGCCAACAGTACTCACTCAGTCAAAGAATTCTGTGAACAACTCACTCATGTTCCAGAGTGGGTAGCGAAACATACCAACCCACCGCCACAACTGACCAGGGTGAGAATCTTTCATATTTGCATTCATCTATGATCTTCAAATGAAACATTCAGCATAATTGTTGGCGGTAATAATGTGTAGTTTGGTGACTTTTTCTTGTATTTTGAAACATCTCTTAAAATGATTTATTTTACGTTTTCCTTCGACTAAGAAATTCTTTTAAAATTATTTAGTTATCAATAACATCTACGGGATAATTATTTTTCTTTTTCCAAATAGTCTATCAGATGTAGTATTTATATATTAATGGGTTTTTTTTTATTAAGGTAAATGATTTTGCGTGCGTGTGTGTGTGTCATTACACATTTAGTAGATCTAAAATTTGGTAGTTTTGTAAAAAAAAATTAAGTGCATCCTATCTAATTTTTTTTTTCGTCTGTTGACTCCATTTTGTAATCTCGTTTTACTGTATATCATAGAGATGATTCTATAGCGTTATTCGAATTCAAGTTAACTGACTCTAAAATGATTTAAGTTCATTGTTTATTTCATTCATTGCTTATTTCATTCATAACTTTTCCATGAAATCTTGTACATTCCATATTTCTGAAGCAAGAAATTTTGAGCTATGTATTAAAGAAATATTGAAGAGAAGAGAGTGACTACAAACACATAGAATTAAGAGTTTTAAAGTCAGTCAAACTAATTGTTGGACCCTTCGAAATCATTAGCATACAATAATAACCACACACTTTCTCGCTAATTCATCATTAATTTGTTTATGATGTAAAAATTTCAAAACATGTTTCTAGTATTTGCATTAAAAGTAACCCTTTATATCAAATCCAAGTCATGTCAATGAATATCGAGTCTTCTGAATTCTGGAAAGCGTTCTGTTAGCTTTAAATGTTTGGTAATACCATTACCTATAAAAAAAATAACTCTGTCTTCAGTAATTAACTTGAAATTTTTAAAAAGAGAATAACTATTTTCATGAAACTCCCTATTGTTTGTTCCATTGCCATCTTGTTGTAGAAACAAAAAAAAATGCCAGCTTCAAAAGTGCAAAAACAATGCCAATTTGTGACAACATCAAAAATTAAAGCAAACGATTCTGTAATAGAAATCCGATTATTAAGGCTAAGTTTTTTGAGATCACAAAGTTAATCTGATGGAATTTCAACTTTCATCTTCAAATCTAACTTATTATTTATTGGAATGCGAAAAAGAAGGAACAAAAAATCTGAAGGAACAAAAAATAATGAAGGTTGCTGCAGAATTATATTTTTCCTCCGATTTTTAAAAATATTTCTACATCTATTTTAGCGATTCGCTTGTGGGTTTTCTGATCTCTAAAAAGGTCTTGAATACTTTCAAAAATCGAAGGGAAAATATACTTCTGCTGAAACCTTCATAATTTTTTTTCGGGTGCATTTTTTTGCATTCAAATCCATAAAATAATCTAGATTTGAGAAGGAAAGTAGATATTTCATATGAGTAGCTTCACCTTCACGAAATCAAAATAGCTGGTAGATGAGAGCCTTGAATTAATTATTGAAATTGAAACAAACGATAAATTATTAAATTAAATTAAACTTAAGTTAAATGTAACTATTGTTGCCGGAAAATGAAAGTAGAATAAATCTTTACATACTATTCTTTTCTCAACAGAATTATTTATATAAAACTCGAAACCAAATATTAAATTCTGATTTATATGAAATTATTAAAAGAATAATTTAAATTAATTAAATTAATTTTATTAATTTCATTTCTCTTAACATAAACGAAATAGAAATTGGCAGAATGTTTTTGTTTACAATATAATAGTAAGCTATTAAAATTTGAGCTATTGTTTGACTCTCTGTAAATTAAATTGATGCTCGTCATTTTCAAATTAAAAGTTTAGAAATTTTCCCATGGATTATTTGTAATTTATTTTGGTAGATTTTAAAACTATGACTCAACGAGTTTGAGACCTGCGAAATAAAAATAAATTTATATTAAAAATACTGCAATTGTATGTCTTTTTCGATAATTTTATTCTTGAAAACGTCTTGATTTAACGCAGAATAGCATGTATTTTGTTTCTCTACAGTCTCAGATTTATTCAAAATATGAAAATTCAAAAATCTTTCTTTCTTTCAAAAAATGTGTGCAATACATTTATCTAAACAATAACTACTTTTTTTCCTGAATCATAAAGTTTCATTGCAATTTAGCATATTTTAAATTAAATTTTTAAAGAAGTTGTTACAATGGGGAAACCTGAATTATTTAAAAATAGTGATTTCCTTTATTCTGTATAGTTTTTGTGATGTCCTTGAGATTCTTATTTTTTCAAGAGATAACTCTCAATTGTTTGGCATGAAACGTGACAATATTTCAGCATCAATATGATGAGCACCAATCTTGTATTTCTATCAAAATAAGATAGAAAAGATGGCAATTGGAATGATATTTGATGCGGAAATTAGGTAAGCCCTTACCAAATCAAAGACAGTTGATTATTCAGTAAATTTTTTATCGGGTCTCTGCATAATATTCATACCTTCTTTGTTTTTTATTTATTTTTATTTAATAGTTTTATGGGATACAGATCGACACAGGCTATTATCTCCTTATGTTCCTTGTTTCCTCAAAATTCTATATGTTCCTTTATTAAAAAAATATTGGTCAGAATAAGAATTTTGGCTGGAAGTCCTGACTGTTAGAACCCGATACGGGCATAAAGCCAAAATGCATTAAATAACGCCAAACAGACCAACACAAATACATGAAAAGTCAATAAAATGATTTTGATGACTTGGCATCTTTTAGATAGATGTGAGCTATTTATTTTTTTATTTGTGAAGGGTTCTAGACTTGAGTAACTGCAGCATTAGCTTCGCATAGACAATAGTATTATGGATTCTGCTAATAACACATTTCTGGAACACACAAATGGAAACTGTCACCACACGATTCAAGAATATTTACGAGCGTAGCATCCAAACACTAAATTTTTTTTAAAAAATCTACATTTTATAACAAATCCAACATCAATAATTCTGGTTATACTAGTACAAATTTTGGAATAATTTATTGCGAAAGACGCAACTGTATACATTTTTCCTTAATCAACTCTTAACTTACGATAACATTCTAAATAGTAATAATTCGATTTACTTTTAATGAGTAATAAAAAGAAGAGTTGATAGCAGGAATTATAACCCACATTTCAAAATCGACTTCGTCGAACGGTGGCTGATTCACGCATTTTCATCTTACTACATATTTATAATGAGTAACTCAAAAAAGAAATAATTTTTATTGCGGATAGTATTACGGCGATAATATTTCTTCCCTCTGTCATTAACAGGAACAACACAGCCAAAACAGGATACATTAGCGAAATAAATTATATCTGACATTAGCAATACTCGATGAAATCTTTTTTAACATTAAATGTATTTACAATGAGGTAATTGAAGAATTTTAGATACGGTTAGTATTTTTCTTGAAAACCGAATTAAAAACTAAAAAAGTGCATTATCAAAAATTCAACTGATGAAATATTCTCATTCAATTTAATACGTATGTTGGAAGAAAATTTAATAGAGAAGGAATGTTGATTAGTAATGCAAATATCACAAAATAATTTCCTTAAACGGTCTGATAATCGTCTGCCACGCGAATCATTATTATTTCAGAATTAGAATTAAAAAATAAATACTATTCTGAAATAAGAGAAATCATATCTCTTCTTTTATGACGTAATAAAATGCTCAAAAGTTTGAGTCGATTTGATGTCAAGAGATCTGCTTAGTTAACTATATAGTTAGATTTTTATAAATAAATGTTTTAGATAATTAAAAATATATTTATACTTTCATTCGAAAATAGTATTTAATTTTTAGATAATTCTTTTAGGATTAAATAATTTTTTTACCACAAAATCTGATTTTATTATTAACTTCATTTTTTTCTCTTTTAATATATATACACTATATAAATCAACAACATCTCAGATCTCTAAATAAAAACTCAAGTGGGTAAAAGAAGCTTAAGAGTATGAGTGAAAGCTAGAAGTTTGTATTAAAATCAATATAAACAAATGCAGATATTTATGTATTCTCGAATTCAAAGCATGTAGATTAAGTTATGTAATTTCACAAATTAATTTTTTGAACTAATAGAGATAATTTGAGATTTTTTGTGTGAATTACTCTCCTTTTCCAATTCTTCCTTTTGCTGTAAACATATTTTTTTTTTCTTTTTAGCAAATGTAACATTTTGGGCTTCGAATTAATCTGAAACACGATATAATGATTTGTTTTGAATATATTCCTACAATAACATAATTACTAGCAATCATTATTTAAATTACTACGTTAATACAGTAAATTATAATTGGAAATATGGATAATTTTATTATTTTCGTTTACTTTCCATCTTCTTAAATTTTAAACGTCTATTGTAAAAATATTTTTTAAAATTAACATTTTTTTTTATTTGCTTTTATTAAAACAGTTGCCTAATAATTTATTTATTTCACAGAAAAATATAATTAAGATATATAATTAAGATATATGTTGATTTAATTACATACAGTGCCATTTTTTCCTCTTTAAAATAAACATTTCCCTCTATTGCACGAATTTAAAAAACGAAACCAGCTACTAGTTGTGCGTTGCGCTCTTTGGTAGGGTTGCAAACTTCGTATCGCCAAAGCGCCATTTCGTTTGTCGCCAAGGCGGAAAGTCAGTCCTTCGCGTGGAACAACCGGTGAAAGTGAAAACGGGGTCAGTAAAAGTTGCTCACCGCTGGTATCATCCTAACGGGGCCCCGCTTACTGGGGATTTCCCGCTATCCACTTTCATTCGAAATTAAACAGGAAAGAACAAATGGTGTGAGAAAAATAATTTCAGCTGTCACATTTTTCAAATATCCAGAGATAAAAAGAAAAGTTGTTTAATGGATGAATGATTTGAAACACAATAAGGACGTTACTGGTATTATAAAAAAAAAAAAAAATTAAAACTGCCTTGTACTTAAGTTTATTATTCTTGTAAACACAAACATATTCGATGGATTTTAAGGTAATAGAAATGATTCAATGTGTTATATTTTATTTTCTCATTTGAATATGCGCGTGTGATACTTACCTACCATAGCATACTTTCACTTAAAATATTTCTTACGTAATATACTTTTGTGAAAAGAAGAAGAAGAAAAAAAAAAAAAAAAAAAATTAAAAAATCCCTTTCCCCCCCCTCCCCCCAGCATTTTACAAAATATCACGGTCCAAATTTTAGTTTAATTCTTCAAACATTTAGTTTAATTCTTCAAGCTTTTTTTTCTCCTGTGGTTGCAATTTTATTGCTGTTATAATTCCTCCTAATTACAATAAAATGTTTATTTAATAGAGCGAAAATAATGTGTTAGAAACCAGACTAATAACAGTGAAATATGAATCGGAACAGCTAAACTCCTGAATTAAGAACTGTAATATTATTTGTGATGCATAAGAAATTCGACACGATATCTAATTTTCAGACTTCACATTCTTTCCTGAACAAATGCCTAAAAAAATGCACTAATTGAAATGAAAGCGAATATTCTTCGTTAATTAATATTAATCACTGAAACAGGATATTGCTGTCATTCAGACGAATGCTGCATGGAATGTAACAAAAAATGAAGCAGATTTTATTTGAAAGAAGAATGTATCTGTTATGTATGTATCCTGAAATTATTTCGAGAGAGAATTGCGGAATTATCTGAAAATCGTATATATATATTATGTTTCTGTTGAATAATGTTGATATTTTCTTACGGGTAATAATACAAAAATCATTTTTTTAGGGTGAATTGTGAATTATTTTAATATTTTATATGTATTTTCTAATCTGCTTTAGTTGGGTAATTTTCTTTGCAAAACATCATAAACTAAAAATTTTTCAAGAAATAATTTTAGAAAATATTTTAATCAATTTTCAAAAAAAAAAAAAAAAAAAATTCAGATTTCAAATTGATTAATAAGTCAAATACATTTTCACAAATACTCCAGGTGCGTTGTCAAGTTCCTTAGTAATAAATTTATGTAAAACTGTAACCTCTCTCTTCGTACAAGCGCGCCACGTAGCGGCCACCGAAAGAGTGATGATTACTGGAGCGTTTTTAACCAGCCGTCCAGGTAGAGGAGCTGACTAGTAAATATAATATTCCGTCCCGAGAATTATGTAAATCTGTATTATTATGTTAAGCGAAATTGTTTGTCCATAAAATTGTCGTGACCTTGTGTGGGATATTTAAATAAATGCAATAAAATAAAGGAAGGTATTTATTATTTAGACAGTTTTCACTTATTAAATCTCTGTTAACTCTTAACGGATTTCCACAATACTGTGAAAGTAGTTATAAAACGAATTTTTGTAGGAATGGACCTTTTGTGTAGATTTGCAATGTGAATTATCTTTATAAAGCAAAACGTGGCATTTTTTTTTCGAAAATAACATTTTTATAAAAGTTTCAAAATCCCCTTTTTTTTTTAAAAAAAAAAAAAAACTTGAAATTATTAGATAACTGGAATAGTCCACTTTTCCAATCCATTTTTTGTTTGCTGGCATCTCTGAAAAAAATAATTATATATATATATATATATTTTTTTTGGGGGGGGGAAATCAATCTCACTCTTTTTTTTTCTTCAAAAAATCTTTCCTTAATTCAAAAGAATTTTCTAGAAAAGGATTTTGATTTCTTTATGTGAGAGCCCATTTATATTTCCAAAGTTAAGACCTTAAAAATATGGAATTTAATTACTTTTGATTTCTGCTCGAAAACATATTTCAGAAACGATTTTTAATTAGTTAGCCACCAAAGGGATTTTTGTTTTCGTACAACCGCAAGATGTCGCACTTGACCACTTCTCGAAATAAAGTTTTTAAATAATCAAATTATATAATCACATTAGATTTCTTTCAACCGAATCATAAATGTTTCAATTTGAACTATAGTAGCCTCACTGAAGTATTAGCTTTAAGAATGGAATAATACGTAAAAAATTCATTTTACGGCTGTAATAATTATATTTAGTTAAAAATATATTCGATTTAACAATCTATCGTTAGCTTTAATTTTAATATTTAAGGCTCCCGTCTAGTCGCCATTTTGATTTCGTGGACGTAATGTTAATCCTATGGAATTTTGACTTTAATTCTCACATCCTTACCATTTGATCTATTTGAATGCTATCAAGAGCATCTGAAAGAGCAAAACATAATCAATGTTTCTGTGGAACTACTTTTTTCCTAAGATTCTTAAAAATATTTTTATTCTTATTTTAATTATTCGCTTTTGAGTTTTCCAGTCTTTAAGGAATATTTTCAAATATTTTTAAGAATTGGAGGAAAAAAGTAATTCCACAGAAGCATTGATTATTTTTTGCTCTTTCAGATGCACTTGATAGCATTCAAATAGATCAAATAATAAAGAGGTGAGAATTCAAGTCGAAATTCCATAGGATTAACATTAAGGTGACGAAATCAAAATGGCGGGCAGACGGGAGCCTTAATTTAATAATTTGATTTTTATAGCATAATCGCTTGTTTTATTCCTTCTGTTATCAAAAGTTGGCATCGTTTTTGTTCGGTAGAAGTAATATTTTCTACAAAAAGTCTTAAAACAGAACTTAATTGCATGGAATGTATGCCTGCGTATTTAGTTACCACAAATCTTTGTATGGGAGATTGGAATAATAATTTTTCGAAAACAGTTATCATTTGGTGGTAGAATTTATTTTTTGCAAAACTTTGCATAAAACAAATTATTTCTTTATTTGTTTTGTTTGATTTTATTTAAAGGGATATTGAGAAAACTAGATTTTTAACTGCTTAATTCTATGCAACAAGTTTTGAATTTCTTATTATCGCCTGTCAATTACTCTATCAATGATCGATGGTATGCCTCAAGAAATTATTTTTTTATATTTAGGCTTATTTGATTATTTTGAATGAAACATAAGGCTGAAAACACAAGAAAAATATCATGGTTGTTTTTAAAACAAAGGCGGAAATAAGTTTTGATTAAATTAGAGTAAATTGATTTAGATTAGATTTAATTGAATGGTTTAGATTAGAATTTATTAGATTGGAGTAAGTATCTCTTTTAAACAACACAACTATTAGCAATGAATGTTACAATTCCGAAATACGATTTAGAAAGTAAAAAGAACATAGTTAGAACTCTCTCCCTAAATTCCACATTAAGCAACGTGAATACTTTGAGACTCACATGAATAATGAAGGTATATTAATTCGCATAGTTTTACACACTAATCATCGATGGAAACTGTACTCTACTCTAAGTTGCATAATTTATGACGCTAAGACTGGGCCATTGTAGCTGTTCCGAATGTAGAACAAATAAATATAGGTCTATAGATAAGCCTCAATTTTGATCTTTCAAAAAAAAAAAAAAAAAATAAAAGAGATGAAAGAAAACTATTTTGAATTAAAAAAAAAAAGCATGAAACATTTCTTTAATAGAATGTTAATAAACTTTAGCATGTTTATAATGCCTGTTTCAAACTTTACATTTTTGAAATTGATTGCATAAAAATTATCTGTTCAAAAGAGAATGTCGGTCGATAAACAATGCATTTTATATTTATGAAAGTCAGTGTGTTCTGTAGATTTCCTTAATAAGCGAGGAAATATAACGAAAAAGTATTTTTCCGTTTGTAGGTAATGGGTCTCGCTGCTCTGGGTCGAATGGCCTGTGTTTTAGGAGAGGTTCAACGACCCTTACCCATGTGGCAGGCTGCTTTCGCGGTAAGTGCTTTTTCTTTTCTTCTGAACTATTTATTTCCTAAAATGCATTGCTTAATTATTTCCCTAAAGGTAACTGAGACCCTAAAATGCTTCAAATTTCACATTTTTTTTATCTTTAAAATTTAATTTTTGAAATCATATTTATGTTCTGTGTTTAGAATGTTATGTTTATAAGCACTCTGTAAGTTTTTAAAGTTATAAATGCAGTAGATTTTATGAAAGATAGACCTAAAGATAAATACACGGCTTGTTTTTGCAAATGTAAATACAACTGTTGATTATTAATTGCTCAGAAATTATTCTTTATGTATATGAATGTGATTTTCTTTGCTTAAGTAGGTACTCAAGAGTACAGATAACTCAATGGTAAAATATGACTTTCCCTGGTTTTTATTTTCAAAAACTGAGGGTTATTTAACCAATTGGCTTACACAGCCGGCTGGCAGACGACCGCGCATTTCAAGTCCATTAATATGTTGCCGGTTGTGAGACGGACCGAGCAACTGTAGTTTCTTTTATAGTTAATACATGGAGACATATTATAAACCACTGTAAAGCTGAGAAAATTATCTATTGATAAATGTATAACACATTCGATTCATCTCAATAAAACGCTTGTTTGGCGCTTCCTCTAGCTACGCAACTGTAAATATGAGATACAGAATGAAATGCGTGTCTGAAAAAGAATTAAGATTCTTTATTTTCTAATTCTATTTCTTCTAATTTTCACAAAATTAAACACTTAATATTGGATCGACTAATTGGGAAAATATTAGTAAGCCAACAGCTCAAACTTGGCAAAAAATAATATCATTTTTTCTTGTCGCAGACATCTCAGTTACTTTAATACAAATATCGGAGGGCAGTCTTTTGATGAAAACTCATGCTTATGATATCATACTTAACAGTTTTTAAAAACAGTTAACGTTAAATTGAAAACCACCGACAAATCACATTTCTTGTTACTGATAATATCATGTATTGTAACCGTGATTTATAAGAACTACTGATGTTATTAATAAGTATGGTATTTTTAGCAATAGATGCAAAATAATCGATTGATTGAAGGTTTGTTTTAAACTGAGCTATTTTATAATAGAATTATTGTCACATTTGAACTGTATTTCAATTTAATGTAATGCATACTTGTTATGTTTGTTCTGTAATAAATGTTTTATATTTAAGATTGTGTTGTTTCAACATCGATCGACCAGAAACTGTTCTTATTACACTTAAATCTATTTGAAATTCGTAAAGCGCCCCCTATTGTCCTTGTGGTGCTGTTGGAGGTTAAACTCACTATGTCTTTGATTGTGCATGTGCCACGGATGTTCTCATCTTGCAAAACGTTGTAATAGAAAACAGTGGATTAGAATTGTAATGAATTAATTAAGCCCATTACATCCAGAGTAGATCAAAATTGCACAGTATCTAGTGATCACAACTGATCATATTTGAGCCCACGAGGAATCCAATCATTTGATTGAAAGAAATCTTCCAATTTGGAATATTTCTTTTGTAACTGAAGGAACATTCCAAGCCATCGTTAGAGGGCAAAGGTTCCTTAAGCGAAACGATTTTAGAAATTTTGGGGAATTAAATCATTTTTATGGCGAGGGAGGTGCACTTTGAAATCTAAGTTCATTTCAATTTGATAAAAATAGAATCCTTGAGTCACGGGGTATCATGTCGAGCTGTCGCACACCTCGATATGCTTTTGATACGGATTCTGTGACCACACAATGCTGCAGAGATGAGGCTCTTGAAATGTATGAGGTAACTGTTGGAGACGACTTTTTTCAATGACGATAACGCGAGGCCATATAAAACAAGGCGAATCGAGTATTTCCTGGAGGGAGAGCATGTTCATTGGATATTGAATATCATTCATTATAAAGTCGAGGACTTAAATCTCGTGAAGCATGTTTGGGATGTGATAGTATTTTTTAAATGGCGCAAGAATCAGATGTGGACATGCTGCGCCAAACCACGTAAAGCTGAGATCTAGACGTGTGAAAAAATGGAAAATAGGTAAAAATTGGGTGATAAGAAGGGGGGGGGGAGGTTGAAAATCGAGAAGAATCGCTAGAGTATATCAGGGACGCGTCACCCGTGTTTACCAAACACAATAAACCTCATGGGAAAGAAAAATATCTAGCATGTCTTGGGGTCATGATACACGTACCTACTTAAAGAAAGCAAGCTTTGGAGGTCAACTAACCTTGAGGGCCAGTCAGATGATATAATCCCCAGGGGCAGGGTTCTCAGCTATACTCCCAGAGACTGGGTACCTATTTTAGTCGCCTCTTAGGACATGCATGAGCTACAGTGGTACTATTCTGTCATACCTGGTCACCACTTGGATAGTATGTTTGGGGTGTTGAAGAAAAAGCCATTGTATTTACATTATAACACATTATGATCATGATAATTACATTTAGTTTGCTTAAGGTATGTCTATATTGCTAAGATATATTTAATTTAATATTGCATCATCTGCTTTTATTTTAACATCCTAATAGAATATTATTGTCTACTAGAATAGTTTATTGGTTGCTCTTATTTTAATATTTTATTTAAAAATTGATTTTTATATGGAAGAACCGTCTGTTTTTATTCTTTTTGTTGTTAACATTGGCAACGTTTTTGTACTTCGGAATTTTTTACGTTTGGGAAATAAAAATACGATTGAAATTTGGAGATGTTGTTTTGTTCTCTTGATAGTAATTGCTTCGGTGAAGCCTGTGACTCGGAAGGACGCTTATTTCATGCTTATTAGTATTCATTTTGAATAATTCTACTTTTTCAAGAACTTAACCGAAAAAAAATTCAGCTCATAGTTAAAATTTGATATCTCTGATTAAACAGTTAGTTGTAGTAATAACGTTTGAATTCATTATTTGACATTCTTATTTAACTTTATCGTATACATTATGAAACATACGAAAGCTTTTTAGAATAACAATTATAATTTTTTTCATTACATTCGAATTTATGTATAATATTCATGCAAAAAAAATTTATATATTTGTTTTTCTTTAACAGAAATGCTTTCCTGAATTTCAATCTACAACATCTTTAAGAAAAGACAGGTAAGATAATTTCGTTGACTATTTTTAAATAGAAATGCGTTTTTTTTTATTCGAGTGCATTTCATACATTACTGGTCATTAAAAGTGCTACACCAGGAAGAAATGCAAACAACAAAATGATTTTTATAAAACAAAAATATTATTCTTGAATGAGTGATTTATGATTGTCATGGCGAATTCAATGAATGAGTGATTGATTTGAAACGACGTAAAAGCCAGATGTGCCCATGCTGCTCCAAACAAAGCGAGTGAGTGAGTATAAAGGTAGTAAAATATAAGACTGGGATCTAGATGTGTGAAAAAGAAAAAGGTAAAAATTTGGTTGACAAGAAATAGGGTGGAAAATAGAGAAGGATCGCTAGGGTATCCCGGGGACGCGACATCCGTGTTTACAAAAGACAGTAAACCCCATAGGTAAGAAAAATATCTCAAGTGTGCCTGGGGGTCATAAACCAGTGCCTACCTAAAGAAGGTGTAGCGACTCTCTTATACAATAGTGCCGAAGTGGTGACCCAGTACTTGAACACTAGATGGCAGGACAGCTTATAACTACTGGTTGCATATGCCCCCGACGCAAAAAACACTTGCCTCTGTATGTCTAAGACAACACACATAAATCACGACTATAATGCTATTCCGGCCCTGGCTCACGTGTCGACAAGACCCGCCACTCAACACGAGACAGCCGATGACTCAAATGGAAACTGTCCCAAGCAAAACTCAATTCAACAAGGAGGGGATGTATATTAATTGCAGTAATGGCAGAAAAAAATCAAAGTAATCCTCTGTCCAAATCAATGTTTCTCTTCGTATCATCACGATGATACTGGAGGGGGAATATGCAGCGACTCTCTTTAAAACAGCGCCAGAAGTTAAAACGCCTTTCTTAACTAGCCAGATGAGATGTCTTTTCAGCCAAGTTGGCGTGAATGCATTCTTCGGACCCACTGGTCCAGGGTTCAAAACAGCAGTGGCAACCAAGGTCAGCGCACTCTCTCCCCCTCCATAGCGCACGGGGTTGAATAACATCCCCCGGTGTTTCGTCCAGCGCCGAAAAGGCAAGTCCTCAAGACCAAGTTACTCACGAAGTTTGAATATTTAGGAGAAAGTGCTCCTGAACATCACGATTATTACACCAACTACTACGTTACTACAATTTTTGGCCGCATTCATAGACTCAGGCTGAGGCATTTTCATCATATATGTCGCAGCGGTAGTCCATGGACGCGAACTCGCAACCGACATTGTTTTCGTCCAGTCATAGGTACGAGTCCTGATGCCACTAAGGAACCTCCTTCTCGCGTAATGGGATTGATGCATGTTAAATCTGTCGAAGCTCCAAGTCCTCCCGTTTATATGGTGTGGAAGATTGGAGAGGGAGTTTGAAGCTCATCCTCGTCACTTGACCGACACTCAGAGTTACGAGGTACATTGCTAGTAGCCCTCGTGTTGCATCTTAGTGCAACGTTTACATACAATCATTCAATCAAACCATATAACAGGGAAAAAATAATAAAAGCTGTGCATTGCTTGGGTAAATGAGAAAAACGCTGACAAAATCACTAGAGTATGACGTTCACAAAAAAATGGCAGAAATTTGTTTTTAAAAAGGCGGCGGGCTTAAGAAAACATAAAGCAACTATTGATTTCTTCTGGAATATACTACTTTTCTTATTTAAATATGTATTCTTAAAGAAATAATCAACAATAAGTTTAAAAAAACACTTTGATACCTTAAATATGCGCTTTTTTTTTTTGAGATTTTCCTCCCTACTAGATACCTTGTGAAGTGGTATTTATTATATTCTGGCTGGTTTCGTTTCCTCCCCAAGTGTCATTTACCCGTAGTAGCCGGTAACAGGGATCTTACAGCAGTTCTACATTCTTTTTTAATGTAAATAAATGTACAGGTAACCCACACATAACACGGCTGAGCTTCAATTTGGTGAAAATTTTGCCGTAAACTCTCGTGGATTTAGTTTATATTAACGTCGCACTAGAAGCAACCCGAGGGCTATTGGCGATGGACCTCGTAATTTTGAACCACGGTCAAGGGACGAGAACGACACCTGAGCTGACACCCCCCTCTCCTAACATTCACACCATGCCAACGGGAGGACTTTGGGCCCCGAACAGATTTAACATGCATCAGCCCCGGCTCTAGGGCGGGCCTTTGGCAGCCAAGGATCGAGCCCGTGACTGAACGAAAACCGCCAGCCGCGACCTTGACCTTAAAATCTCGGGCCATGATTTCTGTGCCCGCCCAAAAAAGGTGAGGACCGGATGGAAAGAACAGTTTGAGAATTATCCCAATCGCCGAGCAATGCTGGACGAACAAAATTAGAAATTAGGAAAAAATCAACTAGTGATAACCCATAATCCATCCATCCGTTTGGCCGCCATATTAACGATTAGTGTGTAAACTAAGACGACCAGCTATTTTTTTTTTTTTTTAACAAAGGGAGTACAAATAGAATATCAATGGATTTTTTCCTTAAGAATAACGACAATATTTTTATTTTATATAACTTTTAATTCTTAAAATCATATTTTTCTGTTGTGTAAATTTTTTTTGAATAGTTCTCCATTGCAGATTGTGCATTTTGCCACAGAATCGTCATTTTCTTTTTTGTCTATGATAAATGGAAACTCCTATATATATTTTTTTATAAGTTTTCATTAAAACGATTTTTACTCATCTTTGAATCACATATATTGCATTATAAAAATAATTTATTTTGTTCTAGTGATAGAAAATAAAATAAAAGATTAAAAGCTGAATGGCAATTAAGTTTGAAGAAATAATGTTGATTTAAAATTTTCTTTATTTTTAAATCAACATTTCATTTGGCAATAATATTCTTTTTAAAGTATATTATTGCCAAAAGTACCTTTGAATTATAACATTTCATTTAGAGTAATTAGTAAGTTTAACGTCTTTTTTTTCCCTTCTTTTCTAAGAAACTCACTACAAATATGCAGAATCATTTTGGTTTGCTTTAAGGGAAATCCTCTTAATGGCGCAATCTCTTCGTAACGTTAACAAGTAAAGGCGCATTCTGTGTCAACATTACAGTGTGTATAGTATACGTACCAATCAGCACTGACAGCTTTATACATACAATCTTTTAAAAGCTTGCGTGAAATAACCATTTTAGTTTTTATAATATTAGGATTACAAAAGAATGCGGAGATTTTTTTGTAGTACAGGTTTTAAAAAGAGCACAGGTTCACAAAAAAGCAGTGCAAAGATTCCTAATATATAGTGCGTCAGCATATATAAACATCTCCTTGGATATGACCAATAATATCTTATTCCAAAGATTGAGTAAGTTTCGGCTAAACTGCGTCAAACATTTATTGAGAATGTCACAAATGTTATAGCTAAAATGTTATTAAGAAAAATTTGTACATATAAAGTATGTAAAATGATTAATATAAATAAACTTTTTTTTATAATACAGAGTTAAGTAATTGTCTCTATTAGTAGAGAGAGTATAATTAAATATTAAGTCAGAGCCACCTTTTTGCTTTTTTTTTTAAAAAAAAAAAAAGCAATGGTCTAACATGTTTTGCAGGCCCAATATTGCCTACAGAAAAAAAATTATATTAAAAAAAGGAAATTTTAAAGAGTGCAAACAATGCCAAATGCTAAGACCACATTGTAAAATAAGAAATCAAATAAAAATAGGCAAAGAAAAATACCTTAACATTAACCACTGAGAACAATTCAAAAATTAATCAGTCAGATTAAAAAACTTACATGAGGCAAATGCCTTGCAAAAAGAAAGTACGTATTTACCAGTAACATATCCAAGATTTTTCTGCCTTGTTAAAACCGGAAATGTAGCAATGCTCTCTGTCAGTGAAGCTTAATAGCATAAGAACCAGATGTGACCAATCTTCGCCAAACATAGTAAATCTTTAAACTAGACGTTTTTAACAAAACTTGAAAAAAAGATAGAAAATGGTTGACAAGGAGGGTCGAAAATAGAGAAGGATCGCTAAGGTATTCCGAGAGAGCGTTAACCCGTGTTTACCAAAAATAGTAAACCCCTTGAAAAAGAAAAAGATTAGGGTGCCTCGGGGTCATGATACCCGTACCTACCTGAAAGAAGGCAAGCCCCTGATATAATCCCCAGGGGCAGGATCCCCAGACACTGGGTACCAATTTTAGTGACCTCTTACGACATCCATGAGCTACAGTGGGACTATCCTTTCATATCCGGTCACCACACAGGTGTGCCCTCTATCAGAGAGGAAGAATACTAATTAATGCAAAAGAATTTTAAGGATTCTAAAAATAACAAAATGGGAAAAGTATAAAAGAGAACATTAAAAACAAAGTAAAAATAGAATCATATTAAAAAAATATATTTATAAAAAAAAATGTAAAACTTTGTCAAAATATTCTTAATAAAAAAAATTCTTAAAAGGAAATCCTGCATTAAAATAAATTTTCTTTATATAAATATATATCTTATGTTTATATAAGTACATTAGAACAAAAAATAAAATATATCGCACAAATAGAGAAACTAAATACAAATATTTAAATGTAAATTTAAATGAGAAGATAAATTCTCATCATCAATAATTCTTAGCAATTTTGTTAACTAGTTTGAAACAAAATAAAATATTACATGATCTTTTTGAAACATATAATTTTCCAATATTTTTAAAAATATCCTCACTTTAATTTTTCAAAAATTACTTTGGGTTCAGTTCTTTTCATAGTAATGATTGTTTCATAATGGAAACAAATGAATTTTTTTTTATTGAATATAACTCTAATACAAGTACAGAATTGCTTGTGTGTGTGTGTGTGAAAAAAGAGCAAATGCAGGCGAGATCAATTTCTAAAAAAACCTTTTCTCATAATAGATTTAGCACTTTTTCATCTCAAATGGATCCTAAATTTTCAAATAATTTCTTAGCAAAGCTTTCAAGAAGCACTTTGAAAACTACAAAATTTATAAAGAAAGTTTTTGTGTGTGTGATTGAAATTGATTTATTTCTAGTGTAGCAAATGGTAAATGCTGTTAACACATCATTGATTAATATTTAAAGCCATTTTTAATATTATCTAACTACGAAAAAACACTTTAAAATTTCTTTTTTTTTCCAACTCGACAGAGAGAGATAAACAATATATTCTTCCTGACCCAAATTATTAGAAAAAAAATACATACCAAATTAAAAAAAAAAAATTCAACTTCATTACAATTAATATTACTTCATATAAAAATAATATATTATAAATTTAGCTTCGGTTTTAAGATTAGATAAATTATATCGTTATTCAGGGTAAGAATTTCAAAAGCAGCTTTGTTTCTCCATGTAGTGTTTCTCCCTTAAAAACAGTGTTATTTCTATGTTTACAAAATATTATATTTACTTGATTTCATTCTCTAAAAGCTTTCAGGACATTTTTATCAGCAAATCTTGGACTTTAGATCTTTTTATTACATGTTATAACCCAATTTTATGAGCTGAACAATAATATGATTTATTTTGTAAAATTTATCATCAGAATTTCATGAATGCTACTCTTTAAGGTACATTCCAAATGAAAAGATGTGCATTAATCTACTCAACATATAGTAGTTACTGTCTGTAAAGAAAAATTGATTAAAATTTTTAAAAATGTATTTTGCTCCATTTCACTCTTTACCTTGTTCCAGGTAAGGAAAAACTATGTCAACAAGCCATAGCTTTGATATCACCTCCTTTCATTTTCCTACAATATATTTATGTTTGATTTAGCATTTTTTTTTTATTTATTTAATGATCTATTTTTATTTAAATTTATGTAAATCGTTACTTATTTTGATACAACTATCGTTATTTGGATGCCTTAAATACTTGTAATGTAACCAATGCTCACTTTATTTTTTTAGACAAAATTTCTTGCTTTAAAACTGCATTAAGTCTAATGACGAGATATCTGCTAATTATGAACCACAGTCAAACAATGGAACAACATCTGAGCTATGGTGCCTCACTCTCCTAACTTCCACACAAACCATGCAAGGTTTTACAAACCTAGTTCAGTTTAATGAGCAACATCCCCACCCCAAATATTTTGAAAGAAAAGTCTAATGAAGTACTTGAATTCACAGTTAGACTTATGCATTTCAGCCATTAAACTTGCAATTATGACCACTCTGCTGCTTCAATTGCAACTTTAACATTGAACTTAGAATTTTCAAATTAGCATGCAAAGAGGGAATAATTTTTTAAAAAATATTTTCCAAGGGAGAATAGAAATTTTTTACAACCACCTAAACGAATCATAGATTAATTAATACATCATTATAAGATTATACATTAATCAATTATCTTCCAGGATAATAAATTTATCTGCCTTTGGTAAATAACACTGGATTCAATTATATATATATAAATGTCTAAAATGAACTTAAGGTTGTTCTTTCTTTTTATTACAGCACAAAAAACAGAAGTGACAATGCTTTAAATGAAGGCCCCGAATAGCATCAACTCGTTTACCAAAGGTTTTAAAAGAAATCAGAAACTTCTCATACAACATCATTGAACAATGTGATACTGAGAATATGTGTAAGTCATACATCATCCATAACTGTCAATTTACAAAGAGAAAAATGCTCTCTTGTCAATCACAAGTTAGTGAAAGAGGTTGTAAGTCATTTCATTAGATTTTACTTAGAAAAAAATCATCGCCATCATTACTGGAAAGTGCTTATATTATTGTTGACCAGAAATGAAGAACTTCGTATAATGAAGCAAATAACGAAAGAAAACCAATAACACTTTAGATATAATTTATTGAAACATATTTTTACAAGTAAATTGAATATCTTTAGCAATGAGATTTCATCCAATCTAACGATGTAGTTTATGGATAGACATCAAAACTTACGTAAATATATAATTACAAAGATAAAAATTTTACTATAGAAACTAAGTTGTTAAAAATTGAGTTTATTGAATAAGAAGATGAAATTTTCACTTAATCAATACATCAGTTGTATAATATTTTCATGTTACTTTGTAAATATATTTAGTCCATGCTTTTTGTCAAATTTTAGTTTTTTTTTGTTGCTAGATATTTTTAATAAAATGTAATTAAGCTTTCTCCCCCTTTCTGTTCTGAACTGAATAAACTTATTTACATATTTGTTGATTGATTCAATTTCTATCACACAATTCCTCACAATAAAATAAGACATTTTTATACAAAATTATATTCAAATATAGAATATTTGATAATATATTTAGAATTCAATACATCGAACAACAATTCTATACACAATTCTTTAGATTAACTTAAGTTTCAAGAAAACATAATTCCTATACATCATAGATTTAGCACACAATACTTATATAATATTAGAAGCAGATATTTTACAAACTCAAACAATATATATAAAGATATTTCATTATTACAAAGAGTTTATTAATATACACATACCTAAATATAAATTCATTTCATAATTACTCAAGAGAATTTCTTAAAAAATCATTAAAATGTAATGTAATCCACATCATTGCACTATCAGTTTAAAAAAATATATTTTAAAAAACATTCCATAAAATTTATTATTTTTTTGTCAATGAACAAAGATTAAACATTTATGAGTTATAATACACACAAAGACTTTGTACAATAATTTACATCTAAATAGTGAAATGTGCTTTTTTTTCCAAGTATTCTAGATGTAATAGTAAGAAATCGTTCTTATTAAATGAAAATGATATTAATGACTTAACTCCAACATCCACATTAAGATATTGGCATACAGTTCTCTAAAAGAAAACAAAAACTAATATATGGCAAAAAAGTTCTGTTAACTATTTATATAAATGAATTTAAATTAAACTAAAAGACGATTTTCTTGGATTAATTATTATATGGTGACTCATTATATTTTTTAGATATATCTCAGAAGAATTTGACAGTTTACATTAAAAACTCTTATGTACTCAAGAGTAATTTTGTTTAAAAATTAACTCAAGAATACATAGAGGCTGAGAGAACTATCAAGAGATATACTTATAATTTTTAATGCTGATATATTTTTAAAAAATTAAATGTACACTTTTTAGAGCATTTTATTTAGTTGTGCACAGAATGTAGACTAGATATAATTACTTGCACATAATCTCAATTTTTTTCAGCTCACTTTTTTCGACTATATGATGTGCTAACAAAGAGAGAGTGCACAGTTTTCAAGAATATCTATCTTGCGAAAGATTTATAAAAAACATTACTCAAGTTGCCAATAAAATATATAATTTCAATTCCAAACAAGATGAAACAAAATAATTTGATCATAAAAGTGCTTGTCAGTTGACAAATAACAAATTTTAAAATTCACAATATTTTTAACAAATTCAACGAAAAATGGGTAGAGTTGAAATTTTTAAATTATATTCCTAAAATCGAGTGTAAAAACGATTATTTCAATGAATATAATGATGTATTTTTATCATTTTTGATAAACAGGATAATAAAAAAACAGGATAAATAATGTAGTTTCATTTTAAAATTTCAAATTTTTTTAAATAACAGATTTTTTTTTGTCTGAGGCTGAAAAACCAATAAATTATATACATTGAGCGTGACAGAAAAAAAAATGTCGGAACAGGCCCTAGAAGCCATATACTATTTTACATATTCAACGATCTTATGACTGGCTTGCTAAGATATTTGTGCTTTTTATTTAAACAATTACTTATTTTCTTCTTCTTTAAAGGAGCCCACACAGACCCAATTTTCTGGTCCTCCCGGCATGTTATAATCAGAAAAGTGCCTAATTGATATGCTGATCTGAATGTATGCAAGCTTCAATACACTTAATGACTAATGTATGTCATGCATTATGAGATTATAAAAAACTTTCTTTGAGGGAACAAAAGAGAGAGTGGGATATAATGTAAAAGAAAATGCAAAGTTTTGTACATAACAATAGAAGTTGCAATACATTCTAGAAAACACATAACCAACTATTTACCTCATATGAAATGAATTTCAAGCACAGACAGACCAAAAAATAAAAAAATATCATTGCCAGTAATTATATCCGAAGATGGAATCCAATGGCTTGAACCTTGAAAGAAGAAAAAAATAACAGTCTCTGAAGCTCTTGAAGTTCTATACTCCTAAAACAGCATTATGACATGAAGTCCATATTATCCGGGGTGTATGCATTTCTTGATGACAGCATGGGATCCCCAGTAACAGGCTGATCATCTTCCATCATGAGATCTTCCAACAGGGTGAAGTTTGGACTGGTACAGTGCATTGCTGGGCTTTGGCTGCATGAGGAAGGTGCCTGGGACTCTTCTTTCACCAAGAACTGCATAATAGGCATTCGCTTGCGGTTTTGGTCGCTATGTGGAAGAGAATGGTGTACTGTTGAAGTAGGGATGTTGCAGTCTGTGTAGTGCTCCTGCAAAGTGGCTAGAGTGGGTTGACTACTAGGGAAATATTTATCATTGCTGTTAGATCCATTAGAAAGGGGAGGAGAGAGGATTTCATCTTTGATGATTGCTTTCAGATCAGCATCAGTGGATGGGTACCAAGTGGAGTCGCTAACCTGAATATTGTTGGCTTTGAGCTGTAATTCCAGACCCTTAAGAGAGAAAGAAAAAAAAAGTTTTTGTATAGTACTGATTTCAAGATTCAATGGATCAAAATTTTATATATTTTGCACACTTTATATTATAGTCTTAATGCATGAAAATAATATTACAGAATCTATAAATATCAATACAACAAAAGGTTTCCAAAATAAAATTACATTAAGATTTTTGCTATCAAATGGTTATCAAAATGGCAATCAGAATAAAAAAACGAGCTATAATAAACTTGATGATTTTCATTTAGAAAATACAATAATACTTGATGATGTAAAAATTCAAAATTTTTACTTGCAAACATTAGATAACATTCAGATGAATTATTAAAAACTCAATTAAGTCTGGAATATGCAATTAGATACAAAATTCACATTACAGATAAAACGAGAAATAATAACTGAAGTATTCTCAATTATGATTTATCATAAAAACTCCATATTGAAAGATCAATGAATAATAATTCTATACTAATGATCTTTCAAAATTAAAATCATTCAATTCCTCTGAAAGAGAAGTGACTTTTTTTTTGTAGAATAAGTAAGTACATATTAACAGAAAGATTTAACAATTGTTCGATACATTTAAAAAAAATTTACCAATTTCTTTCCTGAATAATTAAAATAATTTCTTTTCCTAAAACATATTCAGATTCATCATTTTACTCACATTGTGTTAAGAACTACTGCAATTTTGCAATCAAAATGGTTTTAACATACAAAAACTTCACAAAAAAATTGTTATAATAATCATAAAATTACATATCAATTTACACATTGAAGAATAATTATACCAAGTTAGTTTGATTAAACACATTTCATATTAATGTGAAACAATGAGAAATAATTTATGTTTAAACAAAATAAATTAAAACACAAATTGTACAAAAAGGAATTATAAAACAAAATATTTTGCATAAAATGTAGGATTTAACAAAACTCATTAATCTTCAGAAATTTTTATAATACCAAGTAGCAACTTCTACAACATTAAATACAAAAAAAAAAAAAAAGTTCTCGACTGCAATTCTAATGAAATAGTTTTCTAATACAATTTCATATATTGTTCTAATTCTATAAAAATATTTATGTAACATACATTGTTTTCTGAATCAAGTTCCACAATTTTTAATCCATTTTTGAAGAATATAAGCTAGGAACTATTAAAAAATACACAAAAAAACTACTTTCAAATTAAAATCATTCCAGAAAGTAATACTTGATAAATAAAAATATAATAATTCAAGTAAATATTATTTACGAACAATACATACTTGTATTTTTAGTAGCAACCTTTTATTTACTTGCTCTACCAAACGTAACTTAAGCTCAAGCTCTGGTATTTTTTGAACTTCATTCTTCAAACATCTAACATAGTCAACAGAAGCTTTCAAGATTGTGCCTTTGTTTTGTCGAAGATCTTTTACTAAATCATAATACCTGGGTAAAATTTCTTAGTTACAATGATGCAAATTAAATCACTACTTATCTATAATTTATACAAATTATCCAAATAAAAGATTTCTAATTAAATGTATAGTTTATCAACTTGCTATTCATTTATGATTTTTTTCATTCTACTTTTCAAAGTTGAATAATTTACACACAGATGAATTACAAAAATTTTTTATACCGGAGTGCATCTTCCAATTCTTCCAAATTAATTCTGAAATATTTTAACTTAGTAATAAATGAAGAAATCAACACACACTCAAAAATATCTTTATAAAATCTAATTGTATTTCTCCCCTCAAACATGACACATTCCTATTTTGAACTTCTTCATCTCTTAGCAGAAAATATACCCATCTCAATTTACCAATGCTTTTTATTTTATCATTGAATATATAATATTTAATTATATTTTGATGGCTCATTTTATTCATTAAGCACATATTTTATATTTTACTGAATATTAAATAATTAAGTATTTTAAACATTTATATTCTTACTGAATCAGCTTTGAGCTACGATATATTGATTTTCCATTATTTATTATTTCTTTGTTTATTCATTTTTTTCTAACACAAGAAGAAATGTTTATCAATAAACATATCTTTCACATCAATAACAGTCCCTTACAAGTTATAGATTTTTATCAAAGTAGAATGATAGGAAAGAGAAAATATTTTTGTAGACTTTACAGCAACAATTATTATAAGTTTGTCATTAATCTTGATTTTAAGGCTCTAAGGAATGTTTCAAACATGTTACATATGATTATTTCATAGTAACAGGCTAATAACAAATCTCAAGAGATATTTTTACATACATAAATCAAATGAGAGTAATTAAATGTGTACTTACGGGTCGTTACTTCTGGGAAGCAAAGTTCCCAATTCCTTAATTCTGTCATTGATATTAAATCTTCTTCTTCGTTCAACTATAATAAGAGAAAAAAAAATAAGAACCAATTTTCATAGATCAATAACTAAAATTACAATATTAGATGATAAAATTATTAATTCAGATTTTACACAGTAATTTGCCTCTGTACAAAATTAGTCCCATAAATCTCAATAACAATGTTTTATAATTTCAAACTACATTTGAAATTTTTTTCAAACATATGGGTAAAAAAAAAATTAAAAAATTCCCTAGTTAGAATTTAAAAATAAAATATTTACATTTTCACAATTAGTACAATGTAGAATACAGATGAAATCCTTTAATAATTCTTAAATAACATAGACGGATCATGTATGGGCTTATAATTTAACATGTGTAAATAAACAATTAAAGTTTTTTTTTTTACATGAAATTGAGATTAAAACAGTTCTGTAATCAGTGATCAGAAATATTTCAAAGTTCAGCTGTTTCTAAAATATGAACAAAATATGGCATATTTTTAACTGGCATTTAAAAGTTATATCAAAAGAATTTCAAATTATAAAACTATTTACAAAAAGAGAGGGACTTCTCTAACACTACATTTTTTTTTTAATCTAAAACTATCACATGAAGTATTTAATACATATAACATGCACACAAATATATATTAAATGAATCACATATCTAGTCAAATACATATTGAAAACAAAATGACATCACAAGAAAAATTACTTTCATGCACAAATAATACAATTCACAGAAAAAAAAATTTAAATTAAGAATTAATTTTTAGCTTAAAAAGAAATATGTAGAAAAAAGGATTATGATACATTATACAAAAATATTTCAGTGCCTGGGAAAAAAAAACTACCATTAAAAAAAAGTTTTCCCTAAAAAATTCTTAAAAATGAATTTAAAATTTTGTTCAGTGTTTTTGCATTAATAAATACATACACGTTAAAAATAATAACAACAAAAAAGTTTGAACTTCTTGGATTTTTAATTCAACTGAAACAAAAGTTGTTACAAAATATTTTCATAGTACATTTTATACATAAGGCGAAGTGCAACTTATTCTTAAACACAGAATTCTCTATGAATTTCACAATCAACAAGCATCTCTATGAATTTCACAATCAACAAGCAATGTTAAAATATACAAAAATTACAGTTTCTAAATGTAACTAGATACGAGGGGGGGGAAACATTAATTGTATCAAAAAACAAGGAAATATAATAAAAGAAAACAAAAATTCCTGTTATTTCAAATAAAAAAATGTTTTTTCCACAAGTTACTTTTTATGAAATGTTGACTAGTGTTCAATATTAATGCTCCTAATTACTAAAGTTGTAGCACCCGCATTTCATTATTGGACACCACAGACATCTTAAAGTCTAATTTAATAGCAATTAGATCACAAATCCAATTGAAGAGACCATCAGAAAAAGGACAATACTGTTTATTTTCTATCTTCTCAGAATATGTAAGTTTGCTCTCTCAAATCCCTTTAATCTCATTTTAAACCTAGCTTATAATTAAACAAAATTTCAGCTAACCAGCTCACTCGTACCAACCAATCACCTTTCAGCCTATGATTATAATCAGTTTCCATTCTCTTTCCTCTTAATTCTACTTTATTCATATATCACTAATTCAACTCATTGCACTTCTTATATTCATCTAAATTGCCTAATAACATTTCATTTGGTAGGCAAGGAGTTGTAATTTTATGCAATTCATATTACAAAAGACCCCACAGTAAGTGAAGAGAAAACAGCAAACAGCCCAATGTCACAAGGTTTAGATGAAAACAATAGCTATTTCTTTCCAAATAAATAGTAAAAATTAAATTTTCTGACAATTACAGAATTTCTCTAAATTGTGCAAACCATGTATTAAATAAAATAAGAAAATACTAAAATAAATGTTATATAATGTGATAAATTTAATCAATAATTACTTCGATTATGGTTATCTTTCTTTTGTCGATCTTTCTGGAAAGCCTGAACTCTTTCTTCCATTCGAACTTCATTATCTGTTGAGTTTGTTAATTCAGCAGGACATGATGTAGACACACCATCAAGAGCAGGAAGCATAGACAAGACTTCCAAAATATCAGCTTCATCCGGCTAGGGGGGGGGATGTTAATGTCAATTACACTTTAAAAATGTTTTTTGAAAAATAATGCTAAAATCCTTTTTATGTTATTCTGTTTTTCCATGTTTTCTTCCATTTATATTTCCTAATTTGGAAAATGGTATTTTTATAACATTTACTTTACAGAATACTACCTTTTTATTCCATCAGCATTTAAAATTAATTTCTTATCCATTATAATAACACTGATATCATATTACAAACTGGATTCACTTTTGTGTAAACAATATCATACAAAATAAAAACAGTTATTTAATAACTATTCTCAGCAAATAAAATCCCATAAGCTGCTATATTAGTTTGTTAAAAGAAGCAAAATGCCACAATACTCACTGTTGAGACAGGTACTGTAAGACTAGGATCTAATATGTTATCAGCAACTGAATCTGTACAAGAATTTAATTGGAAATCATTCCAAAATTCTTCCAGCTGTAAAAAAAAAGAGAGAGAAATAATTTTAGGAAGCATCACTTTTGTTCTTAATTTCAAGTTTTCAAAACTACTTTGTGTGAAAGAAAAGTTCAGAAATTCCTAGCGCAGCTTAAATTATTCCATTAAAAGCATTTTGGGGGGAAAGCACAACAGGCATTGTAAAACTAAGTGATAATGAAAATAGACCTAATATTTTAAATACTGCAGAAAATGAATTTGAAAAATAAAGTTCTATATTTCTTTACTGCACTCACAGATATTTTGATTTTCAATTACTAAATGACACAACGTATATTATCAAAATCTTTAGTTTTAAAATTGCAGCCAATACAAAAAAAAAAAAAAACCTTTTTGTACGTCAAAAACTATAAAGTTGAGTTATACACTACAAAATAAAATTATTCATATTACATACTAAACATTTCCCCCCTTCATTTAATAAAAATTTTCTGGTACTTTTAAATACTTTATTGAAATTCAAATTAATTCTTTAAAATTTAATCCCTCTACATAAAGCAGAGTTGAAAAAAAATTATAATATTCTCATATAAAAAAGTTAAACATTTCCCATTACTTATGCAAAAAAAAAAAAATAAATAAATAAATAAATAAATGAAAGTATTCTTTAAATAATCAATTAAAAAATCATATTTAACAATTTCTTCATTATTTAAAGTTTAACACTGAAATTTTAAGTGTTTAAGCTGCATATTAATTTTAAATAAATTTCCTACCTAAAACAAGTAAATTGTTTTCTTGATGCTTCATGCATTTCATTTACTTATCGCAGAAAAATATATTATTTTGCTATCAACATTGTAAACTAATTAATCATTCCACTTTGACTTTTTGAAAAGAACTGTTAATAATTTTATGTAGTATAAAAGTCACAGATGAATTAACACATTATTTCCAAACAAAAGAATATTTTTAATTTGTTGCAACCTATATATAAATGTAGAATCAATGTTAAATGTCTACTTATTCTTTCAAGAGTAAAAACTAGATTCTTAGTAATTAAGGACAATATAGTCAATTTTCAAGTTAAAAAAACTAATTACAATATAAAATTTATCCATGGAAATTTTTTATTTTAATAATGATGATTCAGATGCATATAGGCTACTTCATAACGAAATAAATATATTTTACAATACACTTTATTACAAGAATTTTAAAATAGTGTAATGAAAATTTTAAATTATAGAGACATATTCTATGTGTTATGAATGATACATGGGTTAAATGATGAACATTTCTCACTTGATTACTTTCAAGATTAATGAACTTGAAAGAACAAGAAAAAAAAAAAAAAAATTAAATGTTTTCTTATATGTTACCAACTGTTTCAATTCCTTCCACAGATTAGATTAACATGTTTGATGCCAAAGCCAATATAGCATACCCATTCACACCCACCAAGATCCTATCTGTATTTTTCTGCTTTTAAATTATTTTCTGTTGTTTTGTTTATTTGAATACAGACAAAACAGATTACTTTTAGAGATGGAATATACTTGTAATCTACTTCATATGAGTATACACATAGCTATCACGTGAAATAATAAACAATACATACAATGCAAAAACTCTTAGATGTGCAAAACATGTTCCATTAATTTTTCAAGTGTTGCTCAACAATAGTCTGTTAATAACATTTCCCATATGAATAAGCAATAAATAAATAAAATAAAAGATCTATGCAAAGTTTTGCAAATAGCTTTAGCCATCGAAGGTGAATTTTTTTTTTAATAATTATTATTAAATTACTTAATTAAATATAAGAATTAAATAAATGCTGAAATATCAAGAAATGGGCAATAGTAAATTTTTCCCGATACTAAATTAGAGGAAATAATACATTATTAAATTGAATATATTTAAGCTAAAGGTAATTAAAATTAAGGCAAATGATAAAATTGAAAAGATCTAGTATGCAAAATGTGATCCAACTAAAACAATAGTCCCTTGGGTGGCTAAAAAAAAGGGGGGGGGGGGCGAATGATCAGAGAAAAAAGACTAGAAATATACACATTTTGTTTGTTTGTTTTTGTTCTTCCAAATACCATAATTGTGAATGAATATGGTTTTGCATCCGAAGCATTTAGTTATCAACAAGCCAAGAGTATAATTTAGTATCTTGCTGTATGTCAAACACCTAAATAATGTATGCATTTGCTACAAAAATGTTTTTATTCATTGATTCAGGTAAGGTGATCACGTATGACCCATCTTGTAAATGTTTGTGAGCATAATATTCTATATAAATTACAAATATATATATATATATATATATTATAATATAATATATATATATAACTGCAAAAAATAATTTCCGTAATAGTATTAGAAATAGAGGGGAAACAAATAAATGAATTACATCTGCAGGACTGGTAGCACTACTGCTGACAGCAGCCGAGAAGTCGCTTGTAGGGCTGGGGTCCACACTGTTGACGATTTGTGTAACTGGTAAACTGCTGGCTCTACCATTGTGATGGGAATGTGACAGGTATTCACGAACTTGCCTCTGTCGACTTTCTTGCATGTGATAGGGAGTTGGGTTTTCAAGTTTACTTGTTACCTAAATAAGTAAAAATAAAGTTTTTAAATTATAGGTTACACTGAAGATAATTCAAACACTTTTCAATATTAAAATTTAAAGATAATTTTTGCAATCAAAATGAAACAATAAAAACAATATTAAGTGGTTATTAAAACACAACAAATGCAAACAAACACTTTTAAAATTAGATGTTTAACTCATAAAAGCACATATCCAACATTAATCATTAATAACAGCTTAAAAAAATAATAAATTCAAAGATTTTGCATAGATACCAAAAATATATCATAATCGAAGTTAAAGATCAAGATAATCTCTATTAAAGTGATTTTTCAAGAAACTATTTTGATAATTACACTTTTTTTTTACAAATGAATTAAAAAAAAAAAAAAAAACATCAGATTTTAATATACATCAAGTGTGATAATCAGATGAAAAGCAATTTCTTGATAAAATCAGTATATTCAGATGTTAATTTCAAATCTAAATTTTTTCAAATTTTTCAATGCCCGATTTTGCCACTTGAGTTTTTTTTTTTTTTTTTTTTTTTCTTTTAAAAAATCACTACATTTTAGGCCTTGGATAATCTGGTGGATTCTGTTGTGTTTCATCAAATGAAATTTGTATGCAGTTTCCATGCTAAAATTGTATCATCACAGTATTCACCTTGAGTACTTGAATGGGGACTTGCATTGGATGAGGTGTAGAATACTGTGGTACTCGAATGGCACTGGATATCTGGGAAGGTGCAGAACAAGCAACACCCCTCTCCTTCTCCTCCTCCTGGCGGAGTTTCTCCCGCATCAACTGCTGTTTTAGGGCTGTACGACTCATCATAGTAGGTGGCTTCACAAGGAGTCTGTAAGAAGAAAAAGGATAATATTCACAACTAATTCCAATAGTGTTTTTAATATATGAAGAAACTTAACCTATATTAATTTCAAAATGCTCATTAACTAGTTTTACTCTGGTACTGACAAAAAAAAAAATTCAAAGAATATTCCCTTATTGAAATATAGGTTATTCCTTATAAAAAGTGCTCATGTATCTCTTTTTGAGCATTATCTTTTTTATTTACTTCGAAACGCATCAAATAAATTATGGCTTTTGATGAAATGCATGATTTTTTTAAAACTATAAAAAAGTTACATTTTGTGAAATTAGGGACAAAACTTTAAGAGGGAGGATTTTTAAAATACAAATTTTCTTCTTTGAAATAATTTTTTACCTCACAAAATAATAATAATAAACATCTACCTGCAATCAACATTTAACAAAATATTGGAGTAGCTAAATCAACCTCCATTATGGCATGCAATTATAAACAACATTGAACCTCTCCAATCTCAAAAGAACAGACAGACTCTCAAATTTTGGGACAGAATAAGGAGAGTTCATGCAAACCACTGTAGCAGATACAAATCTGCAACTTACTGTATGTAAAAAACACAAATGTCACCTTTAACACACACAGTATATCTAGTGAATAAGTGCCAATTTTTTTATTCAATCCTGGGTGCCCCTACAGCTCTTTTAAAAGTTTTATCAATATTGTCTGACCAATGAATGGATCTTTTTAATTTCAATTTGTACAAGCCTGGAGCTAATGCTTTAGGTCTCAAATCATGCACTCTAGAAACAATTCATAATTTACACCTATAAAACAATTAGTTATCAGTTAAGACTGACTCCTCTTATTCACCTGAAGTAAAAGATTGGGTGTCGGATAGCATTACAATATCTTTGAAAACTCCTTAGTGTGTGTGTGTGAGAAAACCCTCAGCAATTGTGACGGAAAAGTATATGCTAATCAAGAAGCTGATAAACAACTACCTTCTATTAATCTACCTACAAGAAAAGTAATATTTATCATCAACTCCCGAGCAGCTCTTTTAGCTCTGAGCAATAACAACCCCATGAACAATCCAGTATTGCACCAAATTGAAAGAACTCATCACCAATGGTTTGACCTACAGTTCACAATGGATTCCTAGTCATGTGGGAGTTCTTGGTAATGAAAGGGCCAATGTCATCTCAAGATGAGGGCAGAGTCCAATCACAATAAGATTCCACTGATACTCAAAATGGCATAGTACCATTAACAATTCCACAGGCAAAACTCACAAAGACTTGAGATAGGCAAAAGATTAGAGTACCTTGTCACAGGGGATGTAACAAGGCACTTGGAACACATTAAAGCTGTTGTGTGTTTCTGCCTTACGATGGACCTTGACTTCTACAAGAATATCTCCACCATACCGTTTTGGCTCCTGATGAGATCTATCCGATACAGGCAGCAATGAAATAATGAATGAACGACAATTAATATAAGTAAAAAGCCAGAAAAAAAAAATAATAAAACCACCAAAATCCAAAAAGAGCAAACATTGAACATTGCATGCATATGAACAATGTGGTAACTTCAGACTATATAATTCAAGTTTTCCTAAGGGGAAAAAATGGGTATTTTTCCATTTCATTCGGCACAAGCGATTAAGTATTCAAAAATGATACAATTGATGCCAAATGGTATATGTGTATACTGTGTGCTGTTGCCAATAAAGTCTGCTTGGCAAGATCTGTGCCGGAAAAATGGAAAAGTGTTGATTGAAATCCTACTGTGAAGGAATGAGCATAAGAGACAAAAAAAAAAAAAAAATTACAATCTTGTCAGATAAAACTCTGGCTTTTGCTGAAGGAATGTCATTGAGTATATATGCATGTCTATCTACACTGTCAAGTATGAGTATTCCTAGGTCATATTATAATGAAATAAACAAATGATTGGAACTGAATTTCATTGCAAACATTTTTGTAAACTTGTAACTAATGATTAATTTTATCAATTAGAACTTTAAAAAAAATACCACAACTAGGCAGGCAATTCAGTCAAGATTAAATTAAAAGGAAACCTACATCAAACCAATCTTTAACATAGTTTAATATTGTTATAAAAACATAACACAAGATGTATTACAATAAATACAGCAAGTATTTTCAAGCATTTGAATAATTTTTATTATATTATAAATAATAATTGCAAAAACACTCTTTCTTCTATGCATCTTGAAGGACAGAATGTGGTTTAGCCCAGATCCTTGGTGATGGGAAATACTGCAAAATGTGGCAACCCTCATTGTCCTGCTTCGGCAAACCAACCATAAGCTTTTCACTTCTCTAGTACTAGTTTTTTTTTTATTATTGTCATTGGTTTTGGAATTAGAGCCCATGCTCAGATTTCATAAGTTTTGGTCAATCAGAAGTTTTTTTGCACTTGCATCTCGTATACTTAAACCGTTTCTAGCTTTTACCAGTTAAGATAATGATGTGGGTGTCTAAATTTTTTCCTGACATTTTTTTTTTACATGTTTTCTCATCTGAATGGCATTATTGAAGAAAGTTAATGTTTAAGAAAGAGAGTGATTTGTTTTTTTAAATGTGTTTGATAACCACTAAAAACATGTTGGATTGAGAATATTTGTGAAAATAGATACATTGAAATTTGTGAAAATAATAATAATCAAATTTATAAAACATATCTTGAATGCACCAGCAAAACGGGTTTATCAAACTTTTTTCATAATCTTTCAAATAGCTCTACAGAGTTATAATATGCCATTTTATGGCAAGTTATTAAGTTTTATTAAGTTACAGCACGTTTTTTTTTAACAAAACACATGTGTATTTAGTATTTTGATTGCAATTTTTATTAAATTTACTTTGAAAAGCTCAATGTAAAGTTCTAAGAGATCTTATAGACAACAGTACAATTAAAACACCAAGCTAGTTTAATAATTAAAATTCATATTCATTCTGAAATCCTATCATGCTTTTCATTCTTCTAGAGAACAATTTTAAAATTCATTTTGATGCGATTTAATTGACAGATATATAATTTTACGAAAATATGTAATTATTATAACATGAATATAGTTTGATTTGCCAAAAAGTTACATAAAAGCCATAACAGGTCTTGCATATATTTTTATTACTTATGAGAGTGAATGAAGTTAAATTTGCCCAAATAATTATAAAGATTTGAAAATATTTATCGTATCCACAGGTAAAATAGGATAGTAAAATGTAATTTGTATTCTTTCATTTAGTGCTCTGCGGATTTACACAACAGGTATTATTTTAAAAATTGCTCCAAGGGTGTGGGCTAAACAAGCCTTACAGTCCACATTGAAGTGACAACACAATATATTAAACGACAAGTTAAAATTTAAGCATGCAAATCTAAATATTTTTCTCTTACTCAAAATTATATCATCAAAAGATTTTTAAAAAACCTTTTGATGATATAATTTTGATTATAGAAGTACATTTAGAATAAGATAGATTGATATTGAATTAAAAAACTGTAAATTTAATTATCACGCAACTTTATTTTTCTAAAAATAAGAATGGCCATCATTCTGATACATATGAAAAAATTGGTAACTATATTTACATACAATTGTTTTCGTGTTTCATTATGAGATTAAACAATAAATAAACACATTGCTGAAACAAATGCTTAAGCAAATCACAACATTTTAAAAATATTTTATTCAATGATCACAAAAATGAAATCAGATTTGATTCATATGAAAAATGATAATTTTAGAGAGGATCAAACGAAAATTTTTGCTAAAATAATGCATATTTACTTTAAAACCAATTATTAACAACACACAATACATAACGGTTCCAAAAATTAATAAATATATTCACAGAAGTTTAAAACTGAAATGTTCAACTTTTAAAAAATACGAATAAAATAATCTTTTTACAAATTGAAAAAGATTAGCAATTTCTTTTTAAAAAAAAAGCCTTAATTACTTCAGATATATAAATATTAGAAGGTTTTCTACCTTTTTTAAAGAATAATGAAATCGCATTTCTTTACAAACGTTTTTGAAACCATATCTTAAGCAATCTGTCAAAAATTGATTTTTTTGTGTACTTCCTCGAAGTAAAACAATCAGTAAAATATTATAAAATTGATACTTTCAATAAAATAAATCAGATCAAATACATGATCATACCAATAACACTGAATCATATTTAAACAATTCAGACATTCCATAGAAGTTATCGTTTATTGACAAGTTTTGGCAGAATGAAAAGCTTGTTTACAAAAAGGAATAAGTAGCACTTACCTACGCACATTATTTAAAAGCATATATTAGACATCTAAAAACTTAGGAGACACAAAATTTTAATTAAACTCTATCAATAATGGATAGAACTACTTTCGAAATTAGCAAAAACATACCCAAAGCTTGTTATTCACATCTTTCACTTCTTTCACACTGATAAGTACAGCGGTAGACGAAAAACTAAGTTATTGCACAATCGCGGGATTGCCAAACAAATCTACAGTTACAGTTACGATTAAAGTCGAATTTAGGTGAAGAATTAGTCATAACAGTGTCTTGCACATTGCTCTTAACATAATTTCAGGGCAAAAGTAAGCACATTTAGAAAGGTAGAAAATGCTAGAAAAATTATTCGCTTGTAAGTTACCTTCTTTTCGATAACGAAATATTGGTCGCTTCTATCGCATGGTAATTAGCGACATTCGACTGAACAGCCAAATCTGGATTGATCATTTAGATTTCGCTCTATATATTACACAATTTGGTAAACTGACATTATAAAAAAAAGTTTTAAATACGAAAGACATTAACATAAACGGGGAAACCTCACTGTAAGGAGGGGATGGGTGTATTTTTTTGAAAGGTATGTATTTGGTTACAAATTTTTGGAGTTTTAAGACTTCAAATATAATTTTACCATTCATGTCGGATTTCACTATAATTTACAAATGAAAACTGTGTTTCAAATACCCCTAACGAAACGAAATCCAATTTTGTGTGTGGGGGGGAAGCAATTTTAACATTTCTTTCCACCTTTTAGTAAAATCTATTCGAGAATTTTCCAATGCATTCCTTTTCTTTGACACACACTATTGAACAAAAAAAAAAGTTCTAATATGACGAATTAATATATGATAAATGCTTCGAATCTTAAATCGAAATAAAAAGAGGAAAATTAAATTTTCTCTCTCGATCCTGAACTTTCGTCCTCTGTCATAATTTTCAATTCATGATTATATTCCATACACTTCTTACACTGTTATCGAATATATCTCCTTCCCCCCCTCCCTTAAATTTCTATTAATTTCCATTGGCAAGTTTCAATTTTGTATAAGTATCGATTTCAAAGCTTTTGTTAAATACACAAAAATAAGGGGCTACAATCTAAAAACTTTACAGAAGGTAATTTATAAATATAAATTTGAAAAAGGGGGAGTATTACTTCAAGACTAAAGCAAAGTTTTTTTTAAAAAAAAATAATAAGTGTACTAAAAAGTTTTATGAATAAGGATTCAGCAACTATAAAGAAAGAAATTGTAAAAACGTCTAATTTATAAATTTGAACATTCAGACTGTAATCGTATCAGCCAAATTTTTTTTTAGGATGCTTCGATGATGTGTGGAAGGAATCGTTAGTATATTCCCTAAAAAAAAAAACGATATTTCCCTCCTTTTCACTATTTCTCCACGTTTTCTAGCGGATGCAACAATTCCCCCACCCAGACCATTTCTGCTTATAAGATGCGCATTTTAATGTTTTTAAAGCAAATTTAATTTTTTGAAATCAGTAAAAAAAAAAAAAAAAAATTGGCCACATTCGTTTTTATTCCAGACCAAACCACTTTTCAATGGTGGATAGCATTAATTTTCCATTTTTAAATCTTTCATCCAGCAACGTATTCATACGGTAAGCGGAATGAATTCTTGACGATATTTTAAAAAATTAACGGAGTGAAAATATCAATTAGTGGCTTTCATACCATTTTTAGTTGAGCTACCCGTGAGTGGGCATTTGTCATTTTTCTCCTTTTCCTCCCACCTCCGCTAAGAATAACGTTCCGATACGCATAGTACTGGCACATGTTACGTCACTCGACGTCACAATCTCTTTGAGCCTACGATAACTTATTCATTAATTTATTTTCGGCGATCATTACATTTATTCATTTCTTTGTCCTTTGTATCAAAATTACGATTCTTTTTTTCGAATGAATTCACTCGTGTGATGAACAGGCATTTCAGCTAGTATAGTAATTAAACAAGTCCTGTAAATATATTCGTAATGCCAAACATACTTTTTTGATAAATTTCCTTAATGTGTGTGTGTGAATTTAGATTTTCGTTCAATTCTATCATTTCAATTCGTGAATTATACTGAAATGTATATTTAAAAAAACCCGACGTATAGCGATTATTATAATAAAATAATATTTCAGAACAGAAATTAAAAAGATTTAACGAGAAAAATAAATGAAATTATAATAATGCTCGCAACATTTTAAAAAAAAAACATTTCTCGCACACTTAGCTTTATGTAGAAGTCAGATATAAAAATATTAGTCAATTCAGCCTTTAGATGTATACAATTTTACTTTGAAAATAAATGAAAATTGTTTCTTCGAATCTTAAAAAATATTATAAATATCATTTAATAATACTTCATGTGTTGTGTTCATAAAGGAAAATACAAAATCAAAACAATACGATGACAATTGTATTCGAGATACATTCTTCATTAATCATTAAAACAAACTAAATAAGAGAAAAGTCAAAGAAAAAAAAGGACTGGAGTAAATTCTAATAAAATACCTTGAACATTGTTGAGGAGACATTCAAAAGAAGAGCTGATATCCAATTAGTCAATTGGAAGAAAATGAGTATCGAAAATGGCAGATAATAATAAGCAAACTTTAAGGTATTTTAAAATTATTATGCAATATTTGGTCCGAATGGAAAATCAAACTACTGATGGCGCCAACTCTAGTTATACCCTTATTTAATATTTATAAGAAAGAAGCAAATGACTCATTTTCGCTAGTTTAACAACCGGAATTGCAATCTGTAATTAGATTTCCAAAACAACAATTTTTAAAGTATGGATATTATAACCAAATGAAATACGTAATACATTGGAAAAACTACAAAAAAACAGAGCTTTAAAAAATATATATTTCGCTGTAACACTGAAACGAAGCGATTTGACTGTTGATTTGATCTAATTTAGTTTACCTTTAGGGAATGAAACTCAAATTGATGATAATTATGCCGAATACCTCTCTTTTTAAGGACAAGGCATCATCGATCAAAATCAAGAATCGAGTATATCTAGAAGGATAAATGGCTAACTCGATGAATAAATAGTTTCAAAACAAATAACAAGGGAAACAAAACCACAGAACAAAAATCCAGTTAGCTATCAAGTAGAATTTCAATTGATATTCAAATCAATGCTGCTTATTGTACCTTTTATAGAACATATGGAATTGTTTTTTCAAAAATTGAAACTCATAAATACAACTATTCAAAAGCTAAGCGATGTAACGTACATCTAAATACAAATAGATAATTATACTTGAAACAACCTATGTTATTATAACTATTTCCTTAGTACGTTATGTACTAGAAAAATCTCATTATTCGAAATTAATTATTTTCAACTAGCATTTTCAGACTGATCGAAAACTCTATCAAGGAATATGTTGAGGTTTAGAACAAAATAAAATGCAAAGATTTCATTATGAAAAAGATGTAATAGTTTTTTGAAAGAAACAGAAAGTTAAGAATAAGTTATTTGAAGACCATGAGATTAGAATAATTCTCTCTCTGTGAGTGTATATATATATATATTAATACAGATTATAGGAGATTTTTCCTCTATGTGATTATTTCACAGATATTTCATGAGCATTGTGAGATAAATATATTATTTTTAAAACTTCTTATCTCTTTAAATAATTGAATGCCCTGAAACAGTTTATCTTTCTTTCATTCGAGAGTTTTCCTCATTTTCTACACGAATGTAATGACGTCATCTTTACGTCAAATGTTACCAAAAGAATTAACTTTTCGCGGAAGCAAATTTGTTTGCCAGAACAAACCGATTTCATTAATAATAGAGATAACAATGTGCATTTTAAAAATGGTGCTAAATAGAGGGAAAATACATCCTGTTTTTAGAGAATGAAAATAAAATGCAAATTTGTTACTGTAAACAATAATCTGAGAATATAATAGATTTTCAGACAGAAAACGATAGAACCAATAGAGTTAACTTGATATAAAACAGTTGCCATGATACATCAGGGAAAGTGTATGATTTCATTGCAAAAGGAATAAGAATAGGTAGAAAAGAAATAATCACATTTAAAATAAATATTGAAGCAAATGCATTATAAAGCCCATCATGAAAACATTATGATGAAGCATGTCAATCTTGTGAATATTTAAATTTAAACGATATATTTAAAGAATTGAATAACGGTCACACCTAAAATTTTCAAACGAAAATTCTTGAGAAAATAAAAACTCATAAATGATCAGTGATGGAAAAGAATAAAAAATTAAAAAAAATTATGGGGTCGTAATTTTTTTTTTTTTTGATAATTGAGGTAAAATTGTTCTAGTAACGTTTTTTGTAATGGAATTTGAGAGGGAGGATGATAAAGATATTTTTCAACACGGCATGGGGAGGGGGGCTTAATTGATCTAGACCGGAAGTTGCATCGATTATTCGACGTCATCTAAATTTCCCAAAATTTTATAGATTAATAAAGGGTATTTTTTAATGATTTTTCTAAAGTGACGATAAACAATAATTAAGAAAAAGAATAAAATGCAATAACAGCAAAAAACTTAATTACTGCTACAGCAAAACCATAAAATAAAGAACAATAAAATAATACTTCGTAATTTTATTCGTTTTTAAATGTTTTCAGCTGTCTCTTTCTGCTAGATTCTAATATTTAATAAACTTAAAAAATTTCGACGGCGAGTTTAGAGAGGCATTCGAGTTGCTCTCTCTATTTCGTCTTAAAAATTTACTCAGTGGGAAAATTTAGAGGCTACAAAACACATTTTCGATGTGTATCAGCATGAATATGATAATCATTTACTTGAACGAAAATCGAATTCTTATATTTTGGTTACCGAACCTTGATTTTCCCTATTAGGTTCGCATAGTGAAAAATTTGTCATAGGACTAAAGTAGCGGAAGAATTTAACAAATTTATTTATATTCGATTGGCAAGAAATTGATAAAAAGTTGCTTTGAAATTTCATTTTCAAATTTTTCTTAGGCTGAATATATGAGGAGACTAATTTTATCACACTTTTTTTTAGACCCAGAATGTACCCTATTTCTTAAGGGCATTTCTTTTTACATTCAAATTCCAAAAAAATCTACAGAAAATAGGTTTAAATTAGATTTTTACGGAGTTCTAACGATTTAAAATTTCAATAAAGGTCAATTTATTCATTAAATTGTCAGATACAATTTTCTTCACAGTCGTGCAATTTTTAAACATTTTTAAATGTAATAATATGCATTGAAATATTCTCTCTCATATACAATTACACAAAATGCATGCCATACATTTCTTTTTTCAAATTTTTATTTTCAAGATCATCTTTTATGTTTCTCAACGATAATTATTAAGCAACAGTTCCGGATATATATCTGTATAGTAATTCCTTACATTAAAAAAAAAATATCACAGAAGTGTATGAATAAATATTCGAAAACGCAACTAGAGCCACGATTCATCGGCATAATCACATTTCAGAATAAGAATCACACAATTCAAACTTGGCAATGAAAATTTCTAAAGCTGCATTGTGTTTTTGCCTCACGCTCGGGGATCCGTGCTTTTGTGCATACCAGAATGGTAATGGCAGTAGACACAGCTGTTATGCTTTCCGTTTCTGTTTCTCTGTGCAAGCGGTTCTGAAAATTTTTACTAACGATGAACAGCTGCTGTTTTGTTGCTGGATAAACCCTTTTTTGGAAAGATGCCATCCGAATTCATTCGATTTTATTTGTTCCTTGGTTATCAACGTCTGCGCATTGAGAAGTAAGCACGATGTAATAAGTAAATACATAAAACCTACAAATATAGCTCAGCCTTTCTGGGTGTGATTTGCATATCGGTGAATGACAGAGAAAATGAATACATCCAGATGTTCGACATCAATCGTAACAAGCAGTACCATTGCGCTGTCTCAAACACTGGGGTTTTTCAAAGTTTGAAGTTCTATGATCTGTCATTGCACCAAGACGATGCAACATTTTCATTTTTAGTTATTTAAATACAATTTAAATGTGACTCGTAGATTCCACAAAATACATTCGAATATCTTTTTGTGTGAGTTTTTTGGCGGGAATAGGGATATCAATTTTTTTTTTTTTTTTACAAAATTTATATTCAAGTCCAAAATCTACATTAGGAGGGGGAAAATGCTATTCAAGTAAATCCCAAGAAAATCCCCCCCCTTTTTTTTTTCATTAATTTGCTTACATTTTAGGTTTGGAACTAATCTTCGTTTTCTCTATATGGTAGCTCTACAATTATTCACTCGAATTCTATTTGCACATAATTTTTTAGGAATGTATATATCTCGTGGGAACAGACTTAGGTAATTTAATTTCAAGATATTACAATGTTGTGCATGTGTACTACTTCTCCTTTAACATTCAATATCGGAGAAACAAAATATTTTATTGAGCAAAAATTTTAATTCTCAGAATTAGACTCAAGAATTCCGCTATTCCACGATTCTAATAACCGCGTTTCTTTACTAAAAACTATTCACCATTAATTGACTTATTTTTTTGCATAAAAATCGATTAAAAAAAAGTTAAATGTTTTATTTGTAAATTCAGAAAAATTACCTTAAAAAACAATCTCCAAGCACGCACAATATTCGGTTCTAATAATTACAATATCAACTACCTCTTTCGCATTTTACACACATTTCAATAATTTAATTCTTCTTTCAGTGGAATTCGATTTTCTGAATGAAAATTGTACAAAATACCTCAAGAGACTAATTAATAGAAAATATTTAAATTTTCTGGCTACCATTTCTTAATGTTTAGAGCTTGATCGTCGAATGTATAAGGTTTAATAAAAACTAATAATTCGAATAATATCTCGATTGCATCATGTAAAAATTACTTCAAAGCAGACGATAAAGAAATGGTGAAACAAAAACGGAGACAAGTACATCTGAAGAGGAAAATTACCGATTGAACAAACATTATTTGAAGAGACATGTCGAAAACGGCTCCAAACGTGCACTAGAATATTCTTCCTCTAGTAAAAAATAACCTCAGATAAAGCAGAAAAATTTTATATGGTAGATAAAAAATGAAACAGGTTTGTTTTCACTTTCGCGAGAAAGTAGAGGATTAATAACATCTATGACGTACAATCTGATGCGAAAGTAAAATTTTAACTCGAAAAGGTGAATCATCAAAGATTAACGAAAGCAAAATCGGAAATAAAAATATAGTGTAATTATCTTCATAGAAAAATAAGGATTTTCAAAAACCTTAAGAAATATTAAATGGGAGTAACCTTTTATAATATACTTATTTAGAGCGTTATTAGTTGAAATGCGTAAAGCCATCTAAACACAGATATAAGATCACTTGAATTTTTTTAAAAAAATATTCAAGAGATATAATTCGTATTTAACTCAAACTTAATTGTATTTGTAGTTTCTTTTGTGGGATTGTTCCTGTAACATTTCTGACAAGAATTTCTTTTAAGGTTTAAATTAACTAATGCATAGTTAATTTAAACCATAAAATATTTCTTGGAATTTGTGCTAATAATTTTTTTTAGTATCATTACACTTTTTATTCAACAAAGAAAATGGAGTCGATATTTCTGATTTTTTTTTTAAATAAAGCTTTTATCTTTGAACATGGTATATTTTAAATTTGGTTGTAAAACATTATAACAATACTGAAGATCTTCAAATGTATAGATTATTTATGACTATTGAACACTGAATTAGACTAAAAATTGCAGGTAGAGTATATTATATATACCACGGATATTTTTTGGAAACACATAATTTTTCAAAGTATAGAAATCTTTTAGAAGATAACAGTGAACATGATTGAAAAATGATTTATGATTGAAAAACTGCTAGATTAAATAATTGAAAAACTGCGGATTAAATGATTTGAAAAACTGCTAGAACAGAATTTTTAAGTAATGTATTCATTTGATAGCACGCTCACACATTTCAACAATCACATAAATAAATATTACATTTTTTTAAAAACTCATTCATATCATTTAATAATTGTTTTATTCGAAACAGCTTATTTATTTTTCAGAATGTTTCGCACACACAAGTTGAAATGATCTTATTATTCTCGTGAATTGCTTTAATACAAAAAATCTTGAACTCAAAATATTGTATTCTTATCACAATCTATACTTCTAGAGTGCTTTATGGTCAACTATATTTATTTTTGAGGACATATTTAGTCACATGACATATTTAATACTAAAAAAGAAAAATAGGAATTATCAAGGAAATAAATGGTTAAGAATAAAATTTCTACTTTGGAGAATTTAAAAACAGCAATAACTTGAAAATGTAAATATCAAACACTAAACTACCAGCCAGTATTATCAAAATTCATAAACAATGCAAAACATAAAAATGACTTCGATGGTATTATTAAAATATCTAAAGAAGAAGCAATAAAAATAAAAGAGGAGAGGATATGTATTTATCGAGAGAGATTAAATTGAAATATATTTCAGTTTTTCAATAATATTTTCAAAAAAATTTAAAGAAAAATTAACTTTAAATTCTAATAAATATTTTACTTTGCTATATTTTAATTAAAATTGTCTAATTGTTTTTCTGTTAACACAACTATAACGTAACTTTAAAAGCAAAATTTATTCCCATCATTTGAAAAATGAAAATGCACAGATTGTCATCGCGAAAAAGAAGCAAATTTAATTAAATTCAAACACCAATAAGTATATCGTCCTTAACCTTGTTCTAAAATGGGAAGGGGAGGATCATAAATGAGAAGCAATTACAGAATTTTATTTCTCATCCCATTTGTTGTATTTTAAGTTTTGAGGCAGTAGAATTAAAAAAAAAAAAAAAAAAAAAAACCATTATCGTGAATGAGGTGAATAAAAATGATCAAGGAAAGGCTTACAAAAGAATTTTCTAAATGAATACGAATATTCCAGTTCAGTCATCATAAAAAAATAGATGCGTTCGAACACTTGCGAAATCGAAAAGCAGATGTTTCCACTAACCTGGTAACTGTCTTTTACACACTTTCCCTACTTATTCAGATGTCATAACTTTGACGCATTGACAAAGTTTTATTTTCATGATGTTGATGCCTTTGTTTATCGAAGGTCAGTGGACGGGTGATATTAAAACTGTTTTCGTCACGATTCCCTAAGCCTCGGGCGATCATTTAATGAAAAAGACGTCATTGATTTGACAGTTGCACGGTTAAAAAAATGTTCCATTTTATACGCAGAGTCCCTCTTTGACATTTCCGTATTTTTTTATTTCTTTTCAATCATTCGATTTGGTGACATCTTTTTTTCAAACATGTGAAAACCTGTTCACGATTCTTAAAATTATGTTTATAGAATTTTCCAATGAAACTGAAAAGATTAATTCTATGAGAACTTCATAATTGAAACATGTCGTTATTTTTTTAATTCATGCACATTATTTATTATGTATAATTCTTTCATACGTAATTTTCTACTTTAAATTAATTTCTGAGTTGCAATGAATGCATATAAAATGTGAAATTCATTTTAATTTTTTTTAAAAAAACTGAATAGCTTACTCTGAGAAAATCGTTATCTATCAACGAATAATTATTACAACTAAGTTAAATGAACTATTTCCTAAAGAACAAACTCAAACGAATGAAAGCATGCATGAATTATATTTAAAACATATAAAAGAAAATGCGATATGTGTTTATAGTTGTTCATAATTCATTATAATCAAAACCAAATAAATAAATAATTCCAGATAAAAATCAACGTTTTTACATGGTGGCAAAGTTTTTTTAAAAAAAAAATATTTGGCGGTATTTTGCAAAATGTAGCTACATTAGTCCGCTTCGCGGACTTAACGTTCAGCTAAGAAAAAATCGCCAAGTTTGGCAATTTTTGAAATCGCGCCAAGTGGTTGGGCTAAACTGCATTATTTAAAAAATTGAAATATTAGTTAAAACTTGTCGCAAATGTCTAAATATTGCATTGTTAGGCAAGTACGAACGATTCCCAAAGTTTCGAGCTCTAGCTTGATGGGAAGTTGGTTAAAATAACGATCAGAAATTTGATGACACATTGATACACACACATCAAATTAAATACATAAAAACGTTGTAAAATAAAAGAATTCAAACTTTACACCTTATTCGAGGCAATGGAATTTATATACAGGATGCGGCAGTGAATCAGACCATTTTGAAAATATCTTTAAAAAGAAATGTTGTAATTAATTTGAGTGTCATTCGTTGGAACACTAATTAGACACGAAAACATTTTCTTATTTGTGAATTGAAGTCACCAAACAGAAAATAGTGTTGCACCAAAAAAGAAAATTATCACAATGTTTTTTCAAAGGTAGAGCTTCCTTGTGTCTACGTCACTTTTCGCTTTCTGTACATATCGACTAAACTAACAAATGGCAACCCCACAGTCAGTGTCTGGAGATATTAAGTTCCATTATCCATTATATCGCAGCGCCAAAATCAGTCTCCTGCCATCTTGTAGTGTCTGGGTCCCAAAAAGCGTTTAGTTGCAATGGTGTACAGAGTCGCATACCTTAGCAATGAAAACATTTCGCAAAAATGGTAACAGTTATATAACCCCTAAGCGCTTATTTTGGAGACATTACGAAATGAATTGGAATTGGGTTGTTCTATCATGTATGCCATCAAGATATGGGTACGAAACTTAGAGGCCTGTGATTCTGCACACTTGACAGTACCTGAAATTCCAAGTCAACCCTAAGCTCTTGCACCCCACACAATTCCAGAACTGAAACGTCGCATTCGAGAAGTTGCAAGAATTGCCACAGATATTCTGCAAAGAATAATGGGTGACGCAGCAAAAGACTGAATGTATCCTAAGGAATGATGGTCATTCGCATGAATGTTATTTTTGGACAAATTTTTTTTTTTGGTGCAATAGTTTTTCCATATGGAGACTTAAATTCGCAAATAAGCAAATGCCTTCATGTCATGATTGTATTCCAACACGTAACACTTTCATAAATTTCATCATTTCCTTTTAGTAATGTTTTTAAAATGGACCCATTCATTGCCACGTCCTGTATTTTATTCTTTTTGCCTGTTATTTTAACACATCTGATGAAAATCATTCAATTTTATCCAATATGAATATATAGCTTTGGCTAACAATAACGTTTCGGGTCTCTTTTTAAAATTAAAATACTCAGGCTCAAAAAAATTCATGCAAAACCCTGCGAAACGCAAAAAGCGTATTCTATCTAAAATAAGATTTATCTAATAATGTACGAAAACTAAGCGAGAAAGAACTTAACTCAGTTTTCATAACTAATAACCATATTCTAATGCAAGCGAAACTCTCGTAAAACAAAAGAAAAACATATTTCACATCTGCGATAAGGTTCATTCAAACCTTAAAAGTAAGAATTTTTCCAGACAAACTCTTCATGCTTATGCCAGACACACACCATTCCATCAAAGAAAATTCCACAGAAGTCGACAAATTTCACGACTATCCATTACTGCTTCCAGTAAATGCTCAGCCAAATTCGTTCCTCTTATTTTTGTATGCTCAAAAATTTCCTTTTCCTTATTAAGAAAAGGCAAATTCCATAAGGAAATAGCTTGCCGGCGTTCGGATTCATCAAAATTCCATTTGCGAAATAAATATTCGTTTCGTTTTCATCTCTAAAAGTACAAGTAAGAACGGGAAAAAAAAATAGTTTTTCCTCGTCTGCAAAATGCATAGAGAATTCAATTCACTTTCTTTGTCTTAATTCTGAAAGGAAAAATTGAGCAGGTTATTTTTTGATAGATTCTATAATTAGAAACACAGATTTATTAACGTTCATTAAAAACATGTTTTTTATGTGAGGTACTCGTTTTATTAACTTAATAAAAGGAAACACATTCAAGAAACAATTTGGTTCTAATTTTTAGGTACACAAATTCATTATTTTTCTTTAAACAATGAAAAAGATACCCCCTCCCCACTCCTATTTTTTAAATTCTGTTACACGTTGTTTTCTATTGCTCTTTGTACACGAGACATTCTTATATTCATCATGAACGATAAAAAAAAATTGTCAAAAATTCATGGAAGCTTCGTTTATATTCTTATTTATCAAAATCTTGATAATGAATTCAGGTAATTCTTTTCATTCGATATTTCAGCAATCTTTAGTAGTTAAATCAATTTTTATTTAACGGGGGTTTGGGGAATAATCGAATTAATTCATCAATATCGATGTTGATATCTTTCTCTATTAAATAGATTATTTACTAGCCCAAAGAATCCTTAAATTTTTTCAAACACCTCATTATGATACTTATCATTTAAAATATGATTTTAATTACAGTTTGATATATCAAAATATGAAATTTTCTGGTTGAATAGTTTAACGGAGCACATAAGCTGTTTAGTTTTTAATCTCCGAATACGGTAAAAAACTTTTAGTGTTTGACTTCGGCTTGTACCTAGTCCATGATAAAAATACAACACGAAAATTAAAAATTCAAAGATAAATTTGATTAAAATTAAGAAGATGTTGATTTTTAAGAAAAGTGGTAGCTAAATTTCTAAAACAGATTGAATTTTGAGGTGCCCTAGTTAGCTTGCATGCCTTGGTTTCTAGGGGTGAGGGAGAGTGTCTGAGCTCTTTTTCAATTGGTGGATACAACTATTGAGAGTTTAACAATTTTGCTAAAACAGAGTTTTATGACATGTAGAGATGGGTGTTTTTAGAGGGGGAGGGGTGTAATGAAAAAGGAGAGAGATTTCAAATTTTAGTACTCTGAGTCCGAAAAATTGAATAAACGCTCATTTTCCAGAAATGGAAGATGGGCATAAGCTCTGAAAGAATATTTTCAGCTTTTCAAAAGTGTCGTTGGTTTGGGACACTTTAAAAGTCAGTTCTAGTAAATTTGGAAAATACGAAATTTTTTGACGAGCATCCAAGCATCTTTTTGTAGTAAATTGATAATGAAAAGAAAATAGTTTGGCGATTGTGTCTCTCCCCCTCCCCCGAAACGAAAATTACAACAAGTCGAATTTTTACAAACGATATTACGATAAAAAATAACATTCTTTCCCAACACTTATAAAACAAATAGCATAAAAATCAGTTTATTTGTCGAAATTAATAGAGAGAATTTACACTGTAATTAAAACAGCCTCCCTTAATTAAAATTTTGTGAAACCAGATTCGACTTGATTAATTTGGACATTTTCTTATGTAACCATTGGAGTTACATTCGACTCGGAAAGTAATAAATATCTCCTCAAAATTTGCATGCCTCATTCCCATTTTGACATTTCAAGGTTAATTTAAGGCAAGCATATATTTGGTGAAGGTTGGCAGAATTCACGGTCAGACATATTTAAAAATCTGAGAACCAACCTCCCTACAAAAAATTTAAAAACAATAATTGGCAGGCGATTATTTTAAAAAACCGAGGAACCTCAATATAAAAATTTTGATAAAATGATTAATTGGCAGACGATTATTATTTATTTTTAGAAGAATTCTTTTTAAAGATAATAAATTAAATGATAAAATGATTAATTGGCAGACGAATATTATTTATTTTTCAAAGAGAATTCTTTTTAAAGATAATAAATTAAATAACAGGGCCATTTATAGCCATATATACTAAAGCACTACTTTTTTTTTTTTATTTTTTTCATTGTTTTTAATACATTTTTTTACTCATCTTCTAAAATTTCAGAAATTTCTACATATATATCACAGCGATTTTTTAAAGTTACGACTAATCAGAAGCACGAACAGATTAGATATGTTTTCAAAATGCACAGTCCAAATTTATCACTTAATCATTTGCTCGATTAAAAAAAATATTTCTCATTTTTAATTTTATCTCTGTATTTGATTTGATTATCAGTTTTCACTCTACTGTGCAACCACTCACTTCAGAAGAATTCAGTTAGCTTGTCATTTCCATGACAATATTCCAATCAAAAGTTCTTTGTTTAAAACAGCGACAGAAACATTTCTTGATTAACGATAATCGCAAATAGCAATCGGGACGTCCATCACGTTACTCGATCACACCCTCGATAAAGTACATACAATATGTAATTTTTTGTGAAGTCGCGTGGTAAAAAACAAATGCTCTTACCACGCGAGTGCAGAGATTGTTAGATGTTTATTTATCTTACATACACATGCTTCTATTTTAATAACAATCATAACAACAAATTATATCACGGTCGATTCTGGAAAGCAGTCCACCCACGTGTTTTCTCTTGTTTAACAAATACTTGTTACTAAACATATCTACACTTACAAAGCTTATTGAAATATGGAACAGGAGCACATATTTTTTGTTACAAATCAATCGAACTTTCAGAGTTCAACTTAAATATGGAGATAGTTGCTGTTGCATGTATATCAAGTTTAAATTTTATAACACTGTAAATGAGTATATTGATAAATACAATTCAAATAGATAAAAATACATTAAACTAAACAAAAATGCATTAAAATTCTCAATTTAATATTAAGCGATTATACAATAAACATTGAGAGAATAAAATTATAACATATAACCAAATTAAAAAACTATTTAAAATTATAGTTAAAGATTATTTAAAACTAAATATTTAAGTAATAGAAGGTAAAAATTACAAAAAAAATTATGATAAAAAAAAGATACACAAAAAGACAACAAGGAAAATTGAAATCATTTGAAAATAAAACAAATTAGAAATAAAGCTATACAGCCAGAAACTTATGACATTGGTGTATATACTAGCATTAATGATCAAGACTTTTTTTTTTCTGTAACAGTCATGAAAAGTAAAAGATATAAACCTAAATTCACGATACAAAGAGAATAACCCAGACGCAGAGAAAAGATTCATAACAGAAAACCATATGTTTATAAATCTAAAACTATATAAAAAAAATACATAATTATAGGAAGCATTAAGGCAAAATAAGAGAGAAATGATTAAAAATACATTTCAATCAGTAAAAAATAACTCATAGAAAATTTAACCTACATCGAAAAAGCTTGATCATATCAAAAATAAATTTTGACGCCTTAAAAAGTAATTATCTTAAAGCTAGACCGCCATCTACACTGCAAACTGAGATGTAAAGCATCACAAAAAAAAAAAAAAAAAAAAAAAAAAAAAAGCAGCAAGATAAAACAAAAATTTTTTTTGTGTAGTTAAAAAGAATTAAATTCATCAAGAAAAAAAAATATTTAAAAACCAAATGAATAATATTGGAAATGGTAAATTAATCAATTTTAAATTGGTATTTAAAAAATTAATCAGGTAATCAGATTAGCGTTTATATTGCATGTTCTATAAAAAGAGGTCTTGCGACATGACTTGTTTACGTGTAGCATTATATATATACAGTGTCTCACAAAAGTGATCGGACACTTGTGCTTTACAAAAGGAAACTGTAATAAAATAAATAAGCAAACATGTACAAATTTTTTGTGGGTGTGTTTCATATTTAAAATTAGTAACAATTATTACATAACATACATTTTGTCAAAATATTAAAATATCAATTTAATAAAAATATAATTGTTTAGAACGGAGCAAAAAATGGCTCACATAAGTGATCGGACACCATTAGATATGCAACAAAAATCGTCTGAAATAAGCAATAAAAATATTTTTTGGGCGTTTATTTTAACTCAAAAGCAAATGGCAATAATTTATAAAATCGTCTGCAGTATTTCTCTCAAGTTTGTTGTGGAATTTTTGTGTTTTTTAGCTCTGTGAAGCCATGAATGCTAAACGAAAAGAAACTTCGCATGAAATTAGAAAATTAGTTATTAATTTGCATATTGAACGTGGAAAATCTATAAGAAAAACTGCTGAAAAAGTTAACTTGAGTCATTCAACAGTTTTCGATATCATTAAACGATATAAAAAGAAGCACATGATTCAGAATAAAAGAAGACTTGGCCGACCATCGAAGCTATCCAATGGAATAAAGCGAATTATCGTTCGAAATATTAAAAAAAATCCAAGAAAGAGTGCTCCTAAAGTTGCTGCTGAATTACAAGCATTATATGGAATAATTGTTAATCCTGAGACTATTAGAAGGGTAATTCGATCTGCTGGATATCACGGTAGAGTAGCCAGGAAAAAATTCTTCGTAAGTGAAAAGAATAGAAAACTCAGATTAGCTTTCGCAAAATCCAACATAAATAAGAATTCTGATTACTAGAATAAAGTAATATTTGCTGATGAGAGTAAATTTAATATATTTGGTTCTGACGGTAGAATCTTGGTGAGGAGAAAACCCAGAGAAGAATTTCGCAAACAGAACTTGCTGCCAACAGTAAAACATGGAGGAGGAGGAGTTATGGTGTGGGGGTGTATGTCGTCCGCTGGAGTTGGTAATCTTGTTTTTATTGACAGTATAATGGATCAGTACAAGTATATTGACATTTTAAACCAAAATTTGAAATCTTCAGCACGAAAATTGAACCTTCACAACGATTTTAAATTCTACCAGGACAATGACCCCAAGCACACTGCTTTGAACGTTAGACTCTGGCTGCTGTATAACTGTCCTGAAATAATAAAAACACCACCACAATCTCCAGACTTAAATCCCATAGAGAATATTTGGCAAGAATTGGAATCAAGAATTCGCAAACACACCATTTCTTCAAAGCAACAATTAAAATCGGTGCTTCAAGAAGAATGGGGTAAAATCACTCCAGAAATCACAAAAAAATTAGTCGAATCCATCCCAAGAAGATTAAATCATGTTTTAAAAGTAAAAGGAAATCCAACAAAATATTAAAATCTTTTAAAAAGTAAAATTTTTGGATAAATATTTGATGGGAAAGTAAGTGTCCGATCACTTATGTGAGCCATTTTTTGCTCCGTTCTAAACAATTGTATTTTTATTAAATTGCTATTTTAATATTTTGACAAAATGTATGTTATGTAATAATTGTTACTAATTTTAAATATGAAACACACCCACAAAAAATTTGTACATGTTTGCTTATTTATTTTATTACAGTTTCCTTTTGTAAAGCACAAGTGTCCGATCACTTTTGTGAGACACTGTATATACTTCATGTATGGAAAAAAAACACCTTAACCAACAATAACAATATCATAGTTATGCTAGAACATGTTTGCACATCGCACGACAATTGGAGAAGAAAAAAAAAAAAAAAAAAAGATTTTTCATAAATATATGCTCATAAACTTTTACACACAAAAGCAGGATGTTTCTCTCGCTCTTAATCACTAATTTTTGCTTTCAAGTCACACAATTAGCCATAGGGAAATGAAAGTTAATTTTTGTTATCCATTATTCAACTAATTTTTGTTGGAATTAATTTCTTCTTTCCGTATAAAATATGTTCTTAATTTTATCTCTTATAAATTCAAACATCAATTGTGAAAGTTGCATATTTGCAGAATATTTCATAAATTTAAAAACGCTATATGATATGTATGGATACACTTGTTATATAATCACTTGAGAAAATATTATTAACGAAACATTTTTGTAGCTGAAAAAAGTATTCAGAGGACGAATCGAAATATTTCACGTTACGCAAAGACGCTCTTACACATAAAAAAATTATTACAACAAAACACGAACTATCATGGAACTTCAAGAGAGAATTCGGCGGGAAAACACAAAGAACGCAAAGGGCAACTTCTATCACGTGTAGAAGCGTCTCCAGGCTTTCTTCTATCACGTGCAGTAGCGTTTCCAGGCTGGTATAGGTCGTACTTGGTTATTTGTAATTTAATAAGACCATATTTATAAGAAATTTTAACTGGATATACTTAGAAAGAGACATCTTTTGTTGTTGTTGAGAAAATCGTATTTTAATTCCTAGTAAATTTAAAATTCTTTTATTTCAAAAAAGTTATGATCTCGATAGACATGGAAAAGTTAATATTGATATGATAACATGTACTCAGTATGTATCCAAATGTAGATGAAATGAAAATGTTTCCTCGTACATTTCTATGGTTTAAACTATAAATAATGATCAAGTGATGTTACTTTGTTGCAAAGTTACATAAAATTAAAAAAAAAAATTATTGATCAAAGAAAAGTATTTTATCTTTCAAATTTTATGCAATCAAAAGACCGTATATAATGATGCAGCAGGTTATCTGTGACTTTATAACCGCTTTGGTCCATAGTTTGAATCGTATAAAAAGGAATTTAATATAATGTATTAGAATATGTTGCTCTTTCCCTTTAAGCAAATATTTAAGAATGAAAAAAAATATTTCATATGTTTTTATTATATATTTAATTTCTCACATAAAAACAAAATAACAAACAATTAATACTTTGACGTTTGGGGGGGAAGCACATTGCTTAAAAAGGACTGTCAAAAGGACATTTTATACAAATATAAGCAAAAATTAAGACTTTCTGCAAAACATAGTAACTAACTCAAAAGAAAATAAATATACAGATATTTTGTATTATGACGTACAGTCACCTTCACTGCTGCTAACTCAAACTTTTTTTTTATTCTTTTCCGAATGCGCAAAAATACAAAACCTGATATTAGCAGTTCTCTTTTACGTTGTACTATAAGCGTTTTACAAATGTATAGACTTTTTCAATGAAGTTAGGCAGATAATTCACTTTGAATGAAGACATTCTAAAACACTTTTAAATTATAAACCTGGAATCAAAGAAACGACAGCGATTTCCTGAGTTAAAGTAATTATTCAAATATTCATTGGAGAAACAAACAAGGAAATTTTGACGGATCATTTTGATTTTCTATTGTTAAGAACATTTTGAGCTTGAATAATTGGAAAATTAAATACATTACACACTACATACTTGTTAGGATAAAAAAAAAAAAGAAAAAAGAACTGTTTGGAAAAATAAAGCATGTTTCGAAAAACGTTGCGGCTGGAATCCCTTCATTGTCGTATGTTAATATGATATTCATTACACATCAAGTAGAATTAGTCTTTTCAGAAGGAGAGTTGATGATTTCAGTTTCGTTGTTAAATCTTTTATCTCACCAAAAGATCTTTTTCTTTTTGAGTTATACCCCTCTTTTTAACAACATTAAATCTAATCGCGAACTATTAAAATGACATATAATCGCACGAGAATATTTCTTTTTTGAAAACTACAGGTAATCATTACCTTTTAAAGGGGTAGGGGAACTTCGTTACTTTCATTTTAACATGCGCTGACATGTTACCCCCCTTTCTGTTATGTTTTCAGAAAAGTAGAATATATCAAAATGATTCTTAATTAGAGTAAAGCAAGCATGCTCCCCTCCCCCTTCGCCACGTTTTATTTTCGTAAACAGACTTCTAATGAAAAAAGAAATTTTGAGTTTCAAGATCATCGTGTTTTTTTTTTTTTTTTAAATCTGCACCATTAAAATATTTGTTTAAAAATTGTATAACATTTTATAAGTATTGTTAACACGTTATTAAACCCATTTAATTTTCTTACACCTTCATATAACGGAACTGTTTAAATTAAATAAATTTGTGCACGCACAGGTATTGTATTAATATTTTTATAAGGATATGTTTCAATAATTTAAATACTTTCATTTTGAAAAAAAAAAAAGAAACACGTTATTTATAGATATTTGAAACAGACATTTCATTTAACATAAAGCACGTACAAACGCAAAGGAATTCATACCTCAATTGAAGTGTTAAATATAAATATAATGGCGATGATACGTTAGTCGGTACCATGGTAACCGAAGGAGGAGAAACGAAAATGAGTGATATTGACTCGCCTATTCTAAAGTAACAGACTAGAGTACATGAAACAGTCGTAGCATGCGCAGTGCACCATAAAGGGCACACCAGTGTGTGTATGCATGTATGTTTTTCACGACAAGGTTAAGGCTTCCAGCATGCTACAACGAATTTCCGAGTGTAATGTTAATATTTATTGAGATTCCTAGTTTTATTCTAAAAGTTAGAGTATTGTTTTTAACTTTAAGAAATAAAATGCATTTGAAAGAGAGAAAATTGAGGAATGTTTCTGTGTGATTACTCGTTGTTGTTGTTTTTGGACTTTCGATAGTATTTTAGTATTTTGATTGAAAAAGATTGTTTTTAAAAGCTTTCATTTATTTTTTGCATTATTCATTTCAAGGCCATGAGTCAGGTTTTTTATTATTATTATTATTTGTAGGGGGGGGGGGACTTTTTAACTTTCGAGAAGAGCGTGGTAGGCCAAAAAAGGTTGAGAACCTATGATTTATACTATAACTATCATCAATATAAATTTTATATATTAATAATGAGGTAGAGTTCGAGAAGCGCACGCACTCACATATACAAACAAATAATCATGAAACTAATTTCTTCCTAAACAAATATTTATCATAGATGAAACAACACCATATGCATACACAAAGAGATAATCTAAAATACACAGCTGCATTTCACATTTTTTTTTTTTACATCAATATCAAAATGCAATTTTCTTTTAAGAAATATGTGATATTCCCCCCCCCCCCCTGTTCTGTCTACAGTTCTTCGCAGACGGGCAAATACAAATTAACGAGACGGGAGGGGTGGAAAGTTGTGGTTTAGCAAATTGATCGAATTAGTCACACAAGGAAGTTACAACTGCTAATACCCAAAAGAATTAAATAATAGAAATGAAAATTCTAAGTTTGGATATTGAATAAATCCATATACAAACGGTCTCCATTAACTCGGGATAGTCGGGGTCCATGATTACTAACCACGAGTTACAGTATTGATATAAAATGAAGGATAATATAAATACAGTCATTCATGAAAATTTTTCAGTGTTACATTTACGCTTTTTCGATATTTTTGAAAATTATTACTTAAAACGCTTATTGGAGAAAAATATAGCTTTTAAAAATTTGACCAATAAAAAATGATTAAACGTCATTATAATATCTTTGACTGCTAGATCTTGAAAATAATCTCTGACATAAAATAAATAAACTGGAACATTTCACTTTCCGAGGAAGGATGATCCATATCCAATCCAAAAATTCAAAACCAAAATTGATAAATAAAAGTATTAAAATGTGGGCGACTCTCTCTTGCCCCAACTTTCAAAGAACGAGTTTTTATTCATCTCCGCTTGATTGGATTTTCATCTTCACTCTTTCGGAACGAAAGTCAGCGTCTGAACTTCACTATCAGAGATTTTCGGGTTCTGGTTTAGTAAAATATTTCTACACTAATCCAGCGGTTGTTTTCCCCCACGTTTTTAGGTGCTCAAGCATCATTTGACATTTCTTTCCCATGTTTCTAATTTCTCTTGTTTGGAGTATAAATTTGCTTTTGCAAATTGGAGCTCCATGACAAGTTTATCCCCCGATATATATAAAAAAATAAAGTATCAATTTCTGAACTAAAAGGATGTATTGACGTCATCTGGAAAAGGATTAATCTGAATATAATTACAAAGGATTCATGTTAAAATTGCGACTTAAGCGGATTCGCGAGTTAATGAAACGCGAGTCAACAAGATCCGACAGTACTTTTTTTGGGTTTCCTTTTAAGACGATATTTCATAAGCTAATGTTTGTACCGAAAGGAATAAAATATTTTCAATGTAAATATTTTAAGATGAAGTTTGAAATGAGTTCGGCTAAATTTACATGCATTGTGTAAAATTTCAATGTGATTTTATTGTTTCCGTGCCTTTCAGGGCCCCGCGTATTTTATAATGTGCAACTCTAATATTGAATTTCGTTACTTTTTTAAAATTTCCCGAAGTAAAAACTAGTATAAATCCTTTATGACGTTATTTAAGAGAAATATACAAGAAGTTGAGAAAAATAAACGAATAATTAAATATTTATTACTCAGTATACTTCAACAGATATCTAAAGTTCTAAAAGTTCTATTCAAAGTGTTTTAAATTCATGAATTATTTACGAAAACAAAACAAGGAGAATTTTATTCTCTGAAGAAGAAAAAAATTCTTTGCACTTACAACATAAATAGAAACTTCGAAACACAAACGTTTTGTTTTTCTCTCATAAAACAATATGATACTTGAAACATTTTTATTCGTAGTAATAATATGCAGAATGCACATAAATAATAAAAACAAGACCCATACATTTAAAAAAAAACGAATATTTCTCTTTCAGCTAATTATTAACAAAATAAGTGAAAATTAAAGAAAAGTTTAAGTAGAAAAAAAGTATATTATAAATGTTTTTATGTTCCTTTTTGGAACACAATTTCCCCTCTATTTTCGAAAAAATTAATAAAACTAAAATCAAAATCATTCGAAACATTTAAGCAAAAAACAAATGTACACTTTCTTTGTGTTATAAAACTGTCGAGAAAGTCTTCTAAATACAACTGTTTTTTTTTTTTTTTTTTTTTTTTTGATATTTTCATGCACGCACCTCATACAATCGGAAAAGTTCAGAAAATTTTAACATTCATGAAATAAATATGTAGGAATACGAGAAGAAAACAGAGAGATAATATAGTTAAAGAAATACTAGTCTACTGAATTTAAACCATAATAATGAACAAGATCAAAGCCAAGGTCATTCTCGTGCTTTATTTTGACACGAGCAAAAAGGTTTAGTATGAATAACTCTAGCGAAAAACAATTAACAATTTGTAACTGTCGTAAAAAAACCTTTTGCAAATATACCTGTCAACTCTTTCACATAAAAACAAGTTTCAAAAGATACTGAAAAATTATTCGATCAGAATTATGAGCTTGACATTTTTTTTCGACATTTTATCGTAAAATACTTAGTTACATAAAATAATGTTAGAAATATAATATTAATGGGTAAGGCCTAGAAAATTACACAATTAAAATTATTAATTTCCAGTTTTTGTAATATAGTAATTAAAGACGCAAAATGGAACAATAAAACGCAATTTCAAATCTTTAAATAGATTTTTTTTTAATAATCCATGCACCCGAAAAAAGTTTATTTATTTAAAGAATACATCAAGGTACTTTAAAACTTGTTGAAACACAACATAATCAATCTACTTCCAAAGCAATGCCATTTGATGTCTGCATGCATTTTATATTCTCTCTCATATTTCTCTGATTCATTATTCAACAAATGTATACATCTATAAATACCCTTAAGATTAGACCATTATTATAATGTAAAATAGAAAAGTTATTGAGAAATAATTCGAAATAAAAACCAACGTTTTTAAAAACAACGTTTTTATATGGTGGCAAAGTTTATTAAAAAATTATTAAAATATTAGTTAAAACTGGTCTCAAATATCTAAATATTGCATTGTTAGGCAAATAAGAACGGTTCCCAAAATTTCAGAGCTCTAGCTTGATGGGAAGTTGGATAAATTAACAATAGACAATTTGATGACACACTGATACACATACTTACAGACACACACCAAGTGAAATACATAACAACGTTAACACTAACTAAAATTAATTAATCCGGTAAATTAAATGGTTGGAATACAGTTTAGTCAAACCACTCTTGGAGACAGGAATTATTTGACGGTTTTGTTAAACAGCCATAACTGTTCTATGAAGCGGACCTATCCAGCAAAAAAAAAAAAAAAATCGCTAAGTTTGGCAATTATCTGCGCCAAGTGGATTGGGCTAAACCGCATTATTAAAAAAAAATAGAGTTAAAACTTGTCGCAAACGTCTAAATATTGCATTGTTAGGCGCATGAACGATTCCCAAAATTTCAAAGCTTGATGGGAAGTTGGCTACTAACGATCGAAAATTTGATGACACAATACACCACACACCAAGTGAAATTAGAAAAACGTTGTGTAACCAGTTTAATTTACAAAAAAAAAAAAAAAAAAAAAACGTGTAAAGTTAAGAAAATCATAAGAATAATTAAAATTAAGATTAAAATAGCATAAGCAAATTTAATATATATCGAAATTTACACAAGGTGACTTTGTAACCGTGAACCCCAATAGTAAATGAAAAAAGGATTATATGAAATTAATAACACACACCACAAGAACATTGGAAAAAACAATTCAAAGTATAAGTGTCAATAAACATCACTTCTCTCTTTGTATATAAGAGCTCCACTTTCAAATGCAAGATATATGAAGCTACATTTAATACAATCTACCATCGCGATTCTAGTCATCAATTATTACAAGTTGTAACTGAAACGAACATAGACATTCCATAAAATCATTTAAGAACGAAGTATCAGATTAAATACAATAGTTGAAATTTCATTCGCTCATTAGATCTTTTCAAATGAAGAGCTCAAATAACGTCGAGGTCTACATCAAGGACCATTTGTTTCCAAATCAAACTGAAGATTAAAATTCACAAGTTCTAAAGTTACTCTCTTCCAACTTTGATGAATAATATAAACAGGCTCAGGAATCATCCTAAAAAAATCATTGATTTCACAGACGATTCCTGAATATTTCAGATATATTTATGGATGTTTCCTCATGAATCAAAACTGATAGGGGAGGACGCAGCAAACGATTCAGAATTAACCTGACACCATTATAGGAACCATCCCATCATTATCAAAACATATATTTTTGATAGAATGTAAAAAGTAGCAGCCATATAATCCATTCGTCCGAAGCTAAGGAATCTCGCACAAATCAGGTGCCAATTCTTTTATCGAATATTTTCCCAAGCACAACTCGATTATAAAGTACTGAAGTATCTGAAATCCTACAGGGATTGTTAATCATTGATATGGTTTTGCAAACATTATTTTCTCGTTTTTAATCAGTTATTGTAAAAGTTGTATATGTTTTTAAAAAAGAAAATGCTACAAAAATGTTGTAGATTAGATTTTCTTCTATAACACTTATGATGATAGTAGAGAATATATCAGCTGGTTTTCAAAGAACAAACGATACAACTACAAAGAGTTCACTTATAAATACAGAACAGTTGTTAATTTAACAACTTATGTCAATTTTCCCTCTAAATAAAAAAAAAATCCCTATTTTTAAAATAATGAAATATATTTAAGAAATATTAGCTCTTAACCATTGTTTAGAAACAATACGTGCATATTTCAGTATAAACGGTAAATTCTCTTGCTACGAACATCCTAAGAAATTAAAAGGATTCAATTGCTTTAAATGTATTAGATAACAAATACATAAATCCGAGACATATTTCTAGCATTAATATTTTTCAAAACGGTACAATGAAGAATTTTTCATTTATATACGTAATCATGACGGCTTTGTATCAAATAAGAGAAGGAACATAGTTCTGTCCTTCTATTATTTTAATTCCTAATTAAATACCAAACAATAAGTTTGTCCTTTAAAATTTGGCAGAAGGAAATTTCCATGCATATTAAGCTTTTATTTGAATTACGAATACATTGTTAATGTAGATCCAATCTATGTATTGTTATCAGAGAGAAAATTAATTGTAAAAAACTTACATACTTACTTTATGTACTTTTAATTCTGAAACAATTTAAGCTGAAGAATTTTATTATAATTTGATTGAGGAAGCTAAATTACTCAGCAGAATATGTATTACCGACTTAAATAAGAATATGAAATAAAATAATTTTTAGAAATAATCATTCATACAAAGAAATACTATACGGAAACATTTTTACCAAAATTAGAAGAAAAAGTCTTTAGCAGCGGCCGTTTAATTTGTGTAAGAAGGTTTTCTTTTTCATTTTTTTTTCTCTTGAAAGTTCTATCTTCAAATCTCATCCATTGTAATTGAAGTTATTAAAATTGTGACAATTTTGATAAGAAAAAGCGACAGGTTAATTTAAACCATTGTTTTATTTATCGGGTGCAATACTTCACAAGGACAAAAGGAGTTTTTGATGTATCCATATCAAGTTCTGATCTATTTAATTGCTTGTCTGATGAAAGCACGCCTTCTTAACGAAACAATTTCGAGATACTTTATTTGCAATCGGAGGTCATTATCGTCTGCCACTTTTGAAGCTTTAACTGATATTAAAATAGGGGAAATGGTTGTAAAGAAGTCGCTGGGAACTTTTGAACATCTCAAATATACAAGATGTCTAATAATTTTCGTAATTCATTATTTTAATTAACTTTTGAATAATCATTATAAAACAGAAATAAGCAGAATCACTTAAGTTGTTCATATTAATAAAAAGTTTACAATAAATTAGGCTTACACACCTTCATGTGTGAAAAATTATTATTAAATATTCTAACGATAATGGTAAAATATTCGATACAGGATAAATCACTTAGAATTTGAAGATTGTAAATTTAAGTGATTAGAGAATTTCTTTAGAGCTGAATGATTCGGATTACACTACATATAAACATTCCAAAATTTAAATTTATTATGAAGCTATATGTACGTTAGTTTATATTATTGAATGTAATGGTTCAATATATTTTTTCAATATTTTTTTAAAATAAATTTAAAATGTTGGACTTAAATTAAATAGATAAGATTCATATATTTCATCTAATATATATGCTTGCTTTACCCGATATTAAATTCAAAATCCATTAAGATATTGTGAAGAAAAAGTTATGCATGAGGCAATCAAAAGCGAAAGAGTTACATTTTTTCTATAACGTTGTAAAAGTGTTAAAAGTTTGAGAATCAATTACGCGTAATAGGGAGTCTATATTTCAAACTAAACCTTGAAAATATATGTAGTTTGAGTGAATAATAATGAAGTAAATACTCATTATTATTCACTCAAAATGAATATTCAAAAAAATAATAATAATGAATATTCAAATTCCTTAACATTTTTGAATAATACGGTCTTTTATATTCAAATCATTGCAACTGACTAAAATTCGAAACATTTTTAATTATTTCGATTATCACTTATAACCTTCCGAGAGGAGAACAGCATTTTTTTTTTTTTTTAAAAAAAAAAAAGAAAACCAAACAGGAATAACCAACGAAGATAATTGAAACGAAAAACATTTCTTTCGATTGAAAATTTAAATTAAATTCATTGCAAAACCATTAAACATAATTTTTTAAAAGGTGAGCAGCATTTTTTCGGAAGCCAATTATTCTCACAGATAATGGCATTAATTAATTAATTCAAACGAGGAAAGTGTCTGGATTTTGATTAATTTCAAAGCTACATTGTAGCCGAAATAGAGACTATGGATGAATATCAAATCATTTGAGCGCAAATAACGATTCCAGACGCGTTGTTGACCAAGTTCTAACCTGCAAGTAGAGCGACGAATTATTTCACCAGAGAGAAACAAGAACGGCGCAAGGTCAGGACTTGTCGAAGAAAGTGTCACCTAAAGGTAAAAGGAATACGAGAACTGTTCTGCCAGAACATGATACGTCTTGTAAGTTCCCGTTTCGGATTTTCGATTCAGAATCGAGACTGGAGATCGAACATCGCAGAAAAGGAAAGAATACAAGGAGAAAAAAAGGAAATAATAAAGAAGCTAGAGATCAGGTATCGTTGTTGTGTGCGGTTGCAGGCATTGTTCGCTCTTGTACATAGGAAAATGAGAACGTTTCCGCGTTTAGGGAACACTAGATATTTATTAATGCAAATGAATTTTAAAGTTTGTCCTCTAACAGTAGCTGTATCACTTTTAAATGTCTAGATTAAATGGATTTATAAGAAACTGTCAAGGTATTAGCATACAACCGTACACTTTCAAAAAGGATATTCGCCTATTGTCTTGCTTAAGGGGACTTAGTACCTTTGCACCTTGAAAAATTTGATTTTAAAAAATAGTACTAAATGTTAGGAGCATTTTAAAACAAACCGCGTCAAAATCTGACAATTATTACGCCCTGTGCAACAAAAAAATGTAAATGTCTAAAGTGGCTTGTTCTATGTAATGCAATGTAAACAAACCTCTTTTTCTCAGTTTGCTATTTTCACACTTTCCCACAGGATTAAAAAAAAATCTTTTGCATGCAGAGCTTTCAAAGTTTACACGAGTATTGTACTTGTAGATGTTTATTCTGTGAACCTCAATTTTGTTAATAGGATGATTAGATTTTATTTTATAACATGATACATGAAAAAAAAGTTACTAAATACAAACTTGATAAATTCTTTAATTTTTCAATTTTTTTTAATGTAAGGTAAATTTAAAATTTGAGGTTTACAGAATAAGGTCATTATTTAGCTTTAATTTGGTATAAGAATTATGGTTCTACTGTACATCTTTCAAAAGTTATCTTGCGGGTAACGTATGGTAAGCTAATTTATTTTTCAAATTTTTGTGCGCATATTACATGTTGTATAAGAAAATATATTGATTTAATAGCAAAACGTGACCCAATATTTTAAACTGTGCACTTTTTTACACAAACTGGCAAAGTTTCGTACTGAAATGAGCAAAAATTGCTGTTTTATGAAGAATCGAAAAAAGTTTGTCAAAATGTTCTACTTTTGATTTCGTAAGGTACTAAGTCCCCTTAAAAGAAAGGAAAACGATTGTTGCCCAAATTTTGTGTCAAAAAAATTATCAATGCAATAACTATTATTAATGTAATAAAAATGAAATATCGTTGTAACGTTCCGATGTTACTTCCATCTTTGTACATTATAACTGAATTTATAGAGGAGACTAATTAATACAGTTAGGCAAAAAAATATAAGTGCGAATCTTTCTTTTCAAAAGAAACATACTTTCATGCAACATTGACAAAGAGGCACTAATTATTCCTAGAACACAGTTGCGTCTACAACGTCTCTGCATTAAATAATTTAATCCAGTACAAACTCTAGCAAACATTACACGCGCAATTCCTATTCCAGGATCATTAATTCCTATTTCTTCAAAGGAAAAACCGTATTTTTCATTTTCATACGCCACACACAGCTTAAAAAGGATCATTAAGTTAAAACTTACTTCAGTCCAGTTACCAGTTTTTCCTTTAAACAGTAATGGAATCAACTGATTCTAGAAACTCTTTTGCGCTCTCCACTTGACGTAATGAAACTTAAAACGAATGAATTCTTTTCAAAATACTCATTCGTGGAATACTTGAATATGTAAAGTTTTCTGCCATTACTGACTTTCTTGTCATTTTAACACTCTTTCTGACTACAACACACACACATATACACACACACACACGTGCATATAATATTAAAGATGCTCTTGCATTAAATGCTTATTGTTATCAAAATGGCGCTCTTACAACCAACTTATATCTAAAATTCATTCAACAACTTTTAATTTATAATAATGGGTTATGTACACACATAATAAAAAAAGATCAAGTTAGACTAGAACCATATTAATTCAATCATAAAAATCTACATATTTTTATATAAAAAAAAAACAATCACCATTGTTATTTAATAAAAATCAACTTCACAGTTGGAAAAATTAGTTACCTATCAGACCTAATAGCAGAGATCGGAACATCGGGTTTAACATTTAAATCGGCAGTTCTGAAATTAAAGTAGGTCCAAATAAATAAATTACAATATCAACAATACATATATTCATGCAAAAAAAAAAAAAGTGTTTTCTGTCATAAAAAATAGAACTGTGTTGCTAGAAAATTAGTTACCTATCCATAAGGTGTAATGCTTCATTAATAACCATATCATCAAGGTCAGCGTTGGTACGCAATTGTGTAGAAGGAGGGACGCGCAAGATTCTGAAAAGAAATGACAAAAATAACTTCATAAACTTCTCTAAACGATAATTTTCGAAACACTTACTTGATAGTTCCTAGTACAAGGAAAACAAATCCAAACAGAGAAATCAATTCTAATATGTAAGACTGCCCTTGCCTGATTTCGAAGAGCCTTATGGGAACTTCGAACACATTTCTAAGCAAAAAATTGTACCGATTTTCTTACAACTCTGTGATGTATGTTACGCATACATCCGTTTATGACGTAATATTCATAAAAATTAAGAACATTCCAAAAATGCGCCAGATATTAGTTTCAAATATATGTTTGTAGGAAATAACTACATATCATTCTGCGTGCGATTTCTAGGAAAACAAAATGGTCAAGAAGCAATAAAAATAGATAATAAATATGAGGATGTTTCAGAAAGTACCCATGTTCGGAATAGGATATGGAAATGAGATAACTCGCACATTGCAGTGTTGCCCAGCGATCCTTTTCCTTTTTCCCATGAAGTCCATGAATATGAAGCCCAAAAATTCTTAGCCGTAACTTTTCCGCCGATAAGATCGTTTCCACCTCCTTTCAAGCAGATTCACCGGAAGCAACCCATTATTTCGATTGATACATAGTTTCCGGTGTACAAAGAGTAATCTAGGTCTTTCGGACGGTGACAACTCGACCCGGATGAAATTTTGATTTGACAGCAAATGGCTACCGAATCAAAATTAACCAATGAATCGGCCTCAAATTTATTTTGGAGCCGTTTAACAGAAGATAAGACACAATGGTAACATTAAATTGCCTTAATAATGCCATCTGAAGTCAAAAACAGATACTTTTTCAGCCCCCCCTTTCACCAAAGGAATGGAAGTGTGTATGAATAAATGTAAACATTGAAAGAAATGTCCAAATTTCAGTTCAGAGCACTGAAATTAATTTTCTGAAGGGTTACCGACCTCTGTTTCAGACAATGCTTCTTTCATCCTATTGTATCTAAGGCTAGAGAACAGGGTTACAGGTGCAGAATCTCTTCCGAATTTGTCCCATTTCCCCCTCAACCTATAGGATAGGTATCATAATTTAGCATAGCAGACTCCAAAAGAATCGAAATTGATAGGTGAGATTTATTGCCAAAGTAGCTTCATTTTGTTTGAGAACGTGGTGTCGAGTGGTCAAGGAGCTCGAGTGGTCGTTGTTTCTGTCCAGTCTGGATTCGAGTTTCCATGCTACTAAAGAACAGCCGTACAAGCGGGACTGGTGTACATTAAATCTGTCGAGGTTATTCCTGTTGGTATGGCGTAGAAGTTTGCAGATGGGAATGCCACCCCAATGTCGTTCTCGAAAATTGACCGAAGTTCAAAATTCTGCTGTCCGTCGTCAATAGCACTCGAGTGGCTCTTTTCAGTACGACGCTAATAAACAATCAAAAACCTCATTTGGGTTAACTAGAAAACAGTCATTATACAATCGATTTGCACCATTTAAATACGATTATTTTTTTTCAAATCTTCATCTTTCTTGAAGAAAATATAAATTGATTGATTGTTTATTAACGTCGCACTTAGAAGCAACACGAGCGCCATTGGCGATGGACCCAATCATTCTAAACCTCGGTCAGGTGACAAGGACGATACCTGAGTTGGCACTCCCTCTCTCCTAAAATCCACATCATGCCTTTGGGAGGACTTTGGGATCCGACAGATTTAACGTGCATCAGTCCTGACAACACAGCGGGTCTTTAGAAGCACCAGGACTCGAATCCACGATTCGACGAAAACAACGCAGGTCGCGAAGCCACGAACATTACCATTAGGCTACTACCGCCAAGGAAAGTAATGAAGTAATGATAAATTGTAAAGACAATTACTTATATGAATGTTAAATTGTACATCCGAATGATTTAAGAACAGAAGAGAATATTTTTAATATTTTAACAAAAAAAATGATATGTGATACAATAAAGAATCAAAAAAATTACGGAGAATCAGCCCGAATACGAAAAAGGGCTAGGAATCTGTAGAGGAAATAAGAGATACTCTAAAGGATTTTTGAATTAAAAGGACACAAACATGTTTAGATGACGTTTTAGTTGTGTTATAAAATACACTACATTTATCTCTTTCTTTTTTTAATGAGACATATTCGACAGTTTTCTTAAGAAAAAGAAATGGTTAATGTTTTTGTTAGTTTACTTGTATAAAATCAATACAAAAAAAAAAAAAAAAATGCAAATTTTTACAAAGAAAAAAGAACTAGTCATCAAAAGTGCTAACTTTTTTAAAAATAACTATTACATTATTGAATTTTATATAAGAAATAAAACAAAAACCGACGAAATTTTGACTAAAATTAAAGCAAACGATAAGTTATGAAATTGAATATATTTTTAGGTAAATGTGTAATAAGTACCGACGTAAAATGAATTAACTTTTATATATCTTTTGTTTCAATCAATAAAATATATACATTTCAAATTTACCATGACATATTATTGAAAATGAATTTCATAAAAAACGGACATCAAAGATGTATGCAAAAACTTCCACAATAAAATTTAGTAGGACATTTTTTTTAAAAAAAAGTAAGTGCATTACTGGTGAAAGCAGGGATCAAAAATATACGCAAAAACTTATACGATAAAATTTTTTAAAAGTGCTGGGTTGACTGTTTTGTCGTTGACTAAAATAATAGCCCCTAAAAGTTACTAAAAAACTATTTTCATTCATAAAATTAAGTAAATAAAAAAGACATGAAATAGTATAATTAATTGTTAGTTTCTTGGCGTACAACAAACAGACCTTTAGAGCGTCATAGTTTGCCATTTTCTAGATGAGATTGAAATAATGAAGTACGCCAGATATGAAGGACAAGTAAATTTATTTTTATTGAAAACTAGTTGTAGTATCTATTCATCACACGCGAGAATTTTTAACATAAAACCATGACGAAAAAATTGTCGGACTATATGACGTAATCTGCACCAGAGCTATGCGTAGCGGAACGTAATTTTCCTTATGGAGATTTAAAAAAAAAATCTCTTTCTAGTTGTGTAATTAAAAATTAAAAAAACAATCCATTTATTGATATGTTTTCCCACTTTTATCTTAAAGCCATAAATAACTCCATAATTTTTGGAGTGGTTTGGAATGAAGGGTGTGATTTGTATAAAGAAGCAACAAAACAAACGTTTTATATTAAATTAGATCTGGAACAAAACCGAATGTTATTTTTTAACCTATTTCAAAATATTGAATTGCGTAAAAAAAATTCTTTTAATGCGATCTTTTGAAACGAGGGGAGGGGGTTCGGAAAATTTGTTGCATCCACCGGAAAACACGGAGAAGAGGCGTAATGAAATAGAGTGCATTCGAAAAATATCTCTAAAAATAAATTTGACAAAAAGAAATTTTGGCGGGAGCAAGCTTACGGCGCTTGCTGCGTATCAGCGAAGCATCTTGAAAAAAATTCGGAGTGATTGGATCAAAGGCGAGGATTCATACAAAGGACAGAGAAACAAACTGACTTCTTTCAAATTTATATTATAAATTAGAATTTCTAACACAACTTTCTTGACCCTGAGGAACTCTAGAAATCTTTTGCTTTCTTGTGAAGTTAACTGTCTTTAGTGAACACGAGTGACACACCCCCGGGACATCCTAGGCATCCATCTCTATTTTTGACCCTCCTTCTAGTCAACCATTTTTTCAAAAGTTTAGATCACAATTGCAACTTGTTTGGAGCTTTTAACTCATTAAAACCCCACAATCACTCATTCACTCACTCTTATATAAATTGTGTTTTGCCCAGGAGGGGGTAAGTAATCTATAAACCTTGAGACATGCCAAGAATTAATATTGTCTTGATTTGAGCACACCAGTAATCTAGAGCCATTTGTTTCTTCACATTACGATTTGCGTAAATATTATAAAAAATTATTGTTTTCAATTCAACAAAGAAAAACACCTTTATTTATATAATCATTTTAATTCTTCAGTACCAGAGCAAAGTCCAAGGTAACTCAGAAACCTATTGGGAAGTTTAGCACACGTATAACATGTTACATAATAGTTTTTAGTAGGAGTGTGGAGAGATGGAAAAAAAAAGTTCGACACGTGTGTGTTAGCGGTTTGTGATTCTCTCCTCAAATCTCGAAACCTGTTCTTCAGGAGGAAGTCCAAAGGTCATTTGAAACATTGATCAGAGAATAACTGTCCGCCAAAAGACGGACTTTTCTTCTTTTACCCTTTGATCACTTTTTCCTCTTTGGTTACTAACTCCTCAATCGCAAGAGTTCATGAATTCGAGTTCCCTTTTCAAAGTTCTGTGCTTCTGAAATGTGTAACATCCTGTCAATTCTTTCGGGGAAGCTGTTATCTATTTACGTCACTTAAAGTTAATTTCTAAATCGGTACTCAGCACGAGAAATGTTACGGGAAAAGTAAAAATGCTAATCAGTATGGATGGAAGTTTTACTTAACACTTAACATTTGCAATGTTTGGTACCATGTGAAGAATAAAATGCATAACATTTCAATAAAACATTCCCTTCAAGAAAAAGCCGCTCTCTCATTTTAAGCTTATTATGAACCCCTATTGATTGACCTTTCCAAAAAACGTACTTTTTCTGTTGTTTTTTGAGTGAGTGAGTGATTGTGGATTTTAATGGCGCAAGAGCCAAAGCAGGCTATGCTGCGCCACACCTGTTGTTTTTTGAAGCATATTTAATGTCTTTCAAAGTACTTAATAGCTATGAGATCATCGCGATTTTCCCTTCTTCTAACTTCGGCGACTATTCTGTTGGCATAGTATAAAATAAAAAACTCTCTCCCCAAAAAATGAAACGTGATTCATGTACATTCGATAGAAGTTATGAAATGTAATGAACATATTTGTTGAAATGCATATACAGAGGCTCAGTAAAGAAGTCGGACACTATGTCATTGCATTTAATCGCCTAAAATAAATAGTTAAAAAATAAAGTATAATTTTTCTTATGTATATATTTTATTAAAATAAGTTCTCTACTAATTTTTTTTCGTAAAAAAACTAATAATAAAATTTGATTTCAGTTGGGAAAAAAAAGAAAAAGTTAAAAGAAAATTTTTTAAGAAATTAGTCTAAAAAAAATTCCGACAGGTGGCGATATTGTCTTTTTATCGGCAATTCAATGTGAGATTTTCCACCTTGGCATTATTTGTCAATTTAAAATTTAGAGTTTTGCATTTCAAGCTAGATTTTTTTCCATTCTTGCGAATTAAGTAAAAAGTTTCAAATGGGAAGGCAAAGAGGATAGATGTCAATAGAGGTAAGAAAACTCGTTTTAAAGGATCATGAAGAAAGAAAACCGATTCTAAAAATCAGTAAAATTGTAAATAGTTCTCATTCTACAGTTTTTGATATCGTTAAAAGTTTCAAAATCAGTTGAAAATAAGCACAAATCTGGAAGACTAAAAGCGTTTTTGAACACAGTGGAATGATGGATTGTAAGAGAATCCGTTTTAAATCCCAAACTTAGTGTTCCTAAGCTAACCAATGAAGTATCACAATATCTTCATAAAACTGTTAATCCAGAAACAATTTACATGGAAGTGTGTCACATAAAAAGTTATTTATAAATAAATGCAACAGATTGAAAAGAATGAAGTTCGCAAAAACTTATAAATATAAAGACTTTTTATTTTGGAAAACGGTTTTACTTTCCGATTCCGAGCTCTTTTTTGAATTTATTTTGTGTACATTTTTCGTGTTTATATATTTTGAATGAATGAAATTACTTTTGCAATTATTTTTATCATGCTAATTGTAGATAAAACTTATCGTGATTTTTCATTATAATTGGTTTTGTTACACTATGTATTTTTAAGCATCAAAATATAGGCTGAAATAAGAGAAAGCCAGTGTCCGACTTCTTTATTGAGCCACTGTATAAGCAGACAAGAATTTAATATCGTTAATAGGAGTGATTGCAATTGTTTATTAACCTCATAATTTCGAATCTCAGTCAAGTGACGAGAACTACACGTGAGATACCAAAATCCACATCACAACAACGGAAGGACTTGGAACCTCGATCAGATTTAACGTGCATCAACCTCGCTACACCGCGAATCTTTAGTGGCATCAGGACTCGAACCCACGACTCAAGGAAAACAACGTCGAGGCCGCGACCACTTGGCTACTGAGGCCACAAATTGTTGTTGGAAGTTTATTTGTTGGTGATAGAACTAGAGTGAAAGTGATAGTGAGATCGAAATGAGGCGTGGGATCCAGCCGTTCGTAATCTAAGGAGCGATCAGAATAACCGAAAAAAGATTCAGAAATCGTACCTTCATCTCCAGTTATTCTACTCACTAGAAATCGAGTGAGTTGGCGATAGATCAAATCAGTATTTTAAATGATAATTCAGGGACATTTAGGCAAAGGTTACAACAGAGAGATTTGATAGTTATCAGACCTTAAATATTCTTAGTTTTTTTTTTTTTTTTTTTTAGTTTTTTATTAACGTCGCACTAGAAGCAATACGAGGGCTATTGGCGACGGACATCGTAATTTTGAACCTCGGTCAAGTGACGAGGACGACATCTGACCTGCACCCTATCTTCTAACATCCACATCACACCTACGGGTGGACTTTGGGGGCCGACAGATTTAATTTGCATCAGCCCCGGCTACACGGCGGATCTTTAGTGGCATTAATGTTCGAACGCACGATTTAACGAAAACCGCCAGCCCCGAGTCCGATACCTGAACCACTTAAATTTAGAGTTACCACTCGGGAGAAACGAAAGAATACGCTATATCAATCTTATTTCTCCTATTAAAAATTGTTCAAGAATTGTTATAACTTTTATCAAGTTACAAAAGTAAAGATCATTTAAGGGGACTTAGTACCTTACGAAATCAGAAGTAGAACATTTTGACAAACTTTTTTCAATTCTTCATAAAACAACAATTTTTGCTCATTTCAATATGAAACTTTGCCAGTTTGTGTAATAAAGTGCGTAGTTTAAAATATTGGGTCAGGTTTTGCTATTAAATTAATATATTTTCTTATACAACGTGAAATATGCGTACAAATATTTGAAAAATAAATTAGCTTACCTTACGTTACCCACAAGATAACTTTTGAAAGATGTACAGCAGAACCATAATTCTTATACCAAATTAAAGCTAAATAATGACCTTATTCTGTAAACCTCAAATTTTAAATTTACCTTACATTTAAAAAAATTGAAAAATTAAAAAAAGTTATCAAGTTTGTATTTAGTAACTTTTTTTTCATGTATCATGTTATAAAATAAAATCTAATCATCCTATTAACAAAATTGAGGTTCACAGAATAAAGATTTACAAGTACAACACATGTAAAATTTTAAACATGTAAAATTTTAAAGCTCTGCATGCAAAAGATTTTTTTTAATCCTGTGGGAAAGTGTGAAAATAGCAAACTGAGAAAAAGAGGTTTGTTTACATTGCATTACATAGAAAAAGCCACTTTAGACATTTACATTTTTTATCGCACAGGACGTAATAATTGTCGGATTTTGACGCGGTTTGTTTTAAAATGCTCCTAACATTCAGTACTATTTTTTAAAATCAAATTTGAAAAATCGAACTTTTAAAGGTGCAAAGGTACTAAGTCCCCTTAAGAAAGCTAATAAAGATACCACTAGAACAAAAATTCCTAATAACCAGAATCGGTAGAATCCAACAAGATTGAAAATCTGATGAAAAATCATTTAATGATTGGAAAAAACACCTTCTATATGGATGCAACCCTCTTCTCTTCGTTTTTATACACTGACCCAGAAGAACAGTTCGGAGACAGCAAAGACTTTTCTATTCTTTTCTCAGGAATTGGTTTAGTTGGAATCATTGATGAAAAAAAAAATTTAAGTGTGAGGGGAAAAAAAGTTTATTTTTTTTAAAAAAAAAAGCGTAGAACATCTATAATAGTATAATAAAAGAATTATTCTGAAAGATTTCAATTTCCTGAAAAATTCGTGGGGGTGTATATTTCCCTTTGCACTCATCCTGGGTACGCGTACCCCAACGGGTACGATAGAGATCGCTGGAGGTACGCGAAAAGAAAATGATTGTGATAGCCAAATAATTAAAAAGAAAGAAGAAAATAATTTTAAAATATTGAAAAGAATTTTAGAAAGTAGGTCGAAATTTTTATTAAAACTGTCAGTCGTAATACAATCGATATCTAAAAAGAGAAATTGCCGAAGCTCAACATTCGATACTACTCAGAACTTCTTCAATGGCAGTTGGGTGAGTCTAGACAATTTTGGAGCTTGTCGCGGCGACGAATACAATGAACTTTCTAAAAACGTCATGATTCATTTGTTGCCGTTTGTGTGTGAGTGTACTTGGATAAAAAAAAATATAGAAGAAAATTAAGCATAGCTCCGGATTTAAGAAAATTCTTATCCGCTTTTGAGTTTAGTTTTTCAAAATTATGCGATCTTCCTCTATTTTTGTGTTAATTTTTTTGCTTTCTTTGTGACGTTAAGCTATTCGCGATTTTCTCTTCACTAACCTTGGGGACTTTAAATGAGATTGATTGCACGGATTGAGCAATTTCTTCCCAACCAAAATGAAACGTGATTATGTTAATTAGATGCAGGTGGAAATAAAGTGAAGTGATTCAGATATGATATGTAAGTAAAGTGAAATTTAGAGGAAAGTGAGAGCGTGGTTAACTCTGAGTATAATTCTAACAAAAGGCCGATAATATCAAGGGTAATTACCGGTTATTGCTATCGCAGAGAAAGGCAAATCCAACTAGAAGAATTTGGTAAGAGCATATAATTTCAGTGATATTTAAATTGGTTGGCTAACCGTACAGTCCAAAGAGATTAAATAATAAATTATAGTAATTGATAAAAATAAATAGTTCAGTTGGATTGGACTTGTGTTTCTTTGGAGAAATTATTGACTTTTAGAGTTAGTTACATTTGATTGAACTATGGCACAAAAGTCGGACAGAAATAATCATTTGTTACAACTTAAAAAAAAAAATTTTTAAAAAAAACCACAGTGAAAAATTAATAATTTAATTTCATTCAATACATCCTTTTTTTTGAAGAGTATTTTTGGAATCTGCAAAGGGTGAAACCGGTTGGGGGATAGTAAGATATATCGCTACATTTTTTTTTTGAATAAATACGATAATCAATTATAATCAAAGCATTTCAAAATCCTTCCAGAAAATATGCAATTAAAATATAACTCCTTTCTGAATCTCCGACAAAATAAACTGAAAAAAAAATTAAGTACACTACTAAACTGTAGCTATTAACACAAATGATAAAAATTGATTGAATTGATAATTTTAGTTATCGTTGCATCCAACCATAAAATTAATTTTTAAAAAATTAACAGAAATTCTTGAGAATAATATTACCATAAATAAGAATTCAACTACGAATGGGTTTTCCAAATCAAGCTTTTCGATTTTAAAAACATTAACCATTGTAAGAAATGTTTTCATTTATACTGAAATGAAATGAACAGAAACAGATAAAATATAAACATATAAAGTTAACTCAGCAAACACAACTTTTTGATAAATAGTTAATTACATGCAATTTTCTTGAACAATGTAATTCTTAGAAATTTTGAGTTGTTTACGAACATGAAATTTAATCATATATTAAACAACTGATAAAAAAAAAAAATCAAAAAGGGAAAAAGAAAAATTTGTTATTCACGTACAATTATTTAAATCCATAAGCTACATATTTTAAAACCTTTTCCTGTTAGAAAATTAGTACAACAGCCACGAAGCCTGAAAATATTATTTCCTGATAATATTTAACTTCTTTTACACAATATTCAGGATATTTTTTTCGGTGCTAATGACAGCCATTATTTGATCTCAATGACATTGAAAGAAAAAACTTTTATGCAAAATTTTAAATGAAAAGCAATGTCAGAGAGAGGTTAAGTATTAGTTATTATTTAAGTATAGAGTAAATTTTATAAATTGAAATGATTGGAATATTTTTTCATGTAGCTATAAAAAATACATTAAAAAAATGATGATTCAATACAAGATTGCAGTTAATTGTTATAACTTTTTTTTTATATAAAACTTTGAAATAAATTAATATTTTTCCGAAACATAATTTTTATCACGTGCTCAGTCGTCACGATGGGGGACGCTGCTCAGCGTTTCCCTGAGATGTATATATGTAACTTGAAAGTAATGTGATAGTTTATTCACGTCGCACTGAGTAGCAACATGAGGGCTATTGGCGACGAACCCCTCAATTTTTAATATCAGTCACGTAACGAGGATGGCACCTGAGCTGGCACGTCCATCTCAAAACTTCAACACCATGCCAACTGGAGGACTTGGAACCTCGACCAGATGTAACATGTATCTGTCCCGCTGCTAGGCGGATCATAAGTGGCAGAGCCCAGGGCTAGAAACCACGAATCAACGGAAACAACAATGGCCGTGAAGTCCGATATCTTGATCACAAAACTAACGTGGCCCCGTTTTTAACTGAATAATAAAAAAAATCCCACACGTGGTTTTGATTTTTTTTTTCCAATTGCTTCAAAAATTTCACAACCGAAAACAAAGTGTTGTTTCTCCTCGATTAATGTGGACGCGGTAACCTAGTGGATAAGGCAATGGACACGCGGCCAGTGGTATTCGTTGAGTCATGGATTCGAGCCTTGATACCACAAAAGATCCGCCGTATAGCCAGGGCTGATGCGCGTTAAATCTGTCGAGGCCCAAAGTCCTCTCGTTGGCGTGATATAGAAGTTAGGAGAGGGGGTGTCGTTCTCGTCACTTGACCGAGGTTCAAAATTACGAGATCCGTTGCCAATAGCCCTCGTGCAGCTTCTAGTGCGATGTTAATAAAACCAAATCTCCTCTATTAATTCTGAAAATCAAAAGCCTACAAGTTTTGTTTTATGTTAAAATACTATGGTATAATCAAGTATTTGGGAAAAAAATTATTTTGCATATTAATCGATCTTCATATACATAACGTTATAAATTATCTTTATTAATGTTGATTTGTTTAGTTTCGGGGAGACGTAGATAGTGAAATAACCCGCAGTATAGTAAAGATTAAAATATTATCTGGGAAATCGTATAGTTTTAACTATTAAAAATAATCGAGATGGAAACGTTATTTTTGTTTATTATTCTTAAGACTAAAGATTTTTTTTTCTTCTTAAGACATAATCACCCTCCCGAGTTATTCATTTCTCCCACCATTTCTTGATCTTCCAAAGGTCGCCATTTTAGAACTCAGGTATTTTTTGAACTCTTATCTTCTCCATACTGCGGGTTAGTTCAATCTACCTTTTCTTGAAACCAAACAAATCAACATGAATATCTGTATTTGACAACATTATATACATAACAATCAATTAATAGGCAGAATAAATTATATCCGGATACCTTGATTATTTCTTAGTAGTAATTAAAACTTTAACATACCTTCCGTATGAGTATAAATTTTACAAAAACATTATTTGAAATTTTAAATCCAAAAAGAAATTTAAGGCAAAATTTTTCAATTACTTAAAAGTTATTGATACTTTTAAAAACAATTTTGCGTTTGATACAAACATGTATCAAATATA